>CACRXP010000026.1:501034-556894 GCA_902702965.1 Spirometra erinaceieuropaei
CTTGGTCAAGTAAGAATTATCAAAGGTAAGCGCATTCTTAGGCAATCGGATATTATAACATGGTAAGATTGACCCACACGTTTTTTGGTGCCGTTCACAGGAAGATTGACAGAATTACGGCAACCCGCCTTTAAGGTGGACCCCATCCCTGAATTTTTGCAGGCCGGAGACGTCGTTACAACAAGGTCAATGGTTTTCTTGACTTTCTCAAGCTAATTCCTCGTTCTCAAAATAGTTGGTCTGGTTATTTCCCTCTAACACGCACAATGTAGTGCTAAAACAAGTGTTGAAGCTGCGCGCATCTTTGAGGCGTTTGATGTTAAAACAGCATATATAAAAGTTACTAAGAGTTTACTTTAAGGGCGAGAGAATATCTGGAGGCAGTTTAGAATAAAATTACTTGTTTTATAAGTTTTGAACAGTTCGCCCAAACAATAGGCAGTTGTAAATGCCAGTAATGAAACGCAATTTGCTATCGACTCTTCACAATGAATTTCACATTCCTTTTCTAGCATGCTCTACTTTGCTATTTGTTTGTTTTAACTAACGAACGTTGTGCTTGTTGTCTACTTTTTGGTTTTTGGGTTGCGCGCTCTATTTGATTTCAGCCGCGTCTAATTCAGTAAGCGCATCGACAAGCGCTCAGCAGGATCTTTGAACAAACAAGCACCGGATAAAGTGAGCAAGCATGGATAAACCCCGGACAGACGCTGTCCAGCTATCGTAACTCAGTGCGCACTTCAAGGAAACCCACTAACACGGATTAGCAACACGTTAATGTCCAGTTCTAGCAGGGTGATTTTCACCAGCCACGTTCTCTCAGGCAGCTGCCTCTATCTTTCCACTGGCCCGACAGTTTTAACGGATGTCTGGAGGTCGAATATGATGGCACAGACCACGGTCAAGACTGTCCTGCGTCTTTGCATCATGGCCTTTGTTGCTGTCGACACCAGAACGACGGGACTTCTAATTCAGTTGCGATCAAGTTTAACGAGAAAAGTCTTAGTATCGCTTGCCGCCCAGCTAGGATAGTTTACAAATTAATTCAAAGAGAGAGATTTTCGGATTAGATTACGTTGATATCTTTAATAACTGCCAACCATTAATTTTTAGACCACTTTTTTGTGGTTTTTGACATCATAACAATGTGTCATGACCTAGAATAAGACAACGACTTGCTACGCTTACTAGAAATTTGGGGTATTCAGCCACCAAAGTTCGATAGGATACTTAAAGCCTTACGCCTATTTCCCTCAGCTGACTGAAGTGAACTGTAATTTTGCGTTCTCACTAAAACCGCTCAGTCCATTTTTGATCCCACAGAAGGCAACTATTTCTCCGGTCGCCTTCCTTCAATTTCATCAGATTTCTCGAATTAAAAATTAGATTAACTACGTGTTTCAGGTAGCAAAGTGCACAGAGTACCTTGCACAATTCCGGAGATCGGTATTTCGTCATACTCCATATAAACGGGTTTTCCTTTGACGTGGTTTGGAAGTTAGAAACAAATTTGTTTTCGAGAATAACTTATAATCAGAAAACGCACTCGTTTTCCACATAGCACTCATGCCACGAGAACTCGCCTATATCAATTCTTTTTTGTAAATTACTTCTGAAAATAATGACAGAAGCGGGAAAACATTCTGCGGAAAACCATTTTCATTTTCGGTTTGAGAATAAGTACAGACGGTGCATTAGGCTGGACGAGTAAACTTGACCAAATGTAATTAAACTCGCATCGTCTGGTGGGACCTCTTAGCTCTGATGGTTAGAATGTTGGCTGCATTAAAGACTCCGCTTGCTGTCGCGGGTTCGAATCCTACCGAGGCGTCCAGTTTTCGACAGTTGGGTCAGAGTGAATCTCATTATTAGAGGAATTTTAAAACCGAAAGATAATCTTTCCTCGAGTATAAAATATGCAGACAGCGCAATTTGACATCATATAAATAAGATAAACAACATTTGAGGCATTTTTTCTATGACATGTATTTAAATGTTGAAGGTCACCGAAAATCTACTCGAAAAACGCCTACTACTCTAGTAGCCATTTTTACTCATTCCTATGTTTACAGAAGGTCAAAAAGAGGCCCACTTATATGACAACCTCCCAGCATGTTCGAAATATTACAAGGTTGTGACGAAAAATAATTAATGTTACAACCCCACCTAAGTAATCATTCTTAATCGAAGGCACATTTTAGAATTTCGGCTAACTTTTCATGAGATCATTCACTCGCTGTGCCAGAAGTCATATGGGAAGGAATGGACGATCCACCGCGGATATTTTATCCACCGGCATAAAAGTGACGAAAAACGTTTCTGGGATGTTAGCTCCTTCTGAGTGTAAAGCATATCAATTAAATACTCCTCCGTAGGTTTTTGTCAATAAGTGCTTTTGCAACCAGAGTGACATTTCTCTAGATAAGTCCAAATTCGGTCTGTGAACAAAGCTCTTGGCAATGATAGCGACTTATGCAGTGTGTACGTAGTTAAAAAGGTGTAGACCGCTTCTTTCTAAAAATAGATTGTCCGACATCCGTTTTCTTCGGAACAACGCGGATTAAATACTGGTAAAATTTAAATTTCGCCGACCGATTTTAAAATAGCTATGGCATAGAGAAGAAAATCAACGGAACTGCGCTGTAACCTGTTATTAGATAGTAATCTACTTTTTACCAACAAAAAATAAGAACTTCGCAACCGACATTTTTGATTAAGCGATGTCCGGTTAAGCAGTGGGCGGGACTCGCCTTTGAAGTCGATCGTAAATGTGCAGTCTGCATTTAATTACAGAGGACAGAAGAGTGAGGAAACTTTTGCGATGTTTTGCACAATTCTGCGAATGAAGCCTTATAAAATTTTCGGTACATGCATTGATGAGAGTTAGATGGAAGGAAAAACACCAAAATGGTGGTTACGAAATGCAAACATTAGTGCGAGAAAAATTTTTGAGATAATATTTCTTCTGATTTTTCCGCATATAGGGTTGAAGTGACCTTGACAATTAAAAAGCCACTCAAAATGCCCCTTCGCCTGCATTTGAAAGAGGATTCAAACAACAATTAGAAGTGCGTATGCAGGTAGGGTTTTTTCGTTTTCTGACGTTTTGAGGCGAATGTTTAATTTTTTTGGAGTTTTCAAATGCTTAAAAGGAGCCGCTGATCAGAACATACACTTTTGCAAGGAAACAAGATCCTGAGTATAATCAGTGCCCAATAACTATAGTAGGCAAAATTTCATAGGAGGGACATCGATGATGCCCTTCTCTACAAGGGCCTACCGTCCTGAAATCTCGCACTCTCCTCCGCACCATACAGCACTCCACAGTAATTTGAACGAACTCGTTGAATTAAAGATGTAGTCCAGGAGTCTAAGATGGAAAAAAAGATTGAATGACTCCCACTTAAGTAAGTTGGGCCCTCAGTGGCGCGAAACACAACCTCTGAAGTTATTTCGCTCAATCCTGTTTTTTTTTAAAAAACGATCGGTCCTATTTTTTGATACTGGCAAATTAATCATTCATTTTCAAATTACGGTGTAAACACAGACCCATTTTTCCGTACAAACCCATAAGAAAATTATATTGGTAAAGAAGATAGATGTTAACAACGAAATAAATTCACTTGTGAGGAGTGAAATCCCCTCCCGAATGATCAAAAAGGGCCTTCTACATTTCGTGACCTATCTCATGAAAGGTCACGAGCTGCGGACTAAACTCGCTATAGTGCAAGAAACGCCTAACCTGCATACACAAAATGAATTAATGATTTCATAATAAAGCGAACTGCTCTCGCACTCTCTAAAGTCATAATGCGTAAAATATATGACCGAGTTTCAAAAGAAGACACAGTTGAGTTTATACAGTAATGTTTTTTGACTAAAAAATAATTTAATTTGCGAAACATCAACAAATGAGAAAGCAACTTTATGACAGGTCAATTATTCAAGGCCTAATATAGCTGTGAACGGAGATAACAAATGTCCTATAACGGCAAGAATGATGAGAAGTAGGAAAAATACTACTTGTTGTCACTTAGTCGATTGTCCTTTGGTTTCTAAAGTCCCTTCGATAACCTTCTTTGTTACATGAAAGTTCCTTTATAACACAACGTGTGCAAATAAGAGATTTTAATGGGTGATGCTTGCCAGAGCAGGATATTACGTATATATTCGACAACGCCAACATTTACCTAATCTTGGCCGGTTTCTCGTCAATAAAACTGACCTAACATGAACTCTTCTTTAGAAAAGGGTTTTTTGGTATTGCAACCAGTTCTAGAAACAAAACTAACTACACCAAATATGTGCCATCCTACCAAATTCAATATCGATCTTGACACTTCATGAGTTATGTCATCTACTCCAAGTCAAACACTGCAGATGATGATACCGAAAAATTACTTCTTATTATTTTTAAAATATTCCAGGTGGATGTACAATGTCGTGGAATGTATTGACACGCAATACAGCCAACGGGGCGGTCGCCTACCTCGACGAATTATATGCCGTATCGTTCTTCTTATTTTGTTAGCATATCATGGAAGCGACGTTTAAAACTGGCCTACGGTAAATTTTGAGCGGCTGCCCGTTCATCAAAAAATTAGAATATAAATGAAAAGTGCACTCATGAATACGCAATGTTTTTACACCGGATAAATGTTTTTTCTTTGCATAAGTACTTCGTGCTTTCTGACATTATTGGAGTCCGTCAAGTTTCAAGGCGTTTTTTAAAGCGTCATTGACAACGTATGCGGTTCAGCGCTCCTCAGTCGGTTGTCCGAGAGATGTTTTTTTCTTTTTATGGTCTCCGATGCCTCTTAAAGGAGGAGACATTCTGGAAAACTTTAAGGAATATTTATGAGTTTTCGAGCGTTTAGTTTTTCTACGGATAGCTGTCTACCTTATATTTATAGACATACCCAAACATGAAACCTAACCCAGCTTTTGGAACGTTCTTGACATATGGAAGCGCTCGTCAAAATTGGGTATCCGTGCGGTTAGGCCTTTCGTCCCTTTTGCGTATGCACTAGTTGACGAAGTTGCGCGGGTAGCCATTGGCCTTGAAGACCCGTCGGAAGTATTGTAGTTCAGCAATCTTATCTTTCGGCTCATTACAGTGCGTTTCTGGTCTTCCAACACCACAAACCGAAGTACTGGGCCCTGAATGTGGATGATACCTTCGTCGTTATTGACCGGAATTAACTGCTGACATTCAAGGAACATCTGAATGCGGTCAACATGGGCATACAATTTAAGATGGAGGAGGAAGAGAACAACCAGCTGGCCTTCCTGGATGTCCTCGTATGCCGCAAAGATTGTGGTGGACTAAAGACCGTGTTCAGGAAAGCGGCAAATACGACGCAAGTACTGAACTTCAACAGCAACTACCCAACCAGACAAGGCAATTACCAATAGGCATGTCGATTTGGATGTCTCGAAAAGGGTTTTTAGGTACAAATTCGAACATCCACGACCGGTTCCGAAGGGATGACGAGATGTGATTGGCGCGATAATCTTGCGCACACAGCTTGCATACCCTAGGAGCAGGGTTAGTTGTATAACCCTGTGTTTGAACACCAACTGGCTGTGATGCGGTCTGTAGTGGTCAAACAGTGGAGGCTGTCTTTACTCGCATGCTTGAACATCAACTAGCGGTGAAAAGACGAGGCCGTCAACCCCAGTTGATTATACACACATTCGGCAGTGTACATAACGTTTTCTGGAAACAATTCGCATTGTTAGCACCCATCTAGCAGTACATCTAGCACCCATCTAGCACCCATGGTAGCAGTACATGCAGATGAAGCATGCGTTAGCAAACCTTTCGATTCCGCAAGGCGACAGGATTCAATAGACGAGCATTGACGCGGACTTCGGTTGGCAATATAATTTCGTTAGGTTGCTTATGCAAAATAGGTGGAAAAAGAGGTGACATGTTAATAGCACGTAAAAAATAGGAAATATTCCTCCTGCGGCGGAGAGAACGGTGATGGAATTGTAGCAATTAATGACACGAATGCCGGCCATCAAACAGTCAGCACACCAAGTAAAACGGTCCCAGATAAAGGGGGGGGGACCGTGAATCTTCATAGGTATGCGGTAGCATGGCGACTGCACTCTATCAAGACTGCGGCCCCTTGTGCATGACCCACTCGTATCTGCATTTGTCTCTGATGCTGGGTTCGGGCAGAAAGTCGAAACGTCAAAAGAATAAAGCTCTTGTCCCAGCGATCGTGTCTCCTACTTCAAGAGCTACACAACGTTCACTAAGGCGGAAAGTGGCTAATGACTTACGAGTCCTTATTCTAGGTTACGTAATACAGAAACTTAAACCACAAAAAAGCAACTTACCGCGTGATTGACAACTTAAGTGGCCACTTGGAGGTTGGTCTTTTTAGGGTTATTTCTAAAATACTTGCCTATGCCTGGCAATTAAATGCAAGTTTTCAAAAAATTCTAGTCTCTCCGGACATTATGTTTCCACGAATCACGAAATAAACTTGTCGAAGAATATAGCTATTTTGCTTTCGCGAAAATTACCTGGTTATGTCCCCTCGTCCCGCCCATTTAAGACAAGCGGAAGCCTAATTCTTCCAGTTAGGAAGGATCATTTTTGAAAATCTCTGTAATTTATGCCAATGTGCTTGACTACAGGAACGCATTAATAGGTGGTTACTGAAATAGGAAGTCGCTTGAATATACAATGTGCTGTCGATTTTGTTAAAAGTTTCCTACCCCTAACTAGTGAAGGAAGATTATGGGATATTTTTAATAATTCCTATGCACACAACTGTGAAAAACTCGGCCTCTCGGTGAGAATCGAACCCACGCAGTAGTCCGGTGGGGCCTCGTAGCTTAGGTGGTTAGAGCGTCGGCTGTACTAAAAGCTTCCTTTTGCTGCGTTGGTTTGAATCCCACTGAGGTGTCGAGTTTTTGACAGTTGGGTCAGTATGAAGCAGGTATCGTCACACTCGTTTTTATTTGAAGCCGAGAGTCGGCAGTCCATACAGGCTGTCATTTGATGATTAGTCATTAGTAACTGCGGTGACACATGTCCGCATTTCTGGAGTGACATCTCATCTTAATAGGTGGTGCGACTGGTTTGATACGACGGGTATGAGATCTGAGCCCGAAGTGTCATTTTACGGTACGTGGACTATCTCAAACGATTGCGGCTAGAAGGAATTACTTACGTGGTGTGATAATATTAAGTCTACCGCAACGTAATCCAGTATATGTTAGTCACGCCAAAAGACCGGCTTTTGAATGCCTGCCGTCACGATCATTTGCAGAAACAAAGGTGATCACATAAGCAATATTGTTTTTGTCTTACTTTTCAATGCCCTTATAAATGAGACATATTTTATGGAGAGCATGCACAGATATACTGCCGTGTGTGTGGTGATTCTCAAAAACTTTTACAGTTCCCGAATAATTTTGGAACCGACCTGACGTTACACTCACGTTCAGGGTTTCAAAACTACAAACCGTATATTTTCCGCAAGCAGAAAAGTATTAAGTTCTCTACGATATTAAAAGATTGTATGAGGTTTATAAAATGTATCTGGTCTGGAGCCATATTGTTGACTTTATAAGTCAGATTGGTAAATGCAGAGGTCTGACGTTTTTTGAACAGCCATTTCACAGTATTAAAGAGTCTCACAATTGGAAATTTTTTGAAAGCCGAAGTATGTACCTCCTTTGAGTATAAAATTAGAGGAAGACGTAATTTTCTACCTAGTGAGCAAAATAATGAACATTTTTACGCATGTTTTCCATGAAATATTATTGAATTTTTAAGGACATTGAAAATCAATGATGAAAATGCATGCTAATTAAGTAGTCTTTTTTTTCAGAGTATAGCCCTTCAATGCAGTCGATAAGAAGTTCATTCGAAGGCCGGTATCCTGGGTTAACTGAATTGGTATGGCTTTACGCTGCACAATGGTTAGTTTTACAACCCTAATTACTTAGTCGTTTCGAAACGAAAGTGCATTTCGGAATTTCGGTTGACATTTCATGAACTAACCCACCTACTGGATGTTGCCAAGCGAAAAGGTAAATCACCTATGGTGGCCCCTCTTATTTCCTGCCCAGATCGCAGCTTCGTATTCCATTACTTGAAATTTCTGCGCAAATTGGACAAGCGCAGCTCAGGTCAACTGCACGAAATGTGGCATTCAAAAGTCGACTCACTTACCGGATATATGGATCCACCAAATCCCTAACAGTGGTAGGGGGCGCTCACCGATCGCTAACTTTCTCGGCCCGTTATGTCTTGGGGTCCTCTCTCCAGCCCTGGCGGCAGTAATACAGCGGCATGCAATATAGGCAAATTAGCATTACCAAAAAGTGGCGTTAATGTTTTTCCCTTAAAAACGGACACGAGTGAGAGCCGGAAACCTCTGATAAGTATAGATATCGGCCAGAAAATCATCCTCCTCTCCTATTGTAAATTGTTTTGGATAGTTTTATTGGAGAGCTTTAAGTATCTTCGCCTGATTGCTCATGCGTACTTCAGATTAATTAAACTCCAACCCTACCAGCTGTTAGTTGACAAGTGGAGACAGATGGTCAGTGCGTTAGAGACGCCAGCGACAGTTGATCCGATATTCCGTTCGAATTTATTCCCATGTAAGGTCAACGCCTCCCTCTTTAGGAGCCAAAGGCTAAATAATTCAGTCATCTATTCAAAATTCCGGTCAATTTTTGCACTAAACGCTTTGATAATGGAGAGCCAGCCAAGCTCCCCGAAACGTCAGCAGGGTAATCCACTTTATCCAGTGAGCACGTCACTCTTTTCAGATTATGGACCCCGATCTCTTAGGCTGACTAATCTGAGCAGTCCCGATCTGCTCAGACCGTGAGTGGTGAGTAACCGGATGAAAAAATAACAAGTTTTTACTTAGGACTGAGAGTCAAACTATGTGACTCCTTTTTAATGCGATGTTTCCATGATAGTCTCACCTTCGTGTAATTGTGAACATTCCCCGCATGAGTAATGGCGGAAATGCAGTAAGATCAGGCCGTGTATGACAGGCGCGGACAGGTTATTTGATTTGTCAGATACTGAACTTCCGCCTAGCCACTGTAATCTTTTGCGGCAGTGGTGGGGTGATGGACCCCACTTAACTGTCGTTTGACCGTGAATCTTGCCATATGGGGTTGTATCTTGGCATCCATTTTCAGGCCGTTTTAGACATTACACTGTCAACGGCAATTGCTTCCCACGATCCCAAACCATTACTCGGACTCCGCTATTTTTCTTAATTTACATTTTGTTCATTTTTTAATTAAGGCGCTCATTTCCTTTGCCACACGAATGTGTACGGTAAGACTTTAGGCAGAAATCCAAACAATTTTTGTATTTTTTGCACTTCATCAGCTTACTCTTTGACGTGTTGCCTTGTCCGTAAAACTCCTACTACCACCATTCGCGTACGACACGATCCAGAGTCCACCAACAGTGAAGTGGGGTCCTTCATCCTACCGTTCCCATCTTTTTTTGTCGCCTTCAGCAGTCGGTGGGTGGCCTGGACGTGTTAGATAGCAGCGCTTTATTATAAGCAATTTAACGCGTAGGTCGACCCCCTCCGGAACTACCGTCCACTTTTAAAACAGCTTTGAGATGAGAAACCCCTAAGAGGCTAGAAATCAAGCAGTTCAGAATGAACGGTCTGTATTATTTAAACCTCTAAACCACTACCGCGTCTTCCGTGTGGTCAAAACAGACCAATAGACTGACTCTCTTTCACAAGCGCTCATTTTATTGGTTGGCGGATCCTCTCTGCACCAATAGACGCCTAGTTTCGTAGATTATGAATGGAGTAGATGCGGATAAGGATTTTAATGGACTGTGTGTGGGAGCTGAACCAACAGTTCTGATGCGATGAGGAGCTCATTAAGTGAGTCTCCGTGCATTGTCTTGATGTCATATATTTCTCTGAACATCACTTACCAAAAAATTTTTACTTTTGACACATAGCACTAGAGACCTGTGTAATCTTACACGTGGAGCTTATGAATTTCTGCCGACAAGCCGAGACCAGCTCTGATCACTATTCAGAACTAATATGTCCTTAATGCCCAAGCAGCATTCGTACATGGTGTATACCTCTGTTCGCCGATCGACGTCCTTGTGAGATTTAGGGAAAAAAATAGTTAAATACTGACGGCAGAAATGACGCAAGAACGGAGAGAGAGCGTGGACAAAAAGATTTGTCGTCTTTGTAAAAACCTAAAATAAATTGAGTTTTTTTATGCCTATAAACCTATTTAAAAGCTAAAAATTCGAAAATTGGTCAAAAATTTATGCTTGAGAGGCTCATTGGGCTTCTCAGTAGATAGCCTAATCTTTTGAACTTCCTGCAATGTGATTCTAAATAACGGAATTTGTGAGTTTGTGAAATTAGATTAGTCCGCATTTGCCCGAGCCGAAACGGGGAGGTGATGACTATAGTTAAAAAAAGAGAGGTGAATTTTTCAGCGCACATTCGACCTGTTCGGATTTTTAAATACTGCGTATGAATTGTTATCCTCCGTTCGCATTTCTTAAATTTTATACAACGCTGACCTTTTTCTGAAAGACCCTAGAACTGTGTCTGTGTAATAGAATGGCACATTCCTAAAACTTTTTCAGGCTGTTGATGCTGCCAAAACAGGAAAGTTCGTTCGCACATGACAGGATGACATTTTATTACCCTACTGTTTAAGAGGTCCAGAAAAAAGACAAAAAGTTGCTTTAAATTGCAATCGCTCTAAAATAAGCCGCAGTACAATATGTAAGGGAGGAAACTACTTAAGAGGTTCTGAATAACTGAGACGCCAATACTTATTTTTGTTTGGTGTTATCTAAATTCGCCAAAGTTGCAGTTTCTTTGATACAACCAACTATTAAAAGCAGAAAAAAATTTCGCCAAAATTGCAAACGAAAGTGCAATTTCGCCAAAATGGAATTCTCTTGGAAACAACCCAATAATAAAGCAGAAAAAAAAACATTTTCGTTTGAAATCGCTTTCGTACATTGAATGACTACTTAAAGGTTTGCGGTCGTGACTGATATTTAAATTCGCGGTCGGATCCTATTTCATAGCCGCACCTGAAGTAGACAAGCCGCCTGTCATACGGAACCGGTAGTAATAGGGGTTTTAACAGTAACCTCTTAGGCTAACCCCTTACCCTGGCCCTAAACCCTAGCTCCTAACCCCACCCCTAACCCTAACCCCCGAAACCGGCCCTTAGCCTAAACACTAAGCCTAACTCCCACACTTGCCCTTTAATCTAACCCCTAACAGGTACGACTACGAAATGAGATCTTACCAAATTTGACTTCTTACCTTCGTTTTCTAAAATGTTTTTAAAAGGATCTTCGTCAGTGTTTTTAGGCCAGGTGTTCAGAGACTAATCTGTACAAGCTGATTTGCGAAACAACTACCGTCAGCAACTGACACTTCTGAAGCCAGTCCGCACGGCAAACTATAAACTTTATTAAGGCACGTTGTCGATGCCTTTAATCATATCTAACATTTTCTGCCTGGTCCTATACAAGAAATGTGCCTGCTGAGGATTCAACCAAACAGATTAAATTTTCTTCTAGCACTTTTCTTTATTGAAAAAATAGTTTTGCGCAAAGAAAGGCGAAATTTTGATTTTCAGGCGTATGTATAAGTGAGAAGGAAGAGTCGAGCACTGGAACACATTGTTAATTGTTCTGAGTATTCAGACTCGTACAAGAGTCTATCGTCATATGTAGTAGCTTGTTCTGTTGCTGCTACTACCTCGGACGATGGACTCCTGTACGAGTCTGAAAGCTCAGAACAATAAACAAAGTGTTCGGCTGCTCGACTCTTCTTCTTCACTTAAAATAATTTTTGCGTTCACGCTAGGGCAAAATTTGGTAAACTCGGTTAGAAGACGCTCCGTTACACTTTGTCATGCATTAACTGGTGCAGCTGCATGCGTAAAATGTCAATCACTTTCCTTTCTCCGGTTAGTCTTAATTTGTTGACCTTAAGTTCGCCTTTGTTCAGTGGGGCAACCCGTTCAATTATTTTGGCATGACCCTTCCCAGTCTTAATGGTTTATTCTCTTAGATACAATTCCTTAATGAACGTGTTTTTGTTTTCCTGGCAAGACTTGCACGTCAGCGCTGAGCATTATAAGAGAAAATTTTTTTAAAAAATTCATCCATGTTTTATAAAGCTGTTTGTTTGAGTGTTTATTTCTCGGCGGAAATTAATTGCTGGCAGGTGACGAATGCAGCCATTCAAAATGAGGAGATTAGGGAGTTTGGTCTAAAAGAAAATCGCCTATCTGAACTGTTGGGCAAAATAGTCATGCGTAAAATAAATAACCGACAAAAAATAAAGACTTGGGACCATATCTTGACAACTACCGACATTTAAAAATGCAGGATAGTTTGAATCCCACCACGTCGGTAACAAATTAAGTCCACATATTTGAAAATGTACTAATATGATGTGCATAGGAAATAAACTGCTAAGTCTTCCTGATATCATTTACTTGACAGATTCCTATTTCTAGATGTATATTAAGATCTTCGCATAATAAAAAGCCTTCCATAATAAGAATAATAGATTTCGCGATACATCCACACCTCAAATTCCTAGTATTCATAAAAGCATAGTTCATTGCATATGAATACACATGCAGAGTTCACGAGGATGTGAGAAACAACGAAGTCCATCCATCTAACAGTTAAATATCAGGAACATATTTAGTCTGAAGGGACCAAAACCCCTTTTTGAGAGAATATTTTTAGATTAGTAGGTAAATATTAAGCTACTAAACTAGCAGCATGGTTTCAACAAGGAGAAAGCTGTTAGATTACGAGCATATCTAAGGTTACTTCCAGTAATGCCCCAAGTTCCGTCAAAGAGAAATCAAAATATGATTACATTCAAAAGATGTCGAACAGTTTCACGAATTTAGACGCATGATTATACGAGACTCGGCATCTGTAATAGGGATTTTCACATATATTTTGGCAGATCTTTAATATTTCATATTGTCCCGACTGTGTAAAACTGAGCGCCTCGTTGGGATTCAAACCCACGACAGCAGGGGAAAGGCTTTAATACTGTCAACTCTCTAGACATCTGCGCTACGAGGCACCACCGGAAAATGTGATTTTAACCACTTTTGGGTCAAGTTACCCGCCCTGCCTACTACAACGTCTGGGATCCACCAAATCTGATAGAATAAGTTGACTGTCCAAGCAGGAATTATTCGAAATCTGCCAAAACATCTATGAATTACGTGAGCCTTGTAGTCATCTGGTGGATTCTAGATGAATTACTAGGGAAATACCGCTTGGGCAGTCAACTTACTGTATCAGATTTGGTAGATTGCAGATGTTGCAGTAGGCTGGCCGGGTAAACTTGACCCAAATGTGATTAAACTCGCGTCGTTAGGCAGGGTCGCATAGCTCAGGTTGTTAGAGCGTTGGCTGTACTAAAGCCTTCCTCTTGCTGTCGTGGGTCCAAATCGCACCGAGGCGCCGAGTTTTACAGTTGGGTCACTATGAATTATTCAAAATCTGCCAAAACAACTATGACTTATGCAGTTTCGGCAGTGCAACAGTTATTAATTTCACGAAGTTGGGGTGAGAGGGGTGGGGGTTCGACGCTCTAACCACTTGAGCTGCGGGACCCCGCCGAACGAAGCGAGTTTAGTCACATTTGGGTTAAGTTACCCGCCCAGCCTACTGCTGTCTTGAGTTCGATCTCACCGAGGCGCCGAGATTTTCGCAGTTGGATCAGTAGGAATTACTGAAGATCTGCCAGAAAATCTATGAATTATGTGAGTCTGGTAGTCACCTGATGGATTCTAGGCGGATCACTTGGGAAATCCCGCCTGATCAGTCAGATTTGGTGTATCAGATTTGGTGAATTCCAGACATTTTAGTAGGCTGGGCGGGCAACTTGACGCAAACGTGCTTAATACCACGTCTCCCGGCAGGGCCTCGTAGATCTGACGGCTGGAACGTTGGCTGTACTAAAGCCCTCCCCTTGCTGTCGTGGGTTCGAATCCCACCGAGACGCCGAGTTTTTCACAGTTGGGTCAATATGAATAAGAATTCTGCTTACCTGACATTCTACTACGACAATCAGATTGTTGACAGAGACAACAACCACAAATGATGGGTGCATACGTGTTCGAATATTAGTGGGATGCTGTTGTGAAGAAACCACATGCGACAAAATAAGTAGTTTCCTGGTTCGTCGCCGATGATCGTACATGCCGCGGTTATTTCATGACCCTGTTCATCTGAGACATAAACTTTCGCAGTTTTCTTACCAGTCCTGGCTATTGCAAGATCAGGTCTCGTAACTGCTGTCAGTGCTTCTATGCGTACTCCCACTAAATCATTTACCATGCACGGACAAAGTTTCGGCGCCGTAAGTGGAGTTAGGGGTCACTCAGCTGGTTGATTGAGTGCGAACCGGATAACCGTAGCACGGACGTCTCGGAGCTCTCGCGACTTCAGACTTGGAGGTATGGTCGTATCCCAGCGAACTTTCCATGACTTGGGTATCGAAGTCACTCTTTCTCACTGCTGCTGCATGATCGAGAACCCGCATTCGTAGCAGTCTCTCAGTCTGTCCAACGTAGTTGCCTTGTTATTAATTGCACCAGACCTGGTAAACGCCTGTAGAGATTTCCTGCCGTGAAAGCCGACCATTCGTCCAGATTATTTGCTACCTAGTGGTTTCTTTTTGTCACGGGAGCAACCGCAAATCCAGGTTACCGATACGTTCTTGACGTATGAGACCACTTGCCAGAATTTCGGGTCCGCCCCATTTGATCAGTTGTTTTGTCTGCTCATACACCAGTTACTAAAGTTTCGTGGGTAATCATACGCCTTAAGCACTAGCTGTCGAAATTGTAATTCACAGACCTACATTATTTCACTGGCAAGTGTCTCAACATGCCGCCAAAGCTTTTTTCGCAATTTGGTTTGCAGTTGGTTTACTGCTGGCGTTCAGTACGCGTCCTAGTTACCATCAGATAAAAATTCTGGGAGCAAAAGACTCTCGGCTACGACAGGACATGTCTGGAAGAATGGTGGAGGGGCGCTCACCGATCGTTATTACGCAACTCACTCGTTCCGTTGTGCCTCATGGGCTCTCTCTCTCTCTCCAGCCCAGCCAGCAACCGCTCAGTGGCGCATGATATAGGCAGAATGGTATTACCGATAAAGACAAGGAAGACAGGAATGGCCATCGTCAGCCAGTCAGACTCTACCGCGAGGTACGGAACACCTGGGGCTCGAACTCACGACCTGATAGTTAGGAGTCCAACGCCTCTAACCACTGAGCCACGAGCTCGTTGTCTTGTCGGTGTCGATCGGGGATATACAATGGTGGAGGTAATAACATTACTGCCTATATCATGCGCCGCTGTGCAGCTGCTGGTTGGGCTCGAGAGGGAGCCCGTGAGGCACAACGGAACGAGTGAGTTCCGTAAGAACGATCGGTTAGCGCCCCTCTACCATTGTATATTACCGATCGAAATCCACAGCACAACGAGCTCGTGGTTCAGTCGTTAGAGGCGTTAAACTTCTAACTAACAGGTCGCGATTTTAAGCCCCAGGTGTTCCACACCTCGAGGTTGGGTATGACTGGATGGCGATGACTAAAAGACCAGAAATGGCCATTCCAGTCTCCCTTGTCCTTGTCGCTAATAACTTCTGGATCATTTACTGAGCCTGGAACAGTCAGACAGACAGACCTAACATGCAATAGCAGTGAGGAGAAAGAGGCCTAATGTTCAAGTCACAGATCGTTTGTCGGAAGACGACTAGGCTTTTAAGCTCGACAAGACCGACATTATCGCGGCATGCGGCTGCGGTGTGAATTGTGTCAGCAAGCGTTATAACCCCAACGTTTGCATTCGGTGATATTACTTTGCCTGACTAGATTAATTAGACAGCCAGGGAACGCGCAGGAGAACACTAACTCCATCGGCGATCCAAACTGCCAAGCCATTATCAAGCAATAGCCAGTAGTGACGATTAAATTGCGGGTGATTAAACAATCATCGTATCACAGCACGGCTATCGGTGATGAATGCGGCAACCGCCAACTTTATTAGGTGCGTATCCACAGTGCGATCACATTCTGCAAATACTTCACGTCTGTGTATCCA
Source organism: Spirometra erinaceieuropaei (assembly GCA_902702965.1). Classification (NCBI taxonomy): domain Eukaryota; kingdom Metazoa; phylum Platyhelminthes; class Cestoda; order Diphyllobothriidea; family Diphyllobothriidae; genus Spirometra; species Spirometra erinaceieuropaei. Next base: position 517,205 of record CACRXP010000026.1, read on the forward strand.
CAGGTGATTTCTTTTGATATCTCTGCTAACGCGTCCGAGTGTATTTGCACAATTTCGGGCAAATATACGGATTTTTCAGCACTCCAACCTTCACCTCCTCCCCTGCATGATGGAAATCGCGGCGTCGCTAACGGTAGAAATTTCGGCCATCGTTACACCCTCCTACCTAGGCATGTACACATATATATGCCTGGTTCAAAGAAAACGTGCAATGATCATGAATGACAAGAATCTGTACCAAACAGCCTAACAAATCTATTTTCATAAAGGTCTTTTTTCTGCACTGCAGATCCCAACAGTCATTCCAAGCATATTACCTTCATGAGAGGATCTGAGGACCTGTCAGTCGCTACCTCCTCAAATATACAAAGTCTCGAAGTCGATGGTATTTCCAAAAAGGTATGCCTCTGAAATCAATGTAAGAGATGTTCCATCATATGCGTGGTCAATCGAATTAGTTTATTTAAACCAAAAGATGACAATATGTCGCCATTTTGCGATTTTTACATAATCCTTTTTCCATTAGACGAATTTTCATTGGGTTACCTCAAAACGTTTTCTCTTGTAACAAGACATTTTTGCGAAATTATTGGCGCTCCAATGCAAATATATATCGTTATCTAGGTATTCAATTCTTTTTAATATAGTTGGAAAGTAGAAGTAGTACGCATTTCGAATCGATATAATGAAAACTTACAGGGATCTTTAGAAGAGAACCAAAATAAACTCGTGAATTTTCAGGTTTGTGAACCAACCCGTCGTCTGACTAAAGACAAGATAGAAATTTAGGTTATTCCAATTGACCGGTTGACGTGACAGCTCAGACAGCGGCCGACACCCCAGCAACGTATGGGAGAGTGATTGGCGCCTATGTTCGGTAGATTTGCGAGTGGGGTGTAGGGTAGAAAGGTTACAGCTCCCTCTACCGGAAGGGGTGGCATCGCTGATGCGACATAGGGGCAACAGTCGTCGAGCCGTGACATCAGTTGTCGTCCAGGTCAACAGTTCAGTTGATACCGCATGCATTGAAGTACCAAGCTTTAAGAAAATCTCTCGCTCGCTTTCTGTTGGCCATTACGAACGACCTCGGTGTCATCCCAGCTAAATAACTGATCACGCTCGAGTGTGTGCATGAAGACTTGAGGGGGGGGGGGTAACGCCAAAGAATAGCTAATTTATATTCTCTGATATGAGTTTAAAGGCCTGTATGACCAATATACAAGCAAGAGCAGCGAGCGCGTGGGATGGGACAATTGACGCTTGTTTGAAACTAACTATTCGAAGAAATGTTGCACACAATGCGATCGTTGGCTAGTGGTCGGTGCGGATATCAATGCCGTTCAGTTGTCGGATGACCAGTTCAAAGATTCGCGGTACATTCGAAATGAAATAGAATTTCTGCTCTGCGATTACTTTTTTTGGGGGGGGGGGGCGGGCTTTGCTGCTGTATCTGACAGTATCCGCTTTGCTGTATCGACTACTGTACTTACCATTCTGGCACACAAGTGACCAGTTATATCGCTGTCTGTCCTGCCTAGTATGATTATTTTGTCTTTTCTCTTGTATACTTTGTCTGGCTGGCAGAAACGAATTTCATCCCGAAGAATCTCCCGTTTTTTGCATAACAAATACATATATATATATATATACATATATCAACTATAACAGATGGGCGCTCTCCGATCCGTCGCACAGTGACAAGTAGTGAATTAGATGAGAAAGTATGAACCCCAAGGCACAACGGAACGAGCATGTTCTGAAACCTGTCATCTGTCATAATTAATATTCCCAATCACGGCAGACAGGACAGCGGGCCTGTGGCTCAGTGGTAGAGTGTTAGGCTCCATGACCAAAGCTCCCGGGTTCGAATCTCAAGTGATCTACACTTGGAGTTGGGTATGACTGGCTGTTGACGGCTAATAAGCCAGAAATGTCCATTTTGGTCTCTCTTGTTCTTGTTGGTAATGCTATTCAATACATATTTAAAATAGCAAGTCTTTTGGTAAATATAAAAAAATTTATTCCGTTAATCCTTGACCATGATTCTCGAGTCGTTTTCACACGTTTAGCAAATGTACAAAACATTCGGAAGTTTTTTAAATGGGGCCTAAAAATCGATGCTGACAGTTCAGTTCTGCTAGCGAGTCATGACCGTGGGTTGGTAATCGTACGGATTGGCTAACGCCTCTTCCATTCTTCCTCCCGATAAAGTTGTACAAATCGTCTCATTCAACGCGCCGATTTGTGCATGAATTATCGCAGCGTACGGCCTTTGAAAATTTCCGACTTTCTTAGGTGGACAAAGGCCAGAAATGCGAGTTTTGTCCCAAGTAATTTTATAGCCAGTTTCGTGCGTGCACATGTCAACCTGGGGCCAGTGGTCTTGTCTCTTCTCTTTTGCCCCACGTGTGAAGACATCCTGCGGAATCAGTGTCGAAAATTTACGAAATAAAATTCGTTACATTCTCTAAAGGATTACTAACTTTTAAATACATATATAGTAGATGTGCTAACTCATGAAATGTCAACCAAAATTTCAAAATGCGTTCTCGTTTCGAAAAGATAAATTAAGTAGTGTTGTAAAACTAATCATGATGCAGCATAAATCTATAATGATCCAGTTACCTCAGGGTGTCGGCTTTCGAAAGAACTTATATTCGGCTGCATGCCAGATCTATACTCTGCAAAAAATGATTACTTATGCAGTATGCAACTTTCTCATTGATTTTCGATGCCCTTGAAAATTCAATTATATTTCATGGAAAACATGCATAAAAATATTCATTCTTTTACTTATTCGGTAGCAAATCACGTCTTCTTTCAATTTAATACTCAAAAGAAGAGTATAATTCGGACTTAAAAGTTTCTAATTGTGAGATTTTTTAATACCGTTAAATGGCCGTTCATGAAACGTCATGTATCTGCATTTACGAATGTGGCTTGTAAAGTTTACAATATTGCTCAAATTCACTGCTTCATTTTATGAACCTCCTATGGTCTTCTCTTAACACCACAGAGAAATGCATGGTTTCCCGTACACGGGAAATATACAGCTTGTAGTTTTGAAACCCTGAATGCAAGTGTAACATCAGGTCGGGTTCAAAATTATTCGGAAATAAGAAAGTTTTTTAAAGCCGAATTATACCATTCTTTTGAGTACGAAATTGGAAGAAGACGTGGTTTTCTATCTAATAAATAAAGGAAGGAATATTTTTATACATGTTTTCCATGAAATATAATTGAATTTTCAAGGGCATCGAAAATCAATGAGAAAATTGCATACTACATAAGTAGTCATTTTTTGCAAAGTATAGATCTTGCATGCAGCCAAAATGAAGTTCTTTCGAAAGCCGCCACCCTGTGGTAACTGGTTCGTTTTAGATTTATGCTGCATCTTGATTAGTTTTGCAACACTACTTAATTTATCTTTTCGAAACGAGAACACATTTCGAAATTTTGGTTGACATTTCATGAGTTAGCAGATTTACTGTATACGTGTTAATTAAGCGTGCGACCATCACTGTCGTGGTTAGGATTCCACTACATCCCATTCTGTCTGCTCGCCAGCTTGTTAACAGCGGCAACGTGCGTTTTGTCAAAGGACACAAACCATTTATAACACGTAAACAGCCCACTGAGAATGCAACTGGCCAGACGCCGACAGCACAACTTTCGTTGTCGGGCAGACAGACTGGGAGCAAGTGAGATCCCAGCTGCACACTTATTTGACATGTTTATACACCTCATTAAAGTAAGGTCTATGGCGTAATGGTTATTGGCAATGACTGTGAAACAGCCCTATGTGTCTGGCCTGTTGCACTCTTAGTGGCTGCATATGTGATATGCACATATACGTATATATGTGTGTAAATAAATATGTTGAAATAGCGTTTACCTGTTTGGTTTTGAAATATGCCTGCCCCGTTTTCCTTGTTTCTTGATCTGAAGCCGACAAATACGATCGATAACGAACGTAAATATACGCTGAAAGCAGTTTCATCGAACATAAGAGACACTGCGGTGGTCATTTTTGAATTCTTGGTCCGTACTTCACCCTAGGAACTTCACCTTGGAACATCTGGAACTCGAACCTGAAATTTTTGGTCGTAGAGTCCAGCTTTCTATCATTTGATGAGGACCTGTTGTTCTGTCTTTTTCTGAACTCCCTTCACAATATGCATTTATGTCAGGCGGGCGCTCAACCACCATTTGTCGGGGTTGGAATCTTGCCTGATCCCATTCTTCCCACCAGCCATCTGGGATTCTGGTGACAACAGACGTTGCGCCGGGAAAGACACATCGCGTGCAATACATGAATTGATTGCCTCAGACAGCTTCATCACGGTCATTACGCCAGAAGCCTATCACGTAGCTCATAAAGGTTTAGTTTTCAGCAGCACAGCAAGATCCTTACCATAAAAATGAGGGTTAATCACATGCTTGGCAATTTTGTATATCCATATTCAATCATAGGCTCATGGCGGCCGTCGATCAGTAGTGACGTCGAAACAACTGTCTGCGACTGGCGTGTCGGTACTTCAGCAAGCATTGCATATATATATATGTATGCAGAATAACATTACCGACAAAGAAAAGACAGACTAGGATAATCATTCCTGACTTATTAGCACTATCAGCCAGTCATACCAAACCGCGAGGTATGAAACACCTGAAGCTCGATCCTGCGACTTGTTGGTCAGAATTCTGAAGGCCCTAACCACTGAGCCACGGACTCGTTGTCCTTTCGGGTGCCATCGGGCATATAACATGGGAGGTTGAGCGCCCCTTCACCACTGTACATTCTCGATCGAAAGCGACAGGACAACGGGCCCGTGGCTCAGTGGTTAGAGGTGCTGGACTTCAAACTAACAGGTCACGGGATCGAGCTCCAGGTGTTCCACACTTCGAGGTTGGGTATGACTGGCTGACGATGGCTGGTAGGCCAGAAACAGCCCCAAAACTCTGAGCCACGGACTCCTTGTCCTTTCGGGTGCCATTGGAAACTGGGCGCTCACCGATCGCGTTACGGAACTCACTCGTCCCGTAGCGCCTTAGGCCTCTCTCGAACCCACCCAGCAGACGCACAGCAGCGCGCGACATAGGCAGAATGGGATTACCGACAAAGACAAGGGAGACTGAAATGGCCATTTCTGGCTTATTGCCCGTCTCCATCCAAGCATACTCAATCCCGAAGTGTGGAACACCTAGGGGCTCGAACTCGTGACCTGTTTTTAGAAGTCCACGCCTCTAACCACTGAGCCACGAGCCCGTTGCCCTGTCGGTTTTCGATCGGGAATATACGAAGGTAGGAGGCGCTCATCGATCATTCTTACGGACCTCACTCGTGCCGTTGTGTCTTAGGGGCTTTCTCTCGAGCCCAACCAGCAGTCGAACATTGGCACATGCTATGGGCAGAATGGTACTACCGACAAAGCTGGGGCAGAAGAACATGACCCACATTACCCATACGAAGCTTGTTTGCTTCGAAAAGCTAATATATCGGTTTGGACCCATTCCTGAAGACGTATATACGGTAGGTGGGCTAAAACATGAAATGTCATCCAACCAACCATGCGTTTTCGTTCCGAAAAGACTACTTAAGTAGGGTTGTAAAACTAATCATCGTCAAGCATAATTCTATAATGATCGAGTCACCTCAGGGTGCCTACTTGTGAACGAACTTATTTCGACTGCATGCAAGAACTAAACTCTACAAAAAATGGCTACTTAAGTAGTTTGCAATTTTCTCACTGATTTTCCATGCCCTCAAATGCTCAATTATATTTCATGAAAAAAGGCATAAAAAATATCCATTCTTTTATTTATTCGGTAGACAATAACGTCCTCTACAAATTTTAAACTCAAAGGGGGAGTATTATTCGGTTTCAAAATGTTTCTAATTATGAGATTTTTATTACCGTGAAATGACCGTTCATAAAACCTCATGTCTTTGCATTTGTCAATGTGACTTTCAAAGTTAACAATATTGCTCAAATCCACAACTTAATTTTATGGACCCCATATGGTCTCCGTAGAGAAATATATGGTTTTCCGTACGCAGAAAATACGGCCTGTACTCTTCAAACCCTGAATACAAATGTAACCGCAGATCGGGATCAAAAATTATTCTGGGATTTAAAAAGTTCTTGAAAACCAAATTATACCCATCGCTTGAGTACATATTTTCAAAAAATGTAAATTTCTACCTAATAAGCAGAAAAATGAACATTTGTATGCATATTTTCCATGAAATATAGTTGAATTTTAAGGGGCATCAAAAATCAATGGGAAACTTGCATGCTAGTTAATTAGTCATTTTTTGCAGGTCTTCGTTCTTGCATGCAGTCGAAAGTACGTTAATTCGAAAACTGGCACCCTGTGGTAACAGGATCATCATAAAATTTCGTTGCATTATGATTAGTTTTACAATCTTGTTTAATTAATCTTTTAGAAACGAAAACGCATTTCGGGATTTCTGTTGAGATTTCACCAGTTAGCCCACTTTCTGTACTTCCAACAAGGACATGAGGTCCTCTTTAGGCCGATAGTGCATGAATTCTGTGAGTGGGTGTCAAGAGACTGTCAATCAATGCGGTAATGATTTATGCCCACCAACTCGTCTGTGGTATTTGCGGTTTCGCGTTCGACTTGAAGCAACTATCCTGTTCGCGAATTCAGACCTATTGTCCGGAAGCTGCCGCAGAGTTGTTATAAATCAGAACTGACCTCTTCTGCCTACACAAAGCTCTGCCCTTGAAGATTCGTCAATTTGATAAGGCGCCTTTACAGCCGCCAAAATGTGTTTGCCAGCCGCCATGGGACAGCCAATGGCTTTTAAGGAAGCGCAGCATCTCAGGCATTTTATCCGAAGACTATGGACTGCCCTTTTTTCCTCCTAGACGACTGGAAACATAGATTGCAATTCCAAGTAAATAATTCATTTGTGTTCTTTGAAAAATCCTCCTTACGGACTTTAAGCCGCCCAGATGGACTCTAAACTTAGCCTGTCTACTCTCACTTTGGCATCTCTAATGTACTTTTGAGAATTCTGCCCTTTCAAACTGGCACACTAAGTGGCCATTATAAAATCTGCGGAGAATTAGAATAAGACGACCCACTTAACGCGCGAGCCTTAACAGCTTTCGGGGCCAGACTGACCCCAGCTTAAATAACCTTCTAGATAACTTATCATAAGCGTACTTTTGTGTTACGTCAGTCCCCCTATTGTCGTATTAATTGAAATTTTCGCGAAGCAGATGTTCTTCTTAAGTGTCTTGGTGATAATTGCCACTTAGTCTCCCCTGATTTCTTCAAGCCGAATTAAATGTAAGCAGTCGTAGATGATAGTTTGGTTATTGCCGCTCTTCTAAAGCATACATTCTTTCGCCTACTCTTCGCACAATATTCTGTCTACCGAAACGTAAAAACAGTATGCCCAAACTTGCGCGAACACTGACCTCATTCTCTCTTTCCTACTTCATTCATCGGTGGTGGAACGATCAGGAAGGAAGCAACACACCAGAGTGGTGTTTTGCGTTTCGTTAGTGTGTGTCGTAGGAATATTCGCGGTGCGTCAAGCAACTTGTCTTTGCAGGCCGCTGACTGGCACCCCAACTCAGTCCACGCAGTCTGCCCTCAAAACGGGCCACGTCTTAGATGCGCTGGATCAACACGGGGGGTACATCGGACTCTGGCAGGCGTTATCTGTGCGATAACAAATGCCAACATTTACGGGTTGCGCTGGCGGACCCTGTTGTCGGCATTCGTCGCACAACTGGACCACTGCCACCACCCCATTGTTTTGTAGTCAAAATCCTGGTCATTTGTGTGTGGACCAGGGAGTGCGGAGTGGAGCACCAAGGCGAGGATCCGTCCGAGCCATCCACCTGCGGCCTCCCTCGTCTCCGGTCTTCTTGACTTGGTCTTGACACCGGCCCCAGGCGGGGGAGGAGGAGAGAGTGTAGGTAGATGCAGCGCAAGTCTACTGGCATTATAAACCCCTGCGTAAGTCACCGTCCCTACTCCCACCGCTGCTGCAGCTGTGGAGCTTACGGTGGACATTGTCGAAATCGACGGTCGAACTGTCGTGTGTGTTTGTGTGTGTGTGTTTGGTGGGTCGAGAGCCAGGCGGAAACGGTATCTTCTAAATGTGACCTACGACACTCTCACGCATGTGAGATGTGTGTTGTCCAACCCCTGTTGTGTAAAATCCTGGTACTTTTGTTTAGGGCGTCAGGTCATGCACGTGGCATGCGCAGACAAGGTCACTAGAGTATATCAGCTACCGCGCCCATTTCCCGATGCAGTCAACTGATGGGATCGGATAGTGACTGGGACCAGAAAATGGGAAAGGGAAGTATGGTCGACGATTCAGCTCATTTTCCTCACTGTAAACAATCTGACGCGCTTGAAGCTATCACGGTGGGTTAAAAACCATAGGTTGGAACGTTGCCAACTGACGGGATTACTCAACTTCTCAGTCGGTCAACTGCCGTGGGTTTGTGTTAAGTGGTCAGCTGGTGGTCTGAGAGTCAGGCGAAAATGGTTTCTTCTTAATGTGGCCGTTATGACACTCCCACTGAGTGGGATCCGAGCCGGGTTTGGCGACGCGCCTAGGTGACGCTTCGGCCTCGCCAGCCTCAATTCTCTTTGTTATCATTGTTTAAAATCCTGGTTATTTGGTGTGGACCAGGGGGTGCGGGGTTGAGTGCCAAGGTGCGTCCTCCCTTTCCTCCGGTCTTCCTGGCTCTGTCTTGACACCGGGTTCAGGTGGGTGAGGGCGAGAGAGTGCGGAAGGTTCTGTGCAAGTCTAAATTCACTATAAACTGATTCACGTACAAGCAATCGTCCCTGCTTCATCTCGTCGTGGAGCACACGGTGAACATAGTTGAACACGACGCTCGAACTGTCGTAGGCACATGCTGCGTGAATTAGAAAGCCACACAGACCTAGCCCACCCCGGACAACGCATGCCATAAGTCATCGCCGACCCTTCTAAGGAGAAGTAGATAGAAGACAGTTCAACTCTCGCGTCTGATGAAGTTCTCTGCACTATAGGCCCTCAAGTCCGCATTAAACAATCTTTAACATCTTTGTGGCGAAAAGCCCTGTCACAATGTGAGGATTCGGAAAAAACAAAACGGGGCAACAATAAGCACTACTGACTTTCATTTACATCCCATTTGACTGGATCGTAAGTGACGAAACTTTTGTACTCATCATCCTGAGGGCTGACGGATGCCCACTGAAGCCTTTCCGTTTAGTGGATACGAACCAGGCATACTGGACGCAGTCCCGACCTTCGTTACTAGCGAGAAATCCTACTATAAGCTTTTGTTTCTAGACAGAGAACTCCCATTCAGAAAGCTCTAATTTTTAACTAATTTAAGATGAAAAGTCATGCGGTTTCTTAGCCAAGAAAACTATTCCTTTTAGACCGACTTAATTCGTGACACAAATGATGCAAGCGTTTTATGCAAACTTTTCTCAGTATAATCTGTCGATTAGGGAATGTGGCCAACTGCCCAGCTGATTTGATTATGTGTTACTTCGATCGATTTGAACAATTTGGTAGATATTGCAGAGTCGAAGAAACGTTTACGATCAACAACATTGTAAGCTGAATAAAAGCTTGCAAATAGCTTCTGCGTTTCGACCTTCGTCAAAATGGAGACCAAATCGAAATTCCCATCAAAAACCTGTCAAAACATATTTGCTGATCTTGATAAAACCTACTATGAGCACTTCAAGCAGTCTCAGATATATCCAACGTGTCATAATGTGTCAACGATAAATAGTGATAAACTCTCTCTTGCATATTTCTAAAAAAACGCTGATTTTGCTTTTTCCACTCTTTTAGTGTAACATAAATATTGGCGTTTTTTTCATAGAAGGAAGTTTACAATTTTGAATAATTTTGTGTTTTGTGATCAGTTCTATGCTTTCCATCCGTAAATTCACAACGCTCTGACTGAATGTGTTAATTGTCTTGTAAAAGTGCATACACAGCAAGGGGCCATAAACAGTCCAGCGTTCAGATGCCGTTCCGACTCGCACAAAATTTTCGCCAGCACTTGACCCTCTTCGTTAATTCATAGAGTCATGCAAGTCCGGAAAGTCTATTTTTATTAATTCGATAAGTGTACTTTTCGCAGGGTTGTTCTATCTCCTTAAGATTCGACGCTTCGGCAAGTATATCTCCAGGCCACATACCGACGCCAAGCGCATGAAGCCATCTACCTCCCTTGCCTCAGGCAAAATTTACGAATCATTGGATACACTATCACTCGAAACCGGCACCGATATTCAAGCGAACGACAGCACCGCCTGCGAGTACCTCGGCGGTTCCCTAGGCCGTAGACCACAGGGGAATCAGAGAAAAGCCACCTGTTCCTGCTTCATGATGCTGCGTGTGGTCTGCCATTGTCTCCTCGGCCTCTCCATGCTCATCGTGTTCTCGATGGCCTCCGTGACCTTCATGGTTGCCATTCAGCACTGCTATTACGTGCCAATCGCGCCCAACGTCAGCCTGGACAACATAACAGTGTCGCGGAAAAACGAAACACAGAACGTAGGGTGTTTTATTTACGCGTTTTCCCAGAAAGAGCAGTAAACGTAAAGACCTTTTCTTTGCTCTGCTTGATCAGTAAAGGCAATATCACCCAATCCATTTGCATAGGTCTCCGAAATTCTGAACTTTATAACTTTTTCAGTGGCTGTTTACACGAACTCGCAGTACGTTAGACCCATACTATTCAAACTTCCCAGACAGTTCCGGGGAGAGTAAGAAAGCGAGCGATCAGCTGCCAGGAGCGATATTGTACATAATACTTCCTAAATAAACCTGAAAACGGGAAATATCCTAGTTGTATAAATACATAAATATTCAAAATCAAAAACTAAAATAGAGTACCTTATGTGTGTGACTACGCGTTCTCATTTGCCTGATTGCCTTATGACGATGATGGTGATGGTGTTGGTGTTGGGGGTGATGATGATGATGACAATGACGATGATGGTGACGATGATGATGATGATGATGATGAGGTTGATGATGATGATGATGATGATGATGATGATGATGATGATGATGATGATGATGATGATGATGATGATGATGATGATGATGATGATGATGATGATGATGATGATGATGATGATGATGATGATGATGATGATGATGATGATGATGATGATGATGATGATGATCTGTGCATCCGCTCTCATGCTGCAACTGCACGAGTCATACTGAAATGCAGACGCATGCATCCGATCAAACTGTCTGGGTTTGCTGTGTAACAGGTTGTGTTTTATAACATCTCACTTGACTACTTTATAATAATACTTTAAACAAACAGGACACGACAATGGCCAAAAGTACGATTAAAGTTCCCATACCTCTGACGCCGTACAGAAAAAAATGGCATTAACCGTTCTTCGCATCCAAAGACAGTAGGGACGCAAGTGTGCCCATGAGCGAGTGTCTACTTTGTGTCGTAAACAAAAAACCTTGTCATAACACACGCACTGCCCTGTAAATCTGGGCGCGATGCGCAGGGATGAATGGTGCAACAGGCTGTTTTCCGACGTCTTTATGCTTGCGACATAAATCACAAAATGCGACAAATGTCAGGCTGAAGCAAAGGCTGGTGTGTACTTTTCAAGTTTAGATTTTAAGTAAAATGCATTGAATACAGTTGTCTTTATTTTGTCCATTTTACTATTCGGTAAAGATTAAGCTTATATCGCTGTCGCGAGTAGAATCCTTTAAAAAAGACTACAACTCCACAGTATAACCGCATAGCGAAGTATCCACACCAAGCTTCTGCTAAATCTCCACTTTAACTTTTACTCCCTGTTAACTCATTTTTTTCGGGTGAAGAATTGTGAAGACCGATACCGTCGACCTTTTTTAAGATTACCAATCCGCCAACATTCCTCACTTACATGGTCACATCAGGCATGGGTCTGATGCTACCTGCGGTCCTCTGTTGGCCAAAATATAAATCATCCAAAGAAGACGGAGTCGAGAAGACAAGCACGACGTAAGTTCTGCGATTCTTCTGTCTATTGCTTATCAAGTACTTGTTGTTTGTAATGTTACGAGCGCACAAAACACGGTCTTAATGGACCCTGTTTTCGTTATCTTGACGACTCCCTAGATGCATTTTCATCGACAGTGCAGTGAAGGAACACGAAAGAGACATTATGGCTTTTTAACCATCAAAATATTAAGTGTTCTGTATGCAAAAAGTAGTTGTTTACGGCCACCAGATGAGGCTATCTGCTCTGACATATATGGATATAGGACTGTTTTTATGATTCCTGTTTTTGTCGTCGTCGTCGTCGTCGTAGTACATACGGAAGTAGAGAAAGAAAATTGCATTTTTAAAAACCCATGCGCTTTCTTTATATATATTCTCCCCTGTTAGATGGTAGTTGGTAGCCCTCCCGGTACCGAAAACTCCAAGCTACCTGTCTTACGCGACCAGTGGTAATAGGGGCTATGCGGGTGGGGCAGATGAGTGGAGACGTAAATGGCGCTTGTAGTGTATGCCTGGAATTGACGTTCCTGGCAAAGTGGAAGCCTAATTTAAATAAGGTGAAAAATGCAAGGAGGGTATAGAAATAAGCATGGATAATTAGTACGGTATGCGGAATAAATGCATCCTTGCCCCAGATTGGAAAGAATAGCAAGTGAAGGCGAACAACCAATAGGAAGAAGACAGTGTGTCTTAAGGTCATTCCGCAGTATGTGCGATAATACTCTAACCGACAGAATGGACATGAGAAAACGAAAGTCAAGCAGCGGCACGCAGGACGGCAGGATGGGTTAAGACTTTAACGCGAAAAATATGTTTGGGCGAAAGATAAAATTTGCAAATAATAGTGTATTGTCACTGTGGCCACATCTAGGATGAAAACTATGGCAGTAGTTGTTTGCTATGCGTGAATCGTGTACTATACAATGTAAAGAGGATTTGGCACTCTGTATATGAAGTTACACCTTGTTCTGCCTGCAGAGCCCAGTCTCTTAGAAGGCGAAGGAAGGCAGGACCGCAACTGGATAGGTCGACAGATTATTCCCGGATCCTGGAAATAATCCAGTCGTCCTACCTAGTGCAGTATCTCCAACAGAAAGGACTACTGACCTGTAGGGTCTTATGTAGATGTCGAAAGGTCATGCCCTTACAAATACTGCGATAGCACACGGATGGTTATGCCTTTAGGTAACATCTGGGTACTGTGGTATGCAGCCTAGGATAGTACCTCTAAAATGAATCAGATACAGGTAACACAGTGCGCGCATGCAATTAGAAGCATCATGAGAAGCATGATTAATCATAATTTGCCTAGGATAAATCTTTCGCCCTTTACTAAAGATTTTCGTGTAGGAGTGCAATACAATGAGTCTATATAGACATTTTTGCAGCGCCTCGTTCTCGGGACGGTTAAAGTGAAGAAGAAAGTCACCCTGACAGGACTTCTGCGCGTGCACTCCCAGATATAATGAGAACGTAATCACAGAGCTTGAAATCGAGCCAGTAAGTACAATTGTAGAATCAGTGGGCAGGGCTACCAACTATCATCCTACCTTCTCCCCGACTGGTCGTGGTAGAGCAATTTAACCTTCCTTTCGCATGAATTGCTTTACAAGGGGGGGGGGGCAATCTGAAAGTTGAAAAAAAATAAGCCAGCCTCTTCTTCCCTGCAGAGACTTCCTGTTCGTTCTGTCTCAAGACAGACGGGACTGGCGATTGGCTCTCAGTCGAACACTATTCCTTTCCTGCCTCTGGTTGGCATACGTCTACTCATTAATTCGCAGTCTGCAGGAGTTGCCGCTCATCGATTGCGTCGTCATAATTTGCACCTCTCCATGCTACCTCTACCTCTTCAGTTGGATTATATTACACAAGCGGTTCCTGGCCTCGAGGGTGAGTCGATTCCTTAACATTTGGCCTTTCCTGGAGATTTCGCTCTCTGCAAGCGCCCTACCACTGCATGAATAGAAGGTCACCTTGGCCAATCAAATACAGTAGATGTGCTAACTCATGAAATGTCAACCAAAATTTCGAAATGCGTTCTCGTTTCGAAAAGATAAATTAAGTAGTGTTGTAAAACTAATCATGATGCAGCATAAATCTATAATGATCCAGTTATCTGAGAGTGTCGGCTTTCGAAAGAACTTATTTTCGGCTGCATGCCAGATCTATACTCTGCAAATATGAACACTTAAATAGCATGCAATTTTCTCATTGATTTTTGATGCCCTTGAAAAGTAAACTATATTTCATGGAAAACATGCATAAAATATTCATTCGGTAGAAAATCACGTCTTCTTCCAAGTTCATACTCAAAAGAAGAGTACGATTCGGTTTCAATAAAGTTTCTAATCGTGAGATTTTTTAATACCGTTAAATGGCCGTTCGTGAAACGTCATGTATCTGCATTTATGAATGTGGATTGTAAAGTTAACAATATTGCTCAAATCCATTGCTTAATTTTATGAACCTCATATGGTCTCCTCTTAACATCGTAGAGAAATGCATGGTTTTCCGTACATGGAAAATATACAGCTTGTAGGTTTGAAACCCTGAATGCAAGTGTAACAGCAGGTCGGGTTCAAAGTTATTGGGGAATTAGAAAAGTTTTTAAAAACTGAATTATACTCTTCTTTTGAATATGAAATTGGAAGAAGCCGTAATTTTCTACCGAATAAATAAAAGAATGAATATGTTTATGCATTTTTTCCATGAAATATAATTGAATTTTCAAGGGCATTGAAAATCAATGCAAAAATTGCATGCTACTTAAGTAGTCATTTGTTGCAGAGTATAGATCTGGCATGCAGCCGAAAATAAGTTCTTTCGGAAGCCGACACCCTGAGGTAACTGGATCCTTATAGCTTTATGCTGCATCATGATTAGTTTTACAACACTACTTAATTTATCTTTTCGAAGCGAGAACGCATTTCGAAATTTCGGTTGACATTTCATGAGTTAGCCCATCTACTGTAAGTCAGACCGCGGGCAGAATGTAAGCTACTTGTCGAGCAGATTTTATAAAACGATAATTTGATGCCGCATATGAAACCCCCCCCCCCTTCTTTTTAATCTGGCCGGAAATTAATGTGCTAACTTGGAGAAAATCACTTGAATCGGGCCTGAAAATTTTAGTTCGAAAGAATTTACTACGAATGAAAACATGAGGAGAAAAAAACATTTTCGCAGCCGGAGTACATACTAGAAACCGCACATAGAACGCGGGGAGGGCTTGTTGATAAGACAAACTTCTCATGCACAATACAGAGTTGGCAGACATGTGTCTGATTTTTTAGTCAAACCCGGGCTGTCAGTATGGTGAATCGTGCAATATGTTTATACCGTTGACTTCCGTTTGGAAGTCTGAATTTCGCGTGACCATCACAATGCCACTGATTGGCTTCGGCCCAAATATTCAAGTCAAATTTTGCATCAAGCCTGAAAAATACAGTCCTGATAAATTTACTTCAGTCTAGTGCATTAGTTTCAGAAGAGATTAAGATACTGCAAAAAACTGTCCACCGTGTAACAGAAGGTTGTGAGATGTTGTTTTGCAATACTGAATGTCATTCTGGTAGGTACTAGTTAACCTGGAAACATCTTCTACAAGCTAATTGTCATCGAGAACTTTGATTTGAACAATTTATTCGCCTCTGTCATTGTTTACCGTGTGTGGAAGAAAAGCTTGTAAATATGAGATAAGTAAAACTGAAATAGTATCCTCACGAACGAAACGAAAAATTCAAAGTGTATGGCTTGCAAAAATAAGATAATTTGCTTTAATAAGTTTGACAAGATTACACTGATGCTAATAGATTTGAGAAAGGTGCTTGCTTGGCTTTTTAGCAGGTTGTCAGACAGTTAACTACAAAGCGACCCAGAAATCGGTAATGATCTGTCTACCGAATTGAATTATTTGACCTCCTCATTCCTCTATAGGGATTCGAGTTTATTGAAGCGAAGAGGTACTCCCTGAACTTTCATCAAGTTAGCTCCTTTTACACAACTATAATAGTGAAGAACCAATCAAGACGCCCGGGCATAGTCGTTCACTATTTGAACTAATACGAATTTTAAGGAACCTAAGTAATCCCTTTTTGGAATTCGAGTGATGAACTGTGATGTTCTTGCACAGTGTATGATGAGGACACAATCTTTGCAATATTTTAAATGGGTCACTTGAGGCGATATGTCTTCATCTTGCTTCCCAATTGTCGCAAACTCGGAATGAAAAACAATCGTTTCCACATGGGATACTTATAGATCTTTGTCATCCTACGGACATCCGAAGTGGACGGGGTATTTCGAGGAAACTGTCGGAAAAGCAAGCGAGGTCTGTATCGCGCAGAGGGGACTTAGCAGACAGCTATCTTGCATCCACCTGATTAAAGGTCACTTTGCCCACATCTGAATTAGTATTGCCTGTGCTAGATCTGGTTGACCTAATCCATCATCGCAGTTTGTTTATCGCTGCCAGTGACTGAATCTATTCGCTGTCGTCTGTGATGGTGGATTCGAGTGTCATTTGGGGGCGGGGGGGTAGCAAATGCATTTCATCTACGAACTAAGGCAACGCCGTCTCGGCAGCATAAGGTGGCCAAAAGGTGTCTGGGTAAAAAATGTTTCCGTCCATTTGGATGTATAGCTCAAGACGATACACGTGAAGAATTATTGGAGCTCACCATATATTACCAGAATCGCTGTAAACAGATGCTAAAAACTTAGTAATCAGTGGATTTTCAGTGTTAAAGATTTGCCACATTTCATGTGTCTCCACGCCTTCGAGAGGGGTTCGGGAGAACAAACTAATCCGCGCTCTTGAGTCGACAACTGCCACCGGGTAGACGTCAATCAAGCATTCCGAGTCATCTACAAAGTGTCGGCGAGACACTCCAAGTTCCTGCGTCAGCAGATGCTTGCGACGGCAGGGGCAGTGGCCATATGGTTAGCCAATCCAACCTTGTGCAGGCATGATGCGTTTTTACAGGCAATAAGGCTCCCTGGGTAAGAACTAACGCCGCATGTCTGTTCACACCTCCTGCAACATTTCGTTACAGCGATGAAACAGAGACATTCGTCGACCTCAGAAACTGAGATCGCATTAATTATCCGTAGACTGACGACTGTATAGCACATTTACTAATGTTAATGCCTTCAACTCCTGGAACCATTCGTTTATCTGACTGGTTTCGAAAACTTTGTCAATCTGAAAGAAACTTCTGTAGCTGTTTGGTGTTTCCATTTTCAAATGTTTGATATAATTTGCTTCCTTGTAACAAACAGGGTGTTCAAAGGTTCAACACCTGTTTTTCCCTCAAATAATCTGAAATTGAAACTTTCTTATCCCTCCTCTCGAGCCCCCTGACAGAACTAGACTACGACCCCTGACATCTGAGCAACTTCAACCCCCTTCCTCCATACTGCCTTTTATTGGATATTTAACTTTTGCTATTTTACTCTCCCTTATATTACGATACTGTCCTGATGATGGATAATCCGAAGAGTACGTCTGCCGAACTTGACTTCTTAGATGACATGAACGTCGTCAAATTATGCTGCTAAAAGTCTCTAATCAAAATAGTGACTTCCATTAAGTTGAATCCAAAGTTCGGCAAGGGTATGATAAGTAACCCCATTGGGACAACTTTGGTTAACTACTAACCCAAAACCAACCGTGGACATACTTGTGCTGGATAACCCTAACCCTTAACCCTAAACCACTTACGGAGACTTCGACCATAACCGTAACCTTAACTCAAGCCTTAAAACCCCAACACCGGGAATTCAATCCCTTATCCTGACTGCAAAACTCTAACCCTTATCCTAAAGCATAGCCTTAATTCTTAACCCGACCTCTAAAATCCCAACCCGATGGTAAAAACCCCAATTCAATTCCCAACTCCATATCCAACCCATAAGGCAAGTTTGGCATTCCTAAACTTAAGGGTAAGCCAACTCCTACCCGTAGCCCTAACCCTACTCTTGAGCCCGATTCGCACAACTTTAACGTCAATAAGGACAGTGGAAGTGAAAATCCGCGTACCGCGCAAATCCTTTTGCGGCTTTTTGTCTGAAAACCATTGAGAACTTCACCTAACTATCCCTGGTGGGTTTTATGCCCCACCTTCACTCAAAGGTTTACGACAATCGAAGATTTAACACTCAGAAGGCAAAAATACCAGGACCGGATTCCCCATTATTCTCCATTCTCTCAATTCAGCAATCAAGCAATTTCAATGATAGTATTTCGCGGAGTCTGTTGTGTTGTGAGTCGTGTGATCGACTGTCCACTCTTGACGACTGAAGCGCAAAACGTTAGCTGTTTTATTAGATACCAGCCCTGGTCCACGATTGGCCCGGTAATGCGTTGACTTGATGGCAGATAATTAATGAACTTTTTATGAGGGTGTAACGAGGACATACGTGCTGGTAGCGTGATCCACACTACGCTAATACAAATGGGCTATGTAGACGATCGTCTGATCTTCGCCGCTCTCGAGGGATTATGAGTTTCCGTGTTTGGTGGAAAATCTGAATCGCATTATGTGCGTGCTGCGCGGTTCTAGGAATGATACAGAACTTGGTAGGTTGGGGGGACGTCGACGTTTTGCTTGGCAGATTCGGCACCCAATACACTAGGCTTTGAGGCCGAATAGGCAAGTTCACACAATGTCTCTGCCGATAGTCCCGTGACGTCAAAACTGAAAGATCTGCCCGATCTCTGGAATGCGCACAGCAACCTCAGATTAAATATCTGACCGTCGTACATTGGGTTGGTGTTCCTACAGGCTAGTGTAGAGTTTTCATCTAACCCTCATGCAATAATAGTTGCTATGCCTGCATTTGACTGCACTATACGTCAGCGAAGCGTGGCCCTTACTTTGTTCACGGACATCTTTACCTACCTGGTTGCTATTACTCGTATGTTTGTTTTCATGAGCTAAAACAAAATCACACTACCTTCATATTCTATATCTGAAAAAGTGTATATTTAGATTTCGAGGAAGTTTTCCGATTCCCGAAAAATTTTGAGCCTGATCTGCCATTGCATCAGCATTTGGTGGTATCAGTCTACAAGTTGCGTGGTTGCCGCTTATAGAAAATCATATATTGCTCTATGCTTTTATGAAGATACCACGTAGAGTTCATAAAAGTTTGCAATGGATACGGGCTGTGTTGTACATTTCATGAGGAGCATTGGTAAACGAACATGTGTGGTTATGCATGCATGGACATCGCATGGTCTCAAAAATCTCATAACTGAAAACTTTTTAAAGCTTAAGTATACACTTTTTATGGATATACAATATGAAGGCAATGTGATTTTCTACCAAACGGGCAAAATAAAGCACACTTTGTGAATTGTTTCTATAAAGTATATCTGAATTTATACGACTATCGCAAATCAGTAGGGAAAATGCATGCTAATTCAGCAGTCATTTCTTACCGAATGTGGTTTATGCAGGAGGTTAAAAAGAAGAGCATTCAAAAGCCGACACCCTGGCAAATCCGAAATACTATAGGATTATGCTTAATGCTAATCAATATTACAACCCCACCTAAGCAATTCTTCCTAATCGAAAACACATTTCAGAATTTCAGCTGACATTTCATGAGATCGGTCACGCACTGTAGGATGTGTAGGATACCGTGCAAGCATGGTATCACTATAAACGAATTCACACTCATTTTACCGTCCTGCACCCATCACGCTGTGGGGAACACGGTGGATATTGCCGCTGTCTCCCTACCCCCAAATGGGCCACGCGATAGTTGCGCTAGTCTAATACGGGGGCCATATCGGTTTCTGGCAGGCGTTATCGAAAATGCACACTATAACAAATGCCAACAATTCGGGGTGCGATGGCAGACCCGATTGCCGGCAGACGTCGCACACACTGGGAGCTCTGCCGCCCTCCCCGTCGTTGTTGTTGGTGTGGACCAGCGGATGTGCGGTGGAGCGCTAAGTGCGGGCTCGATCGTGCCATTCAGCTGTGTCCTCCCACGCCTCCGGTCCTCTTGACTCTTGACAACGGGTCCAGGTGGGGGCTGTGGAAGAGAGTGTTCGGTAGATATGCCCAAGTCTACATCCATTATGACCATATTTACGCACAAGTCCCCGTCCCTGCTTCATGTTGTTTTGGAGCGCACGGTGGTCATCGTCGGCCACGACGGTCGAACTATCGGATATCGTCGTTTACCACAGTCTAAGTGCCATGTTAACCAGAGTCTAATAGGGACAACTTTCCGAGTAACATTAAATGGACGGTATAACTTGAAAAGTGAAATCTTTGTTTAGTTCCGTGTGAATCCGTTTTCAATTTCGCTGGCACCACAATGTCATGCCGTTAAATGCACATTCGGCTGGTCCCATATCAGTTCTCTTGTCTATATGAGCTTTCAGGCATGAAGTAACCATGACGATCTAAGGGGTTAGAAGTCATCGGCATGTGATGGGACAACCGGTTCAACTTTTAGAAAACTCTTAAAGGCTATAAAATACCTTCAGGCATAGGTGCAACTCAGTGTTATTCCCTGATGCCTTTATAACTATTTAAAAACCATCTATAATTATTTAAATAAATGCTCTCTGCGCACACAGTGACACTTTTATTTTTTCCGCAGTTTTCAAATGTCTGTTTTTGAGGGACTCGGCTTTATTTCCGCGGATTAATGTTGATAACCTTCTCTTCCTTTTATGTATCTTAGGAGTTCAACCAAATAATGACTTTTTCAAGACGTTGTTCGCAAATGAATAAGGAAATGGATTCATGATCAGAGCTGTAAACACATTTTGAATAATTCCTGTGAAACATTTCTGTGCCGTGAGAGGAGCCTTAAGCAAGGAGAGAAATTAATATTGCGCCAGTCGTTTGTTCAGTAGTAGGAATTAAATAATATATTACCATTTCTGATTTTACAGATAGTGGCATTCGTGATTTCAAGTTGCGGAACCATCCTCCTAATTTACCTCGATCAGAAATTGTTCGGTTCAAAGGTCCTGGCAACATTTGCTGTGGTTACCCAGGCCTTTTTTACGGTAAGTCAGTTTATAATCGATTTAGTTTGTAACTTATTTATTGTAATGATATTTGCCAGAATAAATAAACCGAATTCAGAAGAAAAGGCGGCGAGTGAACGTTACTTTCGATAACTTCTCGTCAGACCAGTACAGTTATATGGGACGGGGTACAGTGAGTGAAAAAAATCGATAAAAGTTTGTTTTTTTAAAATAACTCCTTCGACCACGGTAAGCGCGGAGCCTGACCGAGATTTTTCTGTGCGCATAGGGTCGGTTTTCGTAACCGTATGGCAACCGCTTCTGCTGTTGATAACACGCGCTGGCCCAGTAGCTTAGGGCAGCTCGAGGGTGCCTTGTAAATCACACGAAATGCTTCAGTGGGGTTCACACGATGCCCTGAATCCACAGCACGCGCAAGGATGGCGCTGCCTATTCTCCTAGTTTTACCTTTTTGCCAGCCATGCGGGAAGTAGCTCTCGTATTCTTTTGGAAAGGCGCCGATCCGTACGACCAATACAACCCGCTCCACAGGAGCAAGTCAATGAGTTGATGCACATTGAGGCGGTCTGAGGTGGCAGCCTATCCTTGCCTTCTCTGCGCAAAATAGGGTCAGTAGAGAATGATGTGCGAACACTTGCTGCTGGGAGGGTTCCCGAGACAGCTTGATCAAGGTGATTCAGGAGGATGTGAGGCTCACTACGCCGGTGTTGTTTTGAGATGGAATGTACGATGCCAATGATGCGACTGAATGTGGTAAATGGACCCCTACAACGGGTTCCGTGGCAAATGTGCTGGACCCAAGGGGGGATAAAAATACCACACAGGGGAGGTGTGGTGACGTGCCTGAGCGGAGGCTCACGCCAGGCCCCGACCGTGCCAGGCACCCTTTGGTTATTGGTCAGAAACCTCTTCATTTGCAATGTGGACCAGCGGGTGCGTCGTGGAGTGCCAAGGTGCGTGCTCGACCGGGCCATCCGCCTGCACCCTCTCCCTCCTCCGGTCCTCTTGACTCTGTCTTGACACCGGGTCTAGGTGGGGACTAGGGAAGAGAGAGTGCGGTAGATGCTGTGCAAGTCTACATCAAATATAACCATATTCGCGCACAAGTCACCGTCCTTGCTTCGCCTTGTTTTGGAGCACACAGTGGGCATCGTCGGTAATGACGGTCGAACGGTCGATTTAATGTGTGTATTCTGTTTCACAATATTCCCAGTGAAATAAGGGTTACATTCTACGCGGATATCTAGGTCTATTGAAAGCCAACGCTGCCAACTGCCCCATTTCTCATGATGGTTGACCAAAATTTTCCAAGAAGCTCTAGAAGTATGGTGTTCATTTGGTTGACCGATCTTTGTTTTGAAGTTTTTTGACATTTTTCATTGCCGTTTACGGAATTATAGGATGGTTAGAGGGTTTTTCAAACAACCTCCTGCCTGCATCGCTTAATCTGCGCTGAAATTCGAAAGTTGGTTCCGAAATAAATGTTCGGCCAGTCGTAAGTAGACGCGTCGAATTGGCCTTCCTCGATGCAGGCAAAAGCAAATTCAAAGTTTGCAGGGCATCATAAGTAAAGGCCGTCAGGACTGTTTTAGCGAACACCGTAAAAACGATCGCTGAGCGCCCCTCTGCCATTGTATATTCCCGATCACAACCGACAGGACAACGGGCCAGTGGCTTTGTGGATAGGGGCGTTGAACTTCTAGTCAACAGGTCGCGGGATCGATCCCTAGGTGTCCCACACCTCAGGGTTTAGTATGACTAGCTGACGACAGCTAGCAAGCTAGAAATGGTCATTCAGGTACTTACCTACTTTTTCAATAAGATAATTAGTGATGCACTATTCAGATATTTTGGCAATAAGCATAGAAGCACAATGTCAAAGGATTCGATCAATGCGCGATGGTCTGCAACTCGAGGTTTCCCCAGACAAGAAGTCAGAGAAGTCAGAATTATTGGCTAGAGAGCCGACACGCGACTCAGCCAACGGTGGCAGTAAGTCGACTCACCAGCCTTGTGCCAGCGGGGGAGTGTATGTGCGTCTGTGCCTGAGATTTTTACGGTTGCAGCCAATCGATAAAGACCCAAATGTCGATCGGAGTCACAATGGCCGCGAGCAGAAGGCCGAGTCAAACACGCGTACGCAGTGATTGGCAGGTGTTTTGGGTGAACGGAAGGCAGTGGGGAGGGTGTGATAGGTCTCTTTGACGGTCAAAAGAGCCCACCACCACACACGTATTTCAGGCGTACTCGAAAACAAGGCTTGATCTGTTAAAATATGTTTTGCGCTCGAGGACTTGAGACCTAAAGCGAAAAGGTGGTTTATGGCGTAAGTCAAATTAAAATGGACGACATATGAAACGGCGGAATAAGTGTTGCCTCAACAACTAATCAGACGATGGCGCCTTCTGGTTTAGCCCGTCAAATACGAAAAACCACATATGGCTTCATATAGTCTCCCCCAAAACGCTGACGACGTACGTGAAAAGTCAAGTCGATAAAGACGACACTTATGAGTATTGTTAAGCGGCGAATTCAAAACAAATACTCATGTCGGTGGACTCAACTTGCCGGCGTTTTGTAATCAGATGGGGTCGCTCCTGTAGTAGTTAGTAGACAATGAATCAGTGACATGGGGTAGTTTGGTGGGACCTTGTAAATCAAATGGAAGACTTCACTGGGGTCCATACGATGCAAGGGTACATTGTTGATTACGGACATCGTGGCAACCTGACGTAAACGCCAATGTTCTCAGGGGCCCTTAGTATGCAGAGCAATAAGTAAAGCCGGTTAGTGAACAATATTGGATAAGACAAAGGTGACAAAGCATGCAGACGTCATGAATTTCGAGACCTCTTATTCAGGACGTAAAAAGACCTGACAGCATAGCAAAACAGCGGAGCACTCCAGCCGAGTTGTTTTCGTCACGTTCGATAAAAGAAAACGAGACTAGATTGCCAATGGTGAATTGGTTTGGTATCTCGCCACAGACCCTAAGGAAGCCTTCCGTGTGATTTATCGAACCCCACCAAACAATCCTAAGTGACAGGGTCAGCGACTGTTAGGCGAATGCTATCAGGTTGCGAAGGTCGAGCCTGTGCGCACATAAGAATCTGCTATGAGTTTCACATCCACCTTGGCCAAATATCGGTTATTCGAATGCAAGTCAAGGCATTCTCCGCCCATTTCCCCCTAACTTTCACTGCTTCATAAATCACTGTCGTCCGTTCCTTCCCCTCCCTCACCGTTCCCACATTTCACTTATATGAAAAGATCAACTCTAATCGATTTCTACTATCACTCACGCGTTTACTTATATCCCGCCTTGGAGTTGCGAGAATTCCCATTGTAAATTTCAAAAGGTCATTTGGCGAGCATACGTCTGCTTTCGATGAAT
Organism: Spirometra erinaceieuropaei; assembly: GCA_902702965.1. Lineage (NCBI taxonomy): Eukaryota > Metazoa > Platyhelminthes > Cestoda > Diphyllobothriidea > Diphyllobothriidae > Spirometra > Spirometra erinaceieuropaei. The sequence continues at coordinate 541,662 of CACRXP010000026.1, forward strand.
TATCTTCAGGCCTATAAATTTATATGGCTATTGAGGTAATGAAAAATATACGGGCAAGTAGATAACTAGATAAATTAGATAATATCCCGTCCCCATGTAAATGTACCAACGCGACTAGGATTTATCAAAAACACACGTGTGCTTGCCGACTGGACTTCTGAATCTTAATGAATTTAATCAATATTTGTTTACTTCAGCCCCAGCTGAAAAGTTTTTAGAAAGAAAATTCTATTTATTTAGGACATAATCAAATGGCCTTCTTACGGCGTGGTCTTCCGAGCTAAAAAGTTTCTCGAGTTTTTTTTTGAATTGGGCAATTCCATAAAGGTTTAATAAACCCAGAAATGCAAAGGATATGCTGAGGACACTGAAACATGTATGTACATGCTGAAAACGTGTTAAGTCATTTCTTGCTGTGAATCATGGTTGATTTGAAATTTTGAAAAAAAGTGTTTGTTTCATAGAATTCAATCTGCCAACATTGTAGTTGATGGCCCTTACTCCTTGGTAGCCGTGCTACTCAACTGATAAATGCAGCCCCGCTTTACCCAGTAGTTAAGGCATTTTCCCGTTCACAAACTTCAAACAAGCCTTTCTTTTTACGAATTTAGGTGAGTCATTTTATGTAAAAGGAAGGATATTTTCAATTTTTATCACATGAAATCTGATAGCATGACCTGTTTGGCATATCAGTTTTTGCAGATCCTGCTAAACAAAATGCGTCTGAATTCAAAAGGGGTTTAGTTAACAATGTGCACGAACTTACAAAGAGACATTGATTTATCCTTAGAAATAGCAAAAAGAAAAATAAAGATTCGTTTTTTCCGCATATCCGACCAGTGCGTGTGTATTTATGTAAACATGCTCAATTAGTGAAATTCTCTAAATAGACTACTACCCACATAAATCAGTAACTTCACGTCAGCCAGCTAGGGTTGGGGACTTCGGGATATAATATTTAAAAGTGCTAAAAATTCTCAGATTTTTGTAGGAATGTTTTAAAGCAATGACTAAAAAATCTAACGCATAATGGATGACAACTGAGACCTCTTACTGCATACATGAAAACAAAACGAGCCCTCTGAAACAGCGAGTTGACTGATCTCAACAGCGAAGATTTAATCAGATGAACCAATGACTTCACGGCGCACATCATACAGGGAGCACATCTTTTGTCCCATCTTCAGTGATATCACGAAGCCCCTGTAGGAACGTCTCCAGTGATATCTCAAGGTCTGCAGCAACTGTCATGCAATTCCGTGAGTAGGGTTTCTGGTGGAGTGAGCGTGTATAATGGTAACAATAGAATTGTGATGTTGAATGTTCATCGTTCACATGTCAGAAAAATTCCTAATGGTTCCTGCGATCGCTCTTTCTTTTTTGCAATCCGTCGCTGAAAATGAGTCGAGTACTGAAAACTAATATTCAATTTTGACTAGTCATACATTCATGTATGCATTAATTCTGATTATAATTGCCGTTTTCTTCCGAGATCAGGTGATTCGCAGGGGAATCATTGGCGGTAGCAGCATCTTTCGAAATGCCTCCTTTTACACAACAATAGGTAAGCCATTCCTTAAGAGTGTTTCTAGATAAGCACTATTTTGACCGATTAGACAAGACTGAAGCCCCTCGAGTGTGAATTCTAGCAGACTTTAATGTCAAAAATTCGCACTTAAGTACTTGCTATTTTGTAATTACTTGTATACTGACCCGTATACTAGAAGAAGTCATTTAAAAAATCTCTGTTTTTCTTGTTAAACAAAGAGATGGCCCAGGTCTGAATATAGGCAAATTGACTGTTATGTAAACTCGATTAAAATGACCTTAACATCTACGTGCCCGATTTAATTCATGCGAAAATTCAGTAGGCACTTCGGTAACGCCCAACGGTAGACCATTCGTTTTTTCCTGTTTAAAGGAATTTTCTGCTGTTTGTTCACCTGGCCAATTGTCATTTGTACGTCTGTCGTAACATCCGCGGAAGAAATCCACTGGGATCACTTTCCATGGACAGCCTTTTCGATCGCGTTTCTGGCTTTCCAGGGTAGGTCAGTCAAAAAGGCAATTTCGCAAATTTTGCCAATTCAACCTACTATCCGCAATTTGTCCTTTGTGGCAATTTTCATATGCTAAGTGTTTTAATTTAAAAGTAACTCCGCCTCGACGATTTCCAAAGTTAGGTTTTTCAAACGTTTTAGCGGGAGTGCTTGTTCAGGAAATATCCAGCCCCGTGCATTCAACTGTGATATATCGCCTTCAGGTTCTAGGGCTGCTTCCGCTGTCTTTTGGTGAGATTACTAACATTTGCTATTTTCGCTGCTAACGTGCAAACTGTTTCTTTTCGCAGCTGCTTCTGATCAAATAACGTCATGTTTGCATATCGTTAGCTGCCGCTCACATCCGATTGGTTTATGATCGATAAAATGCAGGTAATGGTACCTGTCGATAATACCTCCAGCTTTTGCACCAATTTTTTTCACACCTTTGCTGTACTGAAGTTGCAGGCGTAAACTTGTCGCACCATAGATGTGCTATTTCAGGAAAATTTACATCGAAATGCTAAGGTACATTTTCGGTCAGAAAAGATTATCTTATTAGGGTTGCCGTATTACTTGTCACGCAGCATAATCTCAGCATATTTCAATTACGTCACGATATTGCTTGTAAAATGGGCTCCCTTCCTGTCGACTGCAAGAGTGTGCACTGTAAAATGCTTCTATAATTTCAAGTATATTTCAGAAAATTGGACGCGAAAATATATCTTTTTATAGAAGGTGCCGTCTTATTTGTATCTTATGCTTGACAAACGAGTTGTTTTCGACTTTTCAAATCCCGATTAATTTTTAATCCGACTTACTGTTGCCCTCGCATCCAGGGTTTTCAACCTGCAGGCTTTATACCTTCCGTGTAAGGAAAATTATATATCTCCATGCGTCACTAAGATGTCCGACGTAGATGTGGTCTATGTCCTGCACTTTGTAGAAAGTATTAATTACTGGGCAGATACGATGTTTTATGAGTGGACATTATATGGTCTAAAAATTTCCCATAATTTAAATCTTTTAAAACTTCACCATATCCCTGCTCTAAGTATAAAATCTAAAGAAAACACGAGTTTCTGTCAAAGGAGTACAGAGAAGAAATCTTTTCTGTTTGTTTTCTGCGGAATATACTTTGAATTTTTCAGGGTATCGAAAATCTGTGTGAAAAATGTACGCTATTTCAGTACTCATTTTTACAGAATTTAGTGTTTGCAGGCAACCGGAAGGAAGCGCATTCAAAAGCCGACATCCTGACGCGACTAAAACGTACTGAGATTATTCAAAAGAAGACGAAGACGCGATCACTGGGACGGTAGATTTATTGGCCTTAGCTTTCGAACTAGAACTGGAGTTCATCATTAGAGACTGCTAGAGGGCAGCAACGTGTGAACATTTATATCGTTGCGTCGTGAGGGGAGGGGGACTACGTTCGTGGCTGGATCTGTTTTGTGCCGCCTGGTTCACAATGGTTCCCCGGCGTGGTGACACCGTTTGTACTTTCCGGCGATGTGAGCTGCGTCACCTGGTTGCGTGGGCGGAGTGCGTGATAACACGCAGGCAAATCAATGTGTTTATTGATAGAATTGGTGTCCGACACCCACGTCTCCAACAGCTCTCGCCCTGTCTTGTTGCCGGCTCGCGCCAATATCCGCGTGTTGACGAAGTCGAACTCATGGCCTTCCTCTAGCGTGTGAGTGGCGACTTGAGATAGTGGGTGGCCTCTTCGAACGGCTTGTTTGTGCTCAAGTATTCGTGAGCTGAGCCGTCGTCCTGTTTGGCCTGTGTAGTGGAAAGGACAGTTATGGCACGGGATTTGATAGACTACGCCCGAATGCCTACCTCCGTCCAGCCGATTCTCCATTTTCATGATCCTGCTACGCATGGTAGCCGCCGGATGATGAACGATGTCCATGCCTAACTCTGACGCAATGCGTTCTGTAGCCTCGGACAAAATCTTTATGCATGGTAGGGAGCGCCAAATTGTTGGTGTCTCTCTTCCGTTTGTCCGTTGTGTGTGCGCGCGTATGCAGCGGCTGATGAAACTATTTAAGTAGCCCTTCTTTGTCAATTGGTCCCAGCGACGCCGTAGTTCTTGCATCCTTCCTTCGGACTTGCTACAGTGCGTTTCTGCCCTGTCGAAACGCGTCCTCATAGTTCGAGTTCGAAAGGTAAGGCCAATAAATCTACCTTCCCATTGATCGAGCCTTCGACATCTTTTAAACTAGAACTCAGGATGCCCATATTCTCTGTCATGCTGAGATTATACTGCATGATAATTACTATAACATCTCCATTTAAGTAGCGCTTTTAGATCAGAAACACAGCTTGAACTTCGGTTTGCATTTCCCGAGATAACATATCTACCCTTTCTAATAAAAATGCGAGTTTCAAGAGCCTGGCATAAAAATGTGAATTAGGAATGCTCCTTCGGATCTGAAAATGACTTCGAATTCTTGGGTGACAAGGATTGAATGAAGGAACCCAAGCATCTGTGGCATACAAGGAATACCAACCATACTTATTTAAGTGGGTTTTAGTCCGACACGATTATTGCGGTTTGGTGTTTCATCGACCAAGGGTGGATCGTCTGTTGCAGACGGTCTGATGCATGATCTACAAAGACCTCAGCTCAGAGAGTTGAGAAGCGATCGTTGTAGGTACTGTGTGTTTATTTTTCAATTGCCCTTCTTAATTTTGGGTGTTGCATGTCAATGCATTAGTAATTTTCCGCCCGAAAAACGGGTTTGCCAATTATCTATACTTATCTTGCCATTCCTCCATGCATACATAGGCCCCGCCCGTAAAACCCTGTTACCACCTTTCCCGTCAGACAGGCACCTTTAGCTGGTCGTGTGTGTTTGGGGTCCATCACCCGATCGTTGCCTCTTAGGTTTTTTCATAAAACTGTCACTTAATCGTCAGACAGTAGCCGAAACACCTTCAGGCTTATTCTCTCGGCTTCTGGTAATTTCTTAAAGATCATGCTTTGCTAGACTTCGGAAAAGTTTGCCTTGAACAGCAGACTCTTCCTCCGCTTTGGGCAGATTTTGCGAAGAGCTCGTTAAACAACCAGAACACGAATTCAGGAAACTAGAAGTCATACGTTTAACAGAAAAAAATTTTGAATCTATTAACTCACTCTAACTGTCACAGTACGCTTTTTAAATTTTCCCTTACTAGACGTCCTTGCATCGCAGAATGCATTTAACATCTTTTGCGTTACAGTGGTTGAAGTCTATCGGAATGGAATCGAAATGGATCTCCACCGCGCCCGAATTGCCAGCATTCTTCTCGTTGTTATAGGAGCTCTCTTAACGGCTGTGCCCTTGAAGGTCTACAAGGTACGCCGAGCCACTTGTTACTCCAATAAGATAGTACGAAAAAGTTTGCAAATATACGGAAAATATCAATCGATTAAAATGCATGTGATCAGGGCCTCCTGCTATGCTACTTTTAGGGATTCATCGAACCCGAAAATGGTAATTTGAGTCAAGAGATTAATACGCGGTTGTTTTATAACTATATCAAAATCAGATTGGCAATGTTGAGATATCCGGATTGATTAATTGAAGACGAAGACAGGCTCTCCGGAAGAGGTCGCCAAATGCAGCCTAAGGACCCATTGCCACCCGCTGAAACCTCAGCAGTCATCTACAAAATAAATTGCAATGAGGGCGACTGCAACTATGTAGGCGAACCGAGCGGAAGTTGCAAACTCGCCTACAAGAACACAAATCGGCCACTCGGAGGTTAGACCCTAACTCTCAACTAGCAACACACGTTGGAGAAACGGGGCATACTTTTGACCTCCAGAGGGCTACCATCTTAGGCCGAGGCAACACAAAAACAGAACGGCTAACTCTCGAGGCGTGGTTCTCCGATGCCCACTGTATCAACAGGCATCTGGACCTTCCTGCAGCTTACAAAGTCCTACGTCATCGCAATCGTAGTGCTCAGGACCAAACAACCACACCGGACTTAAGAAGGCCGCACGGAGATAGCCCGACGCTGAGTTTACTCGGTTAGGAAGAAGAAGAACCGCCAGACTGACCGCCCAACTAAAGTCCAATCAGCTCCCCTAGACGGAGTGGTGATTCACAAAGCACACAGGCAAAACGCCCGTCAACCATCACCCGAGAGGCCGAGGCAGCAAGAGGGGAGAAAAATCGATCAACACGAGGCCGACCAACGTGACATTCCACTTGGGATTTCTGGTCGATTAAGTGCATTTTACGCTTTGACAATGAAGAGCCGGCCCAGCTCTTTGAAACGTCAGCACTTAAATAAACCTCTTCCGGAGAGCCTGTCTTCGTCTTCAAATATATCAAAATCAACTATTCCTTGGGTAGATTTGAGTAAGTCATTTGACCCAACAGTGAAAAATCCTTCATATGGGAATTCGTAGCACATGAAAGCTTAATACTTCGCATTAACAAAAGCCAGACCGCGCGACAAGTGCAGATGGAATATTTGCAGAAATGCATTACCGGTATTGACAAGGGAGACTGGACTGGCCATTTCCAGCTTATTATCCGTCCTCAGCCAGTTCTACTCAAATTAGAAGTGCTGGTTAGAAGTCTAACGCCTCCAAACACTGAGTTCCATGCGTTTTACACTTAGAGGTTGAGTATGACTAGCTGAGGGCATTTAGTAAACTAGAAACGGCCACTCCAGTCTCCCTTATCTGTACCGATAATGATAATCTGCGTTTCTGTGCGACTACTAAATGTGATAGAAAGAGCCCGTAAGGCACCACGGACAAGTAACTTGCGCAAAGACGGCCGGTGAGCGCCTCTCCATCGCAGGAAGAATATTTCCAATTTTTGCGTACAATTACCATGCTAGCTCTGTTTTCACCTATCTTGCATGGGCAGCCTAACGAAATTATATTCCCGACCAAAGTCTGCGTCAATGCGCGTCTGTTGAATCCTGTCGTCTTGCGGAAGTAAAAGCGTTCGTCCGTATCTGTCTTTGCGAGTTCTGTATAAGGCATTCAAATTAAAATTTTACTAACGCATGCTTCATCGGAATGCGCTGTCACCAAAAATGCGCAACCTTTCTTTGCTTTATGGGTGCCAACAATGCGAATTGTTTCCAGAAAGCGTTATGTACACTGTCGAATGTGTGTATAATCAACTGGGTTTGACGGCCTCGTCTTCTCACCGCTAGTTGATGTTCAAGCACGCGAGTGAAGGCAGACTCCCCTGTTTGACCATTTCCGACCGCATCACAGCTAGTTAGTGTGCAGGTAGAGGGGCACATAACTAAACTTGCCCTTAGGGTGTGCGAGCTGTGTGCTCAAGGTCGTCGCGTCAGTTACGTCTCGTCATCCCTTCGGAACCGGCCGGGGTTGTTCGAATTTGTACTTGGAAATCTTTTTCGAAGCACCCAAATCGATATGCCTATTGGTAAATGCCTTGTTTGTGTGCGCGGCCTCCAAAAATATGTGGTCTCGAGGGTTCACGCTAGTTGGTGTTCAAGTCTACGGGTAAAGGTAGAAGGCCACAGTAGGCCGCACAACAGCAACATGTGGAATTTTGTAGGTTGCATAGTATACATCGAAATAGTCAGCTCTTTCTTTAGGGTGCACAAGTAGGATGCGCAACGTAGCTGTCGGTTTGTGTTCTAAATAAACCCGATGTTTTCAGATGTCAGTGATTACCTAAAAAAGCAGCTATTGCTTGTCTCTTGCCTACAACCAAAGGGTGGCTGAGAAACCAGTCTCTAGAACCTGAATTATAGACGCTATTTCGTTTCCCGAGTATTTTACTCGTTTCCAGGTATCATTTGATTGTTGCATATCCGTGCAGCTCTTAAAAGTGCCAATCAAAAGCGAATATGATTGATCTTCCAGCGCAGATTCCTAACTTAAGGCGAGTTTAAAAACCCTGCAGACTTATTCAGTCCTGGGTCAGATGAAGGAATGACCTCGGCACATTTGAAGTATTGTTTTAAGTCGACCCTGAATCAAATAATTTGTTTGTGGGAAGACAGAATACTAAGGTTCCGTTACTATTTGTCCCACAGAAAATTAGAAAATGGTTCAACAGATCTAACAAGGCGCACATAATCAAACCACCCTTCTCCTCCGATCGCCGCGCCAGCAGCACGACGGCGGTTCCTCTGCACAAACCGTCGACGAAATCAGAATCCGGTCATGAACTTGACCCACTTAAGGTCAGCGCAGCCGCTCGATCTCTGCTAACCAGACCGTCTATCGCACCGGAGAAAACTAGTCGGCCCAGCGGGCGGAGTCGATTCCTGGGAGTGATTTACCAAAACACATCTGACGCCTCTCTGAAAAACCAGCATTTTTGAGTGGTCTGTTAAGTAGGGAGAGTTCCGGGCTCTTTTTCTGATCAGAAATAAATCCAGGCTATATTTTTGCACTGATACTGTTTTCTGATTCAATGCCCTGGGGTCTCTTTGTCGATGGAACGTGATGTTGAGGCAGCGTGTGTACTAAACTCAAGGGTCACAGCAGTGGTCGGGAACGTCTGTGTGTATGGTGCCGAACTAGGGCGCAGGGTCTTATGTTATATGGGAATGGTGGTGATTGGGAGCTTTTGAAGAGAAGGACCGTGGGACTGTTAAATATATAAAAAGATAAAGCCAATTCGACACAGACTAGCGTCACGCAGTTTACGGGACACATATGAATTCGTCGATTCTATAAGACACACAAATCTTAATGCGAAAGCGTTGCTGCCCCTAGACGTCGCGTCTTTGTTCACTAACATTCCTCTCACTGAAACGATTTAATTTTTATGCGGCGAGAGTGTAAAGCTGGATTTCCCAGTCGGAATGCCGGTCGAAGACCTCAGGGAATTGTTTTTTATCTGCACGCTTTATCTCCTATTCAGATGTAATGGCAAATTTTACCGCCAAACCGATGGCGTAGCGATAGGGTAACCCCGTGGACCGCTACTGGCTGATGTCTTCATGGGAAAACTAGAGAAAACCAAGTTCTGTCCAATGATCTATCACCTTTTTCCTATGCTCGATTTGTTGATGACATTTTCGCAATAGTGAATGAAAAGCTTGATTTGAACGCTCTTCTGTGTAAAGTGAATCAGGCCCACCTAGCGTTAACCTTTCACCTTGGAAAAAGAGGACGGAGAGTGTCCCCCTATCTGGATGTCCTACTTAATCGAATGCCGGATGGAACAATTAGTAGAAGTGTATTTCGCAAGAAAACATGGATAGGGCAATACACAAATGTCTACAGTCTTTGTCTTGCCAAGCCAGAAACGAAGCTTGGTCAGCTGCATCATCAAGCGAGCTAGGAGAATTTGCACCCCATTATACGGAAGACTCTGAGAGACAACGGCTACCCTAAAGAGTTTATCAACAAATATATGGAAGAACGCCCTCCAAAATCTGATGTGCCGACGGCTGGGAGAGAGAAATTACTTTTATCACTGTCATTTCGATGGGATCCGCGAGCGAACTCCTACATCGTTGTTTGAACGCTGCTATCGCGCGAACGTACCCAGTCGCTAGGATAAGATTGGTTTTCACAAGCACTCAGTTTCTTCGCCTTGAAGGAAAGGACAGAGTGCCTTTTTAGACCACTTCAATGCGCATCTACGCGTTCACTTGCGCCTGTGGGGCCGGCCATATTGGTCGAACAACTAGGCGCCTATCCAAGCGGATGCGAGAGCGCCATCCTGTCTAGCTAAATCAAGGTGTGAAAAGTCCATCTCTAGCGCAATTTTGGCTCACTTGGTTGACAGCGGCCACTGAATAGACGTCAACCAAGCATTCCGAGTCATTAATAAAGTGTCGGCGAGATACTCCAAGTTCCTGCGTCTGCGAATACTTGCGACGCAGAGGCAGTGACCATACGGTTAGCTAACCCAGCCCTGTGCACGTATAAAGCATTTGTACAGGCGCTAAGGCTCCCCTGGACAAAGACAAACCCAGCATACGTGTTCACACCCCCCACTTCGCGGTACAGCGACGAAACACGGGCAGCTAGTCGCCAGACACCTCTCCCCTCCCCCTTCCCTCCCTAAACCCTAGATAGAACTGCAATCTCACCACTGATCCCTGAATGCCCTTCAACCCCCCCCCCTCCCGACATATAGACTTTTTTGGATGTTTAACTTTTGCTATTCTACCCTCCTTACTGTGCAGGCCTGATGCTGAATAACTGAAAGCGTACGTTTGTCGGAATATGCTTCATAAAAGCTGAAATTGGTAAGCAATTTGTGGGAAGACGGTTAAGCGGAGTACACATATCTGAACCCCCACCCACGAAGCTCACTTTTCAACCAATCTTACCACTACGTTGATATTGAAGCTGCTCATTGAACTGACTTCGGAAACGACTAAGTCGACTAAAGCGACATGTTTGCTGTCAGAAACACGAGCAATGAGTGCGCTTACGGGTCACTTGAAGGAGTAGCGAGACTGTCGATTGGGGAGGTCGCTCAGGCAAAATGGAACAGGACTTGGCATTTCAGACCGACCATAGTTTAAAAAACTGACTTGAATACAGCAGTTGGAATGGTTGATTAATTTACTGTGTACTTGTTGTGACTGGCCTAAAAATGTTAACATGTGCTTTGGGGGTATCCGGAAGTTAAAGCCAGAAGGTATTAATGAATATGAGGTTGGAAGATGAGCCGGATAGGAAATGTGACCTGTCAAGAACAGAAACAAGAGTCAAATCAAGACTGATATGATAGTCGATGCGGGGAACTTATCCAACGAGTACTGTAAAGTATTCTGACCTAAGTACACTGTGCAATGTATAACGAAATTGCTCTCTGACTAAATAGAAGAATGGTACGGAGGAAGAAATTGCAGAATTTTGAAAATGCCCAAATTTGGGGTCCCTTTACTGAAATGTTTTCTCCATATATCACAGCTACTCGATTCTAATGCTTGCATTTTTTATGCCATACGCCTTCCGCCTCCCCTCCTAAAGCTCTTGACAGAACCAGAATCTAACCACTGATCTCTGAACGCCCCTCAACCCTCATCCCCATATTGACTTTCATTGAGTTCGGTGGCTAACGCGATATGAAGACCCAAGTCTGAGATGACAAATAATGCGCCAGTGTACACCAGTGGTCGTGACTTCGCGCGGACAATGTATATCCCGATCAATGTACACCGTGAGCCAATATGACCCCTGGTCACTTGCAACACGGAGGTCTACATAATGCCCTGTCCAACCGATGAGTATATCTTCGGGGGCAATCAACGATTCTGCAATTTCCCATGCTACTGGTCACCTTGGACCGCACACATGCAATTGCGCATGCTTCTCTCGTGAAGGAGATTACAGTACATGTGAAAGGTTTACCAAACTTGAAAATTTATGTTTCTGTCTTAGAGGGGCGCTCACAGATCGCGCTAAGGAACTCGTCCCGTTGTGGCTTGGAGGTCTCTCTCTCAAGCACCGCCAGCACGTGCACAGCTGGGCATGATATGTGCGGAATGGCACTACCGATAAGGACAAAGGAGACCGGAATGGCCGTTTCGGACTTAGTAGCCATCGTCAGCCAGCACCGAGGTGTGGAACACCTGCGGCTCGATCCTGTGCCCTGTTGATTTGATGCCCGACGCCTCTAACCAATCGCAACTGACAGGAAAACGAGCCCGTGAATCAATGGCTCGAGGCGTTGAACTTCAAACCGACAGGCCACAGGATCGCACCCCAGGTATTTCGCACTTTGAGGTTAGGTATGGCTGGTCGATGGCGGCTAATAGGCCAGAAATGGTCATTCTAATCTCTTCTGTCCTTGCCGGTAATGTCATTTGGTTGATATTTCTGTCTACGTAAATCGCTCGAGGCTAGAAGTAAGTGAACACATTATTTCCGGAAGAAGATCAACTCTTTGTTTTTAAAAAATTCTGCCTCATAAATCCGTGCAACTGTATGTTCTAATGAGCACCAATCCTCTCCTGGAAGCAACCGCGGTAATGTCCATCATCTAATGGTCATTTAATTCCCTATACATGAAATGATACTTTTTATGAGGTTCAGCTCCCCTCGGGGTGCAATCTAGGATGGGAGAAATTACCAAATTAATCTTTTGGGACACATTTCGAAATTCATGAACCCGCAATTTTACAAATGCCCACCCACACAATGGCGCCTAGGTGTAAGGAAACCTAGACGATGCGGTCCCATTGAAAGGGTCATAAAGGGGCGTTGTCATTGAAACAGAAACATTGCAGGGTTAGTCGGAGGATTGCATGGACGCACCTAGTGTCTTAGTTGCAGACTTTCATCGTGTCTGACGTTTAGGTTTCATGTCACATTAGGTCTCTAAATGCCTTAATCCGTCATTTACAGAAAAGGACGTCTGCGAACTCATTAGACAGATTGGAATGGACAGGATCTGACTAATTCTGAAAGTTCAGCGAATATTCCCATGTTACAATTGAAAAGTCAAATTGGCGAACACGTGTTTTCAGTAACTCTCCATCAGGCCAAAACGGTTACAATAAAGTTAAAGGTAGGCGAATTACATGACTTATAAATGATTCGAGGACAATTAACATTGATCGTTCCCACGCCACTCGCATGACGAGGCGTGCTATGGCGTGGTCGGCGTGTCGTGGTCATTGGGTTCAGGGGGCGAGGAAGAGGGGGGGGGCATAGGCTGTGAGTACGTCGGGTACCTTGTGCACACACCCTGGCATCAGGAGGTTGGGGCGACGTTGGGGTCGGCGTCGGCCACGGAAGGCAGAGCGCCTGTGTCAGAGTCTTCTGACAGCATAGCACTGGATTGGCACTGGATTGGTACGTTCATAACTATTCCTCAGTACAGCTTGACAAAACTCTCATAGAGGTACTATCTCTCGGTCCTAGGTTTTGCAATGCACGGCGGATGCTGAAGCAGCTAGAGTTAGAAGTCCAATTCGAAAGTCTATTCAGTCAGACTGCCGATCTAAAACCTAGCGGGCCTAGAGAAGTAGACTATCTGAAGTCGACTATGGTTAATTGCTGTCAACAGTACTTAAGAAAGGCTCCAAAAAACAAAGGTCCCTTAACAAGGGCCCATCTCGATAGCCTCAGTGAACTTCGTAAAAACGAAAACATTGTGCTAACCAGGCCGGATAAGGGTTCAGGAGTTGTACTGATGGATAAAAAAGAGTACGTAGAAAAACTAGAAGCAATTTTGTCGGATCGTACCAAATTCTCGAAATCTGAGAAAGACAGGGACCGCACCGAGGCCGTTGAAGGTCAACTGACGGCGGTCCTCAAAGTTCTCCGCAAAGAAGGTCATTTATCTGACAAAGCATATGAGCGACTAAGACCAGTGGGCACGGCCATACCCAGAATGTACGGCCTTCCAAAAATTCACAAACACGGACTACCCCTACGTCCGATCCTGGATATGAGGAATTCGCCCTATCACACCATAGCAAAATGGCTAGTCGAAAAGCTTAAACCGCTGCAAAGTCATTTGTATCCCCTAAGTTTGAAGGACAACTTCGAGTTTGTCGAGACGATAAAGGGTATTAACGTTGACGGACGGAGGATGCTATCTTTAGACGTAGCATCATTGTTTACTAATGTACACGTAGCCGAAACAATAAACTACCTTTCTGACGTTATCCGCGACACGAACTACCCGTTAGGCATGCCGTTGGAGACACTAAAAGAGCTACTGACACGGTGCACGCAAAACGTCCAGTTTCTCTGCAATGGTCAATTGTACAGGCAAATAGACGGCGTAGCGATGGGCTCACCGCTCGGCCCATTCCTCGCAAATATCTTCATGGACAAAGTCGAGATGACAAGTTTACAAAACACCATTAATGACCTCAGCTTCTACGGCCGGTACGTGGACGATATTTTCTGCCTGACGGATGTTACCACCGACACAGACGTCTTGATTCAAAAATTCAACAATTCACACCCCTCGCTAACGTTCTCTGCAGAGTTTGAGGCAAATAATGAAATCGTGTTCCTCGACGTTCTTCTGCACAGACAAGAGGATGGGTCTATCGAACGTAGAGTATTCCGAAAGAAAACCTGGACGGGACAATACATTAACTTGCACAGTTTTGTTCCCCTTAATATTAAACGCAACTTGGTCCAGGGATTGGCAGCTAGAGTGCGACGTATCTGCTCTCCTGAGACTGTGGAGGCAGAAATCCAGCAGCTGCGGGATGGACTCCACGAAAACGGATACCCAGAAAGATTTATCCTTCGAAATATAGGGGAGCGCACTGCAAAGCCTACCATGGCAACTGCAGAAAAGAAGGATTTATTTGTAAGACTGCCTTTTCAAGGGGACGCAGCAAGTGAACTGGTAAAAAGACGTCTGAAGACAGCGATCACTAGCGCTTTCCCCGCGGCCAACTTACGTGTGTGTTTCACTAACTCTCCCCTCCTACGCTTGGGAGGTAAAGACCGACTCCCGTTGCAGGCCACATTGATGTGTATTTATTCATTCACTTGCCCCTGTGGAGCGGGATACATTGGCCGTACAACGAGGCGCTTGGAAAAGAGAGTACGTGAACACATACCGGCCTGGCTAGGCAAAGGTGAGAAGAAATCGATCTCGAGTTCTATTCTCGCACATCTTGTCGATACGAATCACCGGGTCGATGCCAAAGAAGCCTTTCAGATTGTCTACTGGACACCAGCAGGCTTCTCCAAAGGCCTACGCCAACGGTTGCTATCTACAGCTGAGGCAGTGGCTATACGGCTAGCCAATCCAGTGCTATGTTGTCAGAAGACTCTGACACAGGCGCTCTGCCTTCCGTGGCCGACGCCGACCCCAACGTCGCCCCAACCTCCTGATGCCAGGGTGTGTGCACAAGGTACCCGAAGTACTCACAGCCTATGCCCCCCCCCTCTTCCTCGCCCCCTGAACCCAATGACCACGACACGCCGACCACGCCATAGCACGCCTCGTCATGCGAGTGGCGTGGGAACGATCAATGTTAATTGTCCTCGAATCATTTATAAGTCATGTAATTCGCATAACTTTAACTTTATTGTAACCGTTTTGGCCTGATGGAGAGTTACTGAAAACACGTGTTCGCCAATTGGACTTTATACTTCTGAAAGATTTGATAACCAGAAATTGCAGCAATTCTGCAGGATAAAGATCCTCCTGACAGACAGAACGTGTGAGCGGGGTCGAGTAAAACATGTCAGCGATTAAAGGAACCAATTAAAGTTCGTTTTAAAACACAACCGGGTGCGGGAAT
>CACRXP010000026.1:557027-574037 GCA_902702965.1 Spirometra erinaceieuropaei
TCATGCCAGGGGCGGGTTGAGCGCGAAAGTACGCGGAGAGGTGCATGTAGTTAGTCGAATTTCGACCACAGTAAGCGCGGAGCCTGCAGGAGGTTCTTCTCCGCGCACAAGACCGGCTTCCGCAACCTGATTGTGGTCGCTTCTGCTGTTGCTAATAGCCGCTGGTCCAGTAGCGAAGGGTCGGACCATATAATAACTCAAAAAGCTTCGCCGGAGTCCACACGATGTCCGGAATTAACAACATGCGCAAGATTGACGATGCATATGCTCCTGAATTCGCCTTTTCCCAGCCATGCGGGGAGGTGTTTTGGTATACTTTTAGATAGACGCTGACTCGTGCGACCAGCATAACCCGCTCCACAGTAGCAAGTACCGGAGTAAATGCATATTGGTGTGGTCTGAATTGCAACCTGTCTTTGCCCTCTCCGTGTAAAATAGGGTTAGTAGAAAATAATACTTGAACCCTTGCTGATGGGAGCTTTCGTGAGACAGCTTGAAAACGGCGTCTTTTTAGGAGATCGTTCGCAGTGTCTGCTTGAATAGGCACTTTTAGGAACAGAATTTCTTCCGGCAGTCAGTGTAGTGGGCCTTTCCAGTCGTTCGGCAGTATTCTCTGCAAAAACCCTGTCAGGACACCCGTTTTCGCGAAGCAAATTCTGGATTTTTCAAAGGCTTCTCTCTATGCTGTCTGCCGAACAGATTTTTCTAGCCCCTTGCGCCAAGCATCGGACTAGATTTCCTTTTCGAGTTGTGAAAATCGCCATAGGTATATTCAGAAGACAAAGTGGCGAGCGAACGTTGCTTTCGATAACTTCTCGTCAGGCCAGTACAGTTATATGGGACGGGGTACAGTGAGTGAAGAAAAATCGATAAAAGATAGCTTTTAAAATACAGGTTAAGCAAGAGCGGAAGGGCGCAGAAAGTCGTATGTAGTAAGTCAACCTTTGTTTTGATGGAGTGGTACGAAACTAGCGAAGTTCATATATTGTTCAGACCAGGTCTTCTTCCGATAGACGCTCCTTCGGATGCTACCGTCAGACCTCCTCTTTAGGTTATCTAAGAAAGGAAGCAAAGCGGCCGATTCCATTTCCAACGTGAATTTGATCGATGGATGTGCTCGGTTTACAGCATTTAGGAGGGCAGAAACGTCGGTTTCTATGGTTGCAATCGCAAAGACATCAGCCACGTAGCGACCGCAATGTTTAAGCTTTTCGATTTGATCGCTTAGTTGAAATCTCTCCAGCTTGCCCATGAGGACGTCGGGTAAGAGAGATCCAAGAGGCGAGCCCATAGCAACGCCGTCTATTTGTCTATATAGTTGGTTGTCAAAAAGGAACTGCACAGTTAATGTGCACCTTAGTAATAGTTCCTTGAGTGTGTTCGTCGGTATTCCTTTTTCTTGCTGACTGGCAGATAGAAAATCACTGACGTAGTCAACCGTTTCGATGAACGGGACGTTTGTAAAAGTGATACAACGTCTAGTAAGAACATCAACATGCCTCCTTTTTGCTGGAGGGGAATGAAACGGGTAAAGTCCGTGTACTGTCCAGACCAGGTTATCCTCCGATAGACGCTCCCTCTGACGCTACCGTCATGTCTCCTGTTTGGAAGGACATCTGGAAAGGACGGCGAACCAGCCGTTTCCATATCGACGGATATGCCTGACTTACAACATCTAAAATGACATCTACGTCGGTATCTCTGATGGTAATTGCAAAGATATGATCGTAGCGACCGTAATGTTTAAGCTTATTAATCTAATCGCTCGGTTGAACTTTCTCCAGCTTCCCCATGAAGACATTGGCCAGGAGAGGTCCAAGATCCGGTTAGATAGCAACGCCGTCTACTTGTCTATAGAGTTAGTTGTCGAAAAGAAAATTAAAGTTCCTACATAAATGTGCCGGTCTGATGGAAATTTATCAAAAGTTAACTTATTCTCGTCAGCTATTATTCTGAAAACGTTTATGGGAATTTCGCAACTCTAAGACGAATAATGGTTTGTGCATGATCGCATCAACAGATTCCATTTTTGTAGTTGCCGATCGATTTCTGACACCCAACGCCACGGAAGCTTTTCTCCGTGTGCCATGCCAATCCAGAAAAACAGGCAAAATTTTCATCGCAAAGGTCAATCACATTTCGAACTCCACATAAACGAATAACTAGACCGGACTTTCACAATGTCAGTTTTTCAATTGTTCAAACCCATTTAACAATTCGCTGTCTTCTATGCATCCCATAGTCCTAAGAGTGTTTAACAAGTTCCCGTGAGACGTTGATTTGCGTTCTTTATTTAAGACTTGTTTACGCGAACACACATGCTGTATTCGTACTGCCTGGACTTTCCAAGTATTCTTGATTCTGACCAACGCGATGTTATCTACGATAGTTCTATTGCGTTTTCATCTAACTGTAGGGTGTCCACTTTTAAATAGGCGTCTTAGCCAACATATGTGGATCGGCTCCGAGATTAGTGAAGAGCTTTTGTGACTTGACTTCATACAACTGCCCATCACAAACTCGCATCTTTTGATCTATCATACTTCTGGAAATCCAATAATTTTAAATGTAGTTATCATTTCTACGGGGGTGGGGCTTACGTGCCTTTTATTTTCCAGAACATTTGACGAGCACTCTCTTTGATGTAGCCGACTTCCTCGAAAAATACCTTAAAGGGGGAAGCAGAAACGTGATAGAGCCAGCATCAGCAATTGATGAGCTAGGCGACAACCAGAAAGAAATCGTCCTTCACCTTCATATCAGATTTGATGGCAGCCTGCGTTTTAAAAGTTCCCAGTAAAATGAGTGCTTTGGGGAGGAGAATAGACTTTATTTTGTGAATTTTCCATACACATCCCCCAGCTCGTCGTCAGACGTGTAGAAGGCGTGAAGACGCAAATGAAATTTAAACGTGACCGAAAAATCGATATTGTTTTGCTAGTGCTGCGATTGGATCGATGCTGTGGGCTGATACTGCTCTTTGATTGGCTACCACCTTTTCCACTTTCTTTGAACTTTGTTTACATGGCGTCCAGATCGATTGCGCCAATTTATTCATTAGTCAACGAAGTGAATTGCCTCTAGAAATTCTCGGCCTTTCTTTTATGGACAGGATCCAATAATGCGCGTTTTATCCCAGGCAAACGATGATCCGAGATAACTGGTCCGGCCAATTAATGCGATTAGTGCTCATGTATGCGTTTAGAGGCGGATTTCCCGATTTGACCATAATATACCGCATTACAGGCGCCATATGGAATGTTATAGACGACTCCGTTTTTATCTAAATAGCCAGCCCTACCCCTAGGGTATACGAGCTAGTTGCCTAGCGCAGTCGTCAGTTTTTGCGCCGCTTTTATTGGGTGCTTCGTCAGGTGCCTTTCAACGAGTTCAGGCACATTTTTAATGTAAGGAAGCGTTCGCCAGTTTTTTAGTTGTGGTTTCGTCGCCTGATCGGAACAATCTAGCCACTTATCTCTTTCCGCTGATTTCTACTGTCTCATGCATCACTGTGTAAAATCTCTATGGCAGCCCTTTTGGGAACATAGGTTGAACAAATAATTGATTTCCATTTTGTACCCTTCGTTCTCAGAGCAGTGTGTCTTCGCTAGATTTAGTATGCTGTTGAAAGCACTCCGCTTATGAGAGATAGGGTGTTTGCTCTCGCAGTGTAGACTAACTTCCGCATAAGCTTCTTTGCGGTATACTGATGTGTGGAATGTCCCGTTATTGTTTCGCTGTACGAGGACATCAAGAAATGGGAGTTTACTGTCAATATTTTTCGACCATAAAGGCGATTCCTGGTAGTGCTGAATTGATAACGCTATGAAGCTTTTCCAGTTGATCTGCCTTTACGATAACAAGTGTGTCATCTAAATAGTTTGGAATAGTTTGGGATTAAATAATGGTAGGACCATAACCTCTAATTTTTTGCATTGTGACCTAGTGACCCCATAGGAGTCTCTTTCAGCTGCCGATTGCATTCATGTGCGAACGAAAAGCTTGTTTCCGTGCATAAATCCAAAAGTTGACACAAATCAGATGCATAAACATCGATGTGTAAAATTCACAATGAGCACGATGTTTGAGGATAGGAACTGCAATCCCATCCTTCGAGTACAACATTGGAAGAAGACGTAATTTTCTACCGAAAGAGTGAAAGAATGAATATTTGTATGCATGTTTTCCCCGAAATATAATTGGACATTTAGGGGCATCGAAAATCAATGAGAAAAATGCATGCTACTTATGTAGACATCTTTTACAGAATGTAATTTTTGTATGCAGCCGAAAGGAAGTTCATTCGAACGCCGGCATCCTGAAGTAACTGAAATATTATCGAATTATGTTGCCGACTGACTAGTTTTACAACCCTACTTAATTAATCTTTTTCCAATACGAACGCGCATTTCGGAATTTCGGTTGAAATTTCATGAGTTAGCCCACCTACTGTACTTCCCCTCCGATTTGATCAGTTTCCAAGAGGTCGGTCGATTATTCCATTTTGCGCATATGCAGATCGGTCACTGAAAATACTCCTGTTGGTCTCTTTCCCTCAGTATTCTTTGGAGGATTTAATGTTCAACGTTATCGCACGGAAGTCCTTAAGTTATGCAAATGGCGTTGGTGATCATTCATTATGAGTACTCTGAAACCTTGTCTTCGGGTCCACTACAGAGCGTTTTACCACTACGACAAGGAGCTTCCACACGAATGCCTTTGCCGATATTATAGTGCTGTGAAATACCGGCACTTGAAGTGTTCACCGCTCATCTTGGTAAACGAAATACTCACTGCTACCGGACTTTCGCGTAAGTTATCCCGATCGTGAGTGTTTAAGATGTTCGCTGATCAAGATTCGTTGCGTCGTAATTTTGCGCTCAGGGTAGTTACCCGTTCTGTGGGATGGCCCCACATTAACTTAGCAGTTCATTTAAAGTGTGACTCAATGACCCGAAGCAGATTTCGGAAACTATTTAGTATATTACATAGTATACTTTAGGGTAGTAGGCAATGCCCTTGATGACCCTATTGAAAACGGTGCGTACAATATAAATGTCAAATGCACATTGTACTAGCACTTTGTCAGTAACATATTGCTTTATGAAAAACGTTTTCAGAGTGCTGGACTGCGAAGGGTGCGGCAGGCGGTCTTTTCCATGTACATATGAAATTTTAAGTGCAATTATATAGAATCAGTACAAAGTGCAGTCATTGGCGTAGCTTGCGAGGGAAAATCTCAAGAAACGTCAGGGATGCGTTATATACGGATGAAATCAGGAAATAAAATTCATAGCAGGCCGCAGATAGTCCTGCAATGAGAGTCATCGTTTACCGAAGATCAAACGATCCAGCCGCCCTTTGAATACAGCCGTTGTATCAGATGTCACTATTTCACTTGGGAGTGAGTTCCACGGTCGAACAACACGCTGGCTGAAAGAACACTTCCGATGGTGCAGGCGTGTGCGCTCCAGCTTGACTTTCTGTGAATGACCGCGCAGGTGACTCATGGTCGGGAATTCAAAGAAGTCTTCAGATTTGAGCAAACATTCATGCCCGTGAATAATGCGGAATGTCCATAACAGGTCACACCTAATTCGTCTATAGGAGCGGGGGAATAAGTTTAGCTGGATCAGCCTTTCAGGGTATGACAGAGTCCTGAGACCGTCCACCAGTTTTGTGACCCGCCGTTGCGCCTGCTCTATGGCATCACTGTCTTTCTTCGTCCAGGGCGTCCATGATGGCATTCCGTATTCCAAATGCGGTCTGACGGGCGTGCCGAATATTTGTGAGAAGAGTTCTGGAGAAAAGATTTTGAAGGCACGCCTAATCCAATGCATGATGCTGGTTGTTTTTTGGACAACTCTTTTGCAGTGCCCGGCGAGAAGCAAGTTCGAACTTTTCCAGACACCTAGGTCTTTGTGTGCGTCCGCTTCTTTTAGTGGAACCCCATTTATGGTGTACTGGTGTTTTGGGAAGCGCCTCCGACCAGATTTTAGGCGCAAGACTACACATTTGGATACAGTAAACGCTAGAAGCCACTTGCTGGACCATGCAGCCAACTTATTAACATCTTCACGTAGTTTCTGCGAGTCGCCAAAACAAATAGTTGTTCTCCAGATCTTTATATCATCTGCAAACATGACGCCATCGCATTTAAGGTCTACAGGAAAGTAATTTATATGAATGAGGAAGAGGAGAGGACCCAAGAGTGAACCCTGAGGAACGCCGCTTTTTACTGGCACCCATTCGGATGCAGTGGTACCAACATTCCCTCTTTGGTGCCTGCATGACAGGAAACTTTTAATTCACTTAAAAGTGTTGCCCTGTATTCCACACTCCCAAATCTTCGGTAGGTGCCGTCCATGAGGAACGCTATCAAACGCCTTCTTAAAGTCAAAGGAGATGGCATCCACTGAACGGCCCTGGTCTATGACCCTTGTCCAGTTTTGCGGCGAGTAAAGACTGCTTGTAAGACATGAGTGACTGCGACGAAATCCGTACTGAGCAGCACACAATAGGTCCCCCTGTTCCAGATATGACATTAAATGTCCTTTAATAAGTCGTTCCATGACCTTACACAAAATGCAGGTTAAACTAATAGGACGGTAATTTTCAGGCTCCAGCCTAGATCCTCCTTTATAGATTGGAGAAAGATTGGCCGTTTTCCATTCCTCCGGCAGTTCGCCTTCTTCCATGGACTTCTGAGATATCATGGACACCGGCTCACACAGTACGTCAGTTAGTTCTCGGAGAATTATTGCACTGTTAAAATTCCTCTGTCTCTTTAATGTAACCAATTTAGAGCGCTTCCCGCCAACAACCGCCAGGACCACAGGGACAAGAGTCTAC
Organism: Spirometra erinaceieuropaei; assembly: GCA_902702965.1. Taxonomy (NCBI): domain Eukaryota; kingdom Metazoa; phylum Platyhelminthes; class Cestoda; order Diphyllobothriidea; family Diphyllobothriidae; genus Spirometra; species Spirometra erinaceieuropaei. The sequence goes on from CACRXP010000026.1 coordinate 563,880, forward strand.
TAGTAGAAAGGAAAGACTGTCTACATAGCTGTCCACCGCAAAAGGGTATAAGTTCGAGCGCCTATTGTTTCCCTTTAGCAACAACCCCACATATCCGCACCTCATCTATTATCGCCTGCAAAAGTGGGACTGTTCTCAGGAATCCAGCTGGCGTCATTAAGTGTCCCCGGCAAAACTCGTATTTACTCGACCGCAACACTTGCCACGCCACATTGGGCCCCAGATGCATTGTGAAGAGGGAAATTACGCAAGAGGATGCGGTGGCAGTCATACAGAAACGCAAAGTGGGGTCTCCCGAAGAATTATGACCAATTCCCTGGCTCATTCTGGACTATCTCTAGTCCGTGACTGCTCAGTTACTGACTCCTCCCCTCCGTGAGTCCGGCTTCATCGAACTATCCACTTCTCCGGGAAAGTGTGGCATGACTTCCGCGAGGATACGCACACCAATAAAACAATAACAGGGTGACGCCTGGGGTTTGATCTAGTGTCCCCCTCGTGGTAGGGGAATGTACAAAATACTATCTACTGACACGCGTTCAGTAATACTGATTTTTCTAATAGCGGCGTAGAAATGCATCAGCTTCCTCGAGTAAAAATGCGTCCTGCCCCGACAGAGCAGGAAAAGAGGTGAGCTCGAACGCCGCTCGTGTCTCGTCGACCTACCTCGGGACTGCAGAACAATAACGACGAGGAATACCCCGTCACCGGATAGGCGCCTTTCATGACCGAATCATCTTAAGAGGCTGGCAAATAAGTGCAGTTTGCTGACGGCAAAGACACGATCGGGTAGGAATCTGGTTCAGTTGGTGGCGTGCCTCTCGGGAATAAAGGATCCGTGTACTCAAGGCTTAGCCTTCTGGCCGACCATGGGCCTATTCAAGGGTTCGGCTGAGTTACACGACAGTTGCACACACCCGGTGGATCCCGTGTTCCACTTCACCCGTTTGGATGAAAGTTCAACCCAAATGTCTACCGGCTTCAACATCGACAGTGACCGAAAAGACGTCTCAGACTGTAAAATCCAAGGCGTGCATCTTTGCTCTGCAAGCCATTTGGGTTAGCTTTCCATCCGGAACACTTCGTCCTGCATCTCGACAAAGGAGCTAGTCAATGCAATCAAGACGAGCAGTACACTGCCGCGATCTGTTGTAACAGCGGAATGTACAGTGCAGTCCGTCATGCCGGAGAAAGGCATCCCGAGACCGAGGAATAAGCTCCGAAGTAGTCTGTGACTGTGCTTCCTTCGGCTACAAACGGCTCCTTCCTGGTGTGCTTAAACTCGTATATCAGTCCTGTTACGTCCAAACAGCCACCCGTGACTCGGCTCGCACGAAAGTATCTGCAGTCTAAGATTCCGATCAGTAATCCGGTATCTACTGATTGGCTCCCAACTGAAGACGACAACCACTGGATCCGTAGACACTCACAACTGCGTCAACTTCCCCCTGCGTGACTATCTTCCTTGACTACGTCTATCTCCTACATAGTCTGCCTGTCTGATTGGTGATTTTGACCCGGCGATTCGCCGTACTCAACATGACCTCCAATCTGCGGCCAAAAAGTAGCCCAGACTGTCATCCCACGATCGCCACAGAGATGGAGAAATCACTGACCGCAAATTTTTTCACTCTGACAGTATGCATTGTTTGGAATAGGCAACCCAAAAACATCAATTGTAAATTTGCATACACACAGGCGCTGGCTGAGTGCATCTAACAACGAGAAAATAAGTTCACCAACTCTGCGCAGGGGTCAGCCGCGGTTAATGATTAGATTTGACCCGATCGGGAAGTATAAAATGCATCGGTTGCGGTCACAGAAGTACACACACTGAACAAACGACAGAGCGGTAATAAACGGGCGGACAGCGAGGAGGGAGGATAAGGTGACCGGCATTTGCACAGAGTACGGGTAGGGGGGGGGGAGAGGCATAAATGCATGCCATAGGAGGCAGGGGCTTGGAGTCAGTACTTGAGCCACGGATGCGAGAGCAGACTCTCCTTGTCCCGGTCACCGTAATCATAAAGCAGTTCTTCACCTGAATGGGAATGCAAGGCGATTGGTTAGAAAGGCGAGAATAGGGACAACAGCATAGCCAATAGGGAGTGAGTACTGATATTCTTAAAAAGAAGAAATGGTAATAACAAAAAACGACAGGACTAACTCATGTGGACGTCTAGACAGGACATGGAAATAGGAACGCCCCGCTCAAGTAATGAAGGCAGCCCTGTGCGGAATTCCAGGATATATCCGTGTTCTAACCCCAACAATAACCCCAATATAAAACTAAACCGTTACCCTAATCTGGACCCTAACCCTAACCTCAAGCTTAACTCTGCAGCTAACACTAGTCGTTGCCTCAACCCTAAACTTCATCCTGGCTTGCGTTACCTTTAACTTTAATTCTAACCTTAAACCTAGCCCTAATTTTACTGAAAGTTGGCTCAAAGCCACCCATGTTGCGGGCGGTTCCTGTTTTCACATCCTGTTTAGACGTCCACAAAAACCCGTACGCAGAAGGCTGCAATCTTTGTGAAGCGTACTAAGGGCCGCGACGTCGACAATCCCCACAGTTTTTCGACTACGAGTCTAAAAAGACACGTCCATATCTGCCCGTGTCCGGGAAAAACCGTGAACACGTGACAAATATTGAACTTCCAAAACATGCAGATGCCTTCTCTCACACATACGCAGGTACGCTCGAACGGTGGTTGGTTGGTGGAGACACAATTCTGCACAACAGCGGGCAGGGCACTCGGATCCATTTCTGGAAGGCAGATACCCCAATTGCTGCAATTAGCAACTTGGACGCGGACTGACGAGCCATCAACGCATCAACTAAGACGCCCAGCGATGATCGCGAGAGCTGTTAATTATGGTACGAATGTGGCCCCACGGCAGCTATGTACTACAAATACTGCAGTCTTTGTGCCTCCAATACCCTTATCTGCGACTGTCTCTGATGATGAGGCCGAGTGAGAACCCGAAACGCCAAGCCAATAAACTCCATGTTCTAGTGATAGCATCTTCTATAACCCAAAGTGGCACGGTATCCACCAACTCTGATGCTGAAAGAGCGGGCGAGATGACAGTTTGGCCGGTGTGTGCCGACGATGCCTACGGTGTGCTACACAGCAAGGTGAAGCAGACACGGTGACTTGTGCGTGAATAAGTTTACAGCGAGAGTAGACTTGCGCAGCATCCACCGCACTCGTTCCTTCCCACTTGGGCTCGGTGTCGGAACATAGTCAAGAAGACTGGATGTGAGGGAGGGCGTAGGTGGCTGGCACGGCCGGGCACGCACCTAGGAGTACAACCACACCCCTTGATCCACAACAAACACTTGATTTTGACCAACAGCAACAGCACCACAACGGGTCAGGACGACGAGACGGATGACTGGACAGCCATGCTCACAACCTGTGTATACCCAGTGGGAGCGCAAGCGCATCTACCGGCAGCGAACCAGGTGCCATAAAACTGCCAGCGCACAGCAAACTGCAGCAGCCATGGTTTGTTGATCTTACAATCCTTGAGGTCCGGCACTTACCGTACCGACGCCGATAAGTATCCACGCAGCCACGACCATAAGCACTCTCAGAATGAATATAACATGTTTCGCCCGAGTGGTGCGCGGCGATCGGTGCACTGATTAGTCAGTAGTGCAGACCAACGGAGGTAGACAAAACATTCGGCTGCCTGCAGTCTATTAGCATGAAGAAGGTGGGTAACTTCAAATGATGGATGTAAGGCAGTAGTTAAGGACTAACAAACAATCATCGTCTCCTCTATGCTTTGAAGGCGCTCCGGTCTGTCGTCGTGCTGAAAACGGGTAGATGTCTAAAAGAAGATTTATTGGCCTTAGCTTTCGAAGTCGAACTGGAGTTCATCATCAGAGACTGTAAGAGTGCAGCAACGTATGAACATCTAAATCGTTGGGTCGTGAGGGGGGTGGACTACGTCCGTGGCTCGGTCTGGTTTGTATCGCCTGGTCCACAATGGTCCCCCCGTTTGTACTTCGCGGCGATGTGAGCTGCGCCACCTGGCTGCATGGACGAAGTGCGTGATAACACGCAGGCAAGTCGATGTGTCTATTGATAGATTTGGTGTCCAATACCCACGCCTCCCTCCCAGTGATCGAGCATTCGTCTTCTTTTAAACAAGAACCTGGGATGCGCATATTCTCTTCCATTCGTGGGTGAATGTCTATCCATAGTCCTCCTGTGGCATTTACTTCTGAAACAGAGCATGCAACTGTCCTCGTAAAACTGACTCAGGTCACACGTGCCTAAATCCGAAAGGGCCAATCAAATTGCCGGTACCAAGTGGTTAAGTCAGGTGTAACTTCTGGCAGGTCAATAAGTGCTGTGTCACGATTGCTCTACTACGGATAGCAGCCAATGTTTGACTTCGAGGCGTGTGTAAGGAGGAAGGCTAGTCAAACGCCGGAACAATTTGCCTTTTATTCTGAACTTTCGAACTCGTCCAGGAGTCCATCGTCACCAACAGAATAAGCGATGATTATAGGGGGTGAAAGGGAGATTAACAAACCAACGACCAGTGTGCAGGTATAGGGGTCACCAAGGGGGGCTTTTTATACCAGCGCCAGAACGATAAATCGATTGACTGAGTTCTCTCCCAAGGTTTCAATCAATTATCCGTTTGTTCTGCTTCAGGTGCGCGTGATTATCTTAGTGGCTGCCAATTTGAACTCATGAATCGTTTCGAAGATGTAGGCAGTCACTTGCAATAGTTCATCGCCGCAACGCACAGCCGGATTAAGCTTGTGTATGCGCGACCCAAGTTCACGTTCAGTCTGACCTGTGTAGTTAGAAGGACAGTTTAGGCACGGGTTACGATACATTACTCCCCCCCACCCCTAAACTGCTCCTTGGCAGTTAATCGTCCAGTCGCATTCATGACCCTGATGCACATGGTAGCTTTCAGCCAGTGTACAATTCCAACAGCCCGGCAGCAATGAGCTTCGCCAATTTCTAAATGTCCTTACTGTACGGCAGAACAAAGCATGCTCGGTGACGGCGTGTATAGCTGTTGAGGCTGGAGCGGCGTTCAGTCTCCGAGGGAAGGGGTGAAATCAAAGCGTTAGTTCGTATGGAGTCAAAAAGCCTAATTTAGGATTTATAGACGCATGTAATGGGCCCTATTTTAGGGAGCGACAAATCCAGCAGCGGGAGGCTCAAAAAGCAACACCCATTCCGGAACAACCGTCAGTTCTCGAAAGTTTCGAGGAACCAGCACTCCTGTATCCGTTAGTTAACTGATGTGCCTATTTAGCTAAAGGGAGAGGTGCACTCCGTGCACACATCTTGTACGCACCGCGGCTATTCTGTGGACATCTGATCTGACCTCCAAGGAGGCCTGTCGGCCGCAATGCTGCTCACCCCAACACAGGTGTGTCGGCAGTATGGTATTACCGACAAAGACAAGGGAGACTGGAATGGCCATTTCTGACTTATTAGCCGTCGTCAGTCAGTCATACCCAACCCCGAAGTGTGGAACACCCGAGGCTCGAACTCGCGACCTGTTAGAAGTTCACGCCTCTAACCACTGGTCCACAAGCCCGTTGACCTATCGGTTTTCGATCGGGAATACAATGGTAGGGGACGCTCGGGGGTTGGGCACTCGGGGGGACACTTCGTCGATGGGCTCCTGTACGAGTCTGAAAGCTCAGGACAATAAACGAAGTGTTCCGGTGCTCGACTCTTCTTCTTCACTTATGCATACACCTGGAACTCGAAATTTCGCCTTTATTCGCTGAGTACAGTGTCCTTCGCATCTACGTCAACGACGTCGAACTGAAGACCGTGGACAACATCAACTGCCTAGGCAGGACAATGCCAGGCTGCATCAGAATCGACGATGAACTGGCCCACCGGATCTCCAAAGTCAGCCAAGCCTTCGGCCGGCTGCAGAACTCCGTGTGGAATCGCCACGACCTTCAACTGAATGCCAAACTGAAGAAGTACAAGGTCATCGTCCTGACGACACTTCTATGCGGGGCGGAGACCTGGCCAATATACTCCGGTCATACCAGAAGGCTCAACCACCCTCGGTCCCAACTGTCTTCGCAGAATACCAAAGCTGAGATGGCAGGACCGGACTCTGGATACAGAAGTGCTGGAACGGACCGGAATCCTCAGCATCCACGCCATGCTGGGATAACTGCAACTGCGTTGGAGCGGCCACCTCGTGAGGATTGACGACGTGCGACTACCCGAAGGACTCTTATATGGAGATGTCGCCGTCAGTCTTGTAACAGCCGCCTCCTTCAACATCAATTCCCCCGACTTCAGTCCACAAGAACCCGGCATCCTACGTCTGGATCGACCAAACAATACTCCTCCCTTTCAGTCCCTTAAGGCCCTAGATGGAGGTTTAACGTGGAGCTGGGCAAACACCCGACCCTAAACATTCGGCATTATTGAAAAGGACGGTTTACTAGTTTGTCTTCGTTGGGAGGTTCAAAGGGAAGTTTATTCAATCCAATCAAAGGTGAAAAGGTTGTGTGATTTTAACTTAAGGACGTCAAAACGTTTGCTGCTGCATACCAGCGTGGGCGAAGGCGACGATCTAACTGACTCATCAATTATCTTGTGGTCGCCACGCAGAAGGGTGCATGTCGTGTGTAGAAAGAGAAAGTTCAAGTATCTTGTGACAATCAAACCCGGCGGGTGAACGTCAATTCCGAGCTAACGGGAATAATTCCGATGGCAGAGGGGGTAAGACGTCAGAGATGTGGGTAGATTGATGCGCCTATCCTGCTCTTATCCAGTCAAAAATAATTCCGACCATCAGCTGGAACTAGAAACGCAAACATACGCGCGAGCGCACGAAATGCAGCTGGTTTATAGACGCGGTCCATCAAATGGGTCATAAACACTTCATCAAAACCAAAGGGCATCAAGGTCTCGCCACTTGACACTTTCTGTCACTGTAGACCGGGTATTTATTCATACAGGAACGGGCGCACACCGATCCCCCCGACTCGCAGAGACACGAACAGGCAGCCGCCATCGAGGCCATTGAGAGCTTGTTTGCCTCGGGGAGCCAGTGGATAGGTGGTGTGTCCGCAACTGTGAATATTCCGATTGCTGTCGACAGTGTGTGCTCGTCTGGTACGGCATTCAGTTGAAGTGTCAAGTGGTCAGGAACATTAGTTCAGGCTTTGACGAAATCACTTCGTGACATCTAAGCGTAGCCAGTAACTACAGTATAACACTGCTCCTATCAGCAAGATTAATTTATCATCAATTGCGACTGCTCGGAGCTTCCTCGACTAAAAGGCAGGTCGTCCAGTCCTCTCCACAAAAAGCACCATTGCTTCGAGGAAACTTGCGCTTTGAACGACAGGACAAAATCGACACGATCGGTTCGCACACGCACACACGAGGTACTCATAAGTGGGGGTTGATATAGAGGTGCGACTGAAGCCTGGCCCTCAATCCCGAGGATGGAATGAGGCCTTCCGTGCGATTCATAAGGTCTCTCCTAACTACCCTAACCAACTGGGTCAGCGCTTACTAGCAACAACAGAGGTGACTGCCATCAGGCTACGGAGGCCGGTCCTGTGTGCGCAGAAGAACCTCCTGCACGCTCCATGGTCAAAAGTCGGTTAACTGCATGCATGTCTCCGCATTCCCCTTCCCCTCTCCTCGCCCTGCGACACGTCTCTACCTAACCTTCACTGTCACTTACTTCCTCCTACCGCCTCTCTATTCACATACCCCGTTTGTATGAAAAAAACGAACCATAATCGATTTCTCTTATCGTCCACACGTTTAGTTTTGTGCCTTGTTCCCACTGGCGCGATGACAATTTATTGACAGCACGCGTACGCTCGCCAAATGGTCTTCTAAGCTACAACTTTTGGTGCGCTATGTACTTGTACTTGGTACAGTTGTGACCACGTCTGACCTCGCGGGCCAAATTATACGTTTCTTCACGCGAGGATTTGCGGCAGCGGATCTAGACAACTTAACCCATTTTGGTATTGAAGACAAAGATAAGGGGGACTGGAATGAGCATTTCTGGCTTATTAGTCGTCGTCAGTCAGGCATACCCAACCCCGAAGTGTGGAACACCCGAAGCTCGAACACGCGACCTGTTAGTTAGAAGTTCACGCCTCTAACCACTGGGCCACGAGCCCGTTGCCCTGCCGGTTTCGATAGGGAATATACAGCCTCGGGTATTCCACACTTCGGGTTTGGGTATAACTGACTGACGACGGCTAATAAGTCAGAAATGGCATTCCAGTCTCCCTTGTCTTTGTCGGTAATAACATACCGCCGATATCATGCGCCGCTGTGCGGCTGCTGGTTGGGCTCGAGAGAGAGAGAGAGAGAGAGAGAGAGAGCTTGTAAGGCACAACGGAACGAGTGAGTTTCGTAAGAACGATCGGTGAGCGTCCCATAGCATCAATCCATTTTCCCATCCAACGACGGGGGCTGAATTCCGAAGGTCCAGAGAACACCAATATGCTTTGGCGAGCTGTATTGAGGCAGATTTTGGGATGGCGAAAGGTGCCGGATCGAGGGCAGCAACACTGAGCTCATGAGGCCGACGACGACGACAAAGAACTGCCAAAACCACCTCAGTCGTCTGTCTGGAATGGCCTGAGATCTCCTCGCGATGTTTTCGGACGGAGTGCGGACCGCCTCCTATGTGACGAAGTCAGTGCAATTCACTCGCGGAATTGACCTCCAACAGCTATGATTAACCACGATCAGCGCTCGTTTGTTCTGCGCGCACAGTCCGGCATTCACAACCGTAGAAGAGGACTGACTGGGTGAATACACGGTATACTCGGATCTGCGCGACTATGGAGATGTCCAGTCGGGCCCATAGGCACTTTCCAACGATTGAGAAATCCCTGCGAGTAACATCGATTAGGGAAACAATGCCGTCCTTACTCTGTCCATTAGGCAGCAGCCTCGCACCGACATATTTGAGGCTATTTACTTCTTTAAGATGACACCGAGTAATCCCGAAATGCGCCCTCTTCTGGCCAGGAATGCAGCTTGAGAGTAATTTGGTCTTTCCGGAGTTTAAGCATGAGCCAGCCGAAGTAACGACTTTATTCACCCGTGACACTACAGACTGGAAATTAAAGGCTTGAAGCTAGCAAGACGACATCATCAGCCGGCGTCTGGATGCAAACTTAACATCTCGTCTCCCTTTTTCCTTTTTGATGCTTATGTGGACGTCTTATCTGATTATTGATAGTTTTGAACTTTGACCTTGCTCTTATGCACTGCCATTCTGTACAAATTCACACTGCTGTGCGCTTTCATTCGCTACCTATGTTATGCAGAGACGGGCTGCAGTTGAAAAGCCGTCACAAAATTTATTGGCCCCAATAAATTCTGCTGTACATGCTTGTTTTCAATTCATACCCGGAAAAAATGCTTCAAACTTAACATCGTCAAAACTGCGCAAGGCCTTCAGAGAATCCAGCCAATGACGTTGTTGGACAGGATGGACAACAGGATACAACCTTGCTGAACACCAGATCAGATATCTAACGGACGGATTGTTATAGACCAAAACTCGCGAAGTGTTGGAGCAATAGTAGGTCTTGATCATGGCGGTGGGAAGAATTCATTATAGTCTGACATTCAAGTCTGGACGTTTACTTGTTCATAGTGAGGTAGGCGTCAGATCTGAACTGGATCGATCGCACTCTATCTTACTTCTCCCATTTACTGGTAGTTTGTCGGAGACAAGACGATGTGCTCGTTTCGTTGCGCCTTGTGTAGACAGTTGCATAGTGAGCAATAAGTATGCAGAAGGAGCAACGACAGTTGCAAGGAAGACCGAGGAAGCTATTCCTGGTATATTTACTGGCCTCGGCCAGTCAAATTCGACGTTAGGCTTGGAAAACCTGAAATTCCAGTCTTTCTTGCAGGTACTGGGTCAGTACCAGTTCCTATACCAAGCACCTTATTCTGCATGTAAAGCCTGGAGCTGGGCCCCCAGACAGTACATTCGAGGTCGCAAATTACAATCGTAGAGAGGGTTTGTGATAGTTCTTGGAAAAAAGAAATCCTGAAAACGATAGCGGAAAGCGAGGAAGAATATGGTTTTACGTCTAAGTATGAGCTACTTTACAGCCCAGTTTATCAGGAGGATGGATGA
>CACRXP010000026.1:574111-586794 GCA_902702965.1 Spirometra erinaceieuropaei
GGATAGAAAGAAGAAGGGACTACATGACTCACCGGGAGGGATATCAGTCTTGGCGAAGAGGGCTAAGCGAGGTTGCTGATCGATAGGGACGACTTTGACGTAGCAGTTGGGATGGAGTCGGCTATGATTGATTAGTCGTCCCAGGCGTGGAGACTCTTCCGTGGCGTCCACACAGTACCTGCGACCGCTAAAAGAAAAACCAATTTAGACTGTCCATTTTATATCCGGGTTAAATTAAGGTCGTTATGGAGAGCGCAAGCGATGTGGAGTCACGGCCTAAGGCGAAAGGAGGACTCGACCACGTACGGAACAGCAGGCCAAGCCGGCAGCAAGGTAGATAGATTAGACAGCCGACCATCGCGTGCGGCGGGACCGAACACGTGCGACCCAATCAACGGCCGGTCGAACATTCGACCGCACGTGCACGCAACAGTCAGTCCACGGCCGACACGCCATAGGTCGGATTGTTCCAGAACGCTCTCCACGACTGGCACACCACAGGCCTGAATATTCTAGAACGCCCAGGTCCCCAAATAAATAAAGCGTCTTTAGAGGAGTTAAAGAGTGAATGTTCGCAGTCTCCGAGGATAAAGTGTTTGTCTCCAGAACCCGCCTTCTTTCTCTTCCACGATACCCGTCGGGACGGAACAAGATGCACCTCCTACTAGTCGCCATAACAACAAAGAGAGGCCAAATAACGGTAGGGCTGAATTTCAGCTGATGGCAAGCAATGAGACAATATGTACAACTAGGCAACTAGCTGGTGGCGGGCATGTGAGACAACAACCGCCCCCACTGCATCCCAACGCTTTTCAGACAAGGATAACTTGCACCTTCAGACTCGTATGTCCCAGTTGACATCAGGTGACTAACTGGAACCAAAGATTTTGTAAGTGTTCACCATTTCGAGGCAAGGATGGAGGGGAGCCACGACGCAGGAGGGTCCCAGTCCACGAGTGTCCACATGGCCTTTTCTGCAATCACACATGCGGAGCGCGTTACGAGGGCCAACTCGCTGGCATTACAGTACTGGTAACAACACCTACGGGAGACGGTCATTTTAGTGTTCAGTATGTTTTAAATCGACACAGACGACATTGATGACAGGGGCATTCATTTAGTCTCCCCTCTGTTGCGTAAATACACAGTTCCATCATCGTTGCTGACGATGCCCAGTGCGTGCTCCACAGCTAGATGAGAGTAGACACGGTAAATTGTGCGTGATTAAGTTGATAATGAATGTAGACTTGAGCTGCATCCAGCGCACTCGCACCTCCTCACCGATCTGAGCCCAGTGTCAATACATAGTCAAGAAAATCGTGGCGGGAGATAGCGCAGGTGGCTAGCGTGGCCGGACCCGCACCTGGGCGTACCACCGCACCCCTGATCCACAACAAACACTCAACCAGGATTTTAACAAGAAACAAAAAGATGGGACAGCGGCAGAGATCCCAATTGGCGCAGCGTGGGCCTGCAACTGGGCCTACCACCGCACCCAGAATGCCGGCATTTATTATGGGTGTGCAAATCCGATAGCGCCTGCCAGAATCCGTGTTGGTCCAGCACATCTACCGCGTGGCCCATTTTGGGGGCGTGACCTCGCCAGCAGAAGAAGCTGTGAGGTTGAAGTCGAATATTTGTTTGCAGGCAGTGACTCACCCCTACGTTTTGAAATGCAAGCACACAAGGACTAGGCGATGGAATCCCACGACAAGGGTCCCTTGAAGGACCTCTAATGATGAAATCCTTCTCACTTATGGAAGCGAACATCTTACAGCAGAACGATTTGTTAAAGGAAAATCGGATTGGCCTATAAAATGTTATTCTGGCCTAACGAGTTCTGGGACTCAAAATCGAATTCCGTTTTATTGAATTTAAAGTATGGCGTTATACCATTAGAAAGTGGATGCGTTGTCACGTCGGTTGTGATCAGGAATATTAGATAGCATAGGACAGCCGTTCACCGATCAATTTACTTTGTGAAAAATACACGTTCTGTTAGAACCGCGGGATAACTAGATCTTCTTCTTTTTGTGGTTCGGTTGACTGGTGGCGGCTAATAATCCGGAAATGGTCATCCCGGTCTCCACTGTTCCCGCCAACCTTTATTATAAATGCATTCTTCGTCGTAAGTGATGGCTATGCGACTACCTCCAGAGCGCAATGGGACAAGCATGGTTTGTAACCTGATCGTTGATCCACCCTTCAATCAAATATGTGCAGGACACAATACCGACAAAGATGAGGGGGTTTGTGATGGGCGTTTCGGATTTATCAGACGTCCGCAGCAAACCGTACTGCGAACAAAACTTCGCATTGCCCTCCATAATAGATGTCCCTCTTTGTGTAAATCTTTTTGACACTTGCGTAATTTGCCCATTCATATTCCGTCCACAGGGAATGGAGCTCCATTTTCGGAAAATTATGAATAATACTTTCGAAATAAAGCGCATTCCCCTCTCATGGACGAGTAGGTTTCAGCCAAACCCATCTTTGAGTAACTGCGGATTCGGGCAGGATTACTGGTCATTTAGCGGCTTCATCTCAAACGCCCTACTACTGGGTAACGAGAGCGTTATCGTATCGGTTACGATCGAGAATACTAGCAATTGCTGAGTCCGCGTGGTAATAAGTGCATGCCATGTCATTGTACGCGCCGGAGGACAATGCTGAACAAACGAGTCTGAAACACAAGGAGCTGCCAGAAAATTGTATTCACTCGCGAAAACGACCTTAAAAGGCGGTTTAGACCCTTCCACCCCCGCATGCGCCTGATTCTGTCTATAGGTCAAAAGAGTTCGAAACACCTGGTATGTGTCCGACGGTGTATGACCAGATCGAGAGAGCTACAGTCCGAATCATGATGACGAAATGAGGTCTAAGAGTTCTAACATCTAAGAGTTCCCTGTATCTACTTTGCTAGAACTCTTGTACCTTTATCTAGGAACAAACTTTTCATTTGCACAGAAATACTACTAACAGCTGAAGGGAACCCCTATGGGATCATCCGTCTCTAGTTTTCTCTCAGAAGTCACAATGCAGAAATTAGAGGCTATCGCCTTACCACTAGTTAACCCCAAATTATGGGTACGGTATGTTGATGACACGTTTGTCATTGTTAAAAGTGATCAACTGGAAATACTCCACAATATTATTAACTCAACACTTCCAGGAATCACAATCACACTCGAGAAAGAGGCTGGCAACGAACTCCTGTCTCTTGATGTCCTCGTACAGAGAAAGCCTGACGCGATATTTCACGCTTCGATTTGCCGAAAGGAAACCTACGCGGAAATTCTTTTACATTACGAGAGCAATGGCCTGATCTCTCACAAACGGAGTGCGGTGAACAGCCTCCTTAACCGAGAAGAAATCACTGCTCTGACAACTAAACCTATTAAACAGAAGTGAATTATTTGTTCAAACTGTTTTCCCAAAATGGGTATCCTAGATATTTTGTACACCGATGTGTGAGACGACAGGGGTTAAAAGAAAAAGACAAGGAACTAGATTGTCCCGATCAGACGCCCAAACCAAAAAACTGGCAAACACTTCTGTACATCAAGTATGTGTCCGAAACAGTTGAAAGACACCAGAAGAAGCACCAAATACATGTGGCGCACAAGCTGACGACTACACTTCGTAACCGGCTTGTACACCCTAAGGAATGGGTTGGCTATTTAGATAAGAAGGAAGTCGTCTATAAGATACCATGCAACACCTGTAATGCGGTTTACTGCGGTCAAACTAGTAAGTCGGCCCCTACACAAATACACGAACATCAGTTGGCCGTAAAAGGCGTGACCACTTGTCCCAATGCATACGGTAGAAACTGGACACAAATTTGGCTGGGACAGGAATCGCATGGTAGGCGACTGCTCATCTAAGAGGGGCCGCAAATTTTTAGAGGCCATCCATTCTGATAACGCATGCATCAACCGACACGCCGAATTGGATGCGGTGTACAACAGCCTCAAGGAGAAGTGGAAAAAGCATTGGCCAATCAGGACATTAAGCCAGCAGGAGTGACAGGGCAAAATCGATTTTTAGGCATGTTTAAATGTTAACTGTTTGGCGCATTTACTTCACGTCTGAGGGCGTCGAAAATTTACGACTAACCTTGTTTATCTTTCCCAAAGAACTTATTTCTTTCGAAATATATATATATATATAGGCAGAATAGTATTACCGACAAAGACAAGGGAGACTGGAATGGCCATTTCTGGCTTATTAGCCGTCGTCAGCCAGCCATACCCAAGCCCGAAGTGTGGAACACCCGAGCCTCGAACTCGCGACCTGTTGGTTTAGAAGTCAACGCCTCTACTCACCGGGCCACGAGCCCGTTGCCTTGTCGGTTTTCGATCGGGAATATACAATGTTAGGGGGCGCTCACCGATCGTTCATACGGAACTCACTCGTTCCGTTGTGCCTTATGGACTCTCTCTCGAGCCCAACCAGCAGCCGCACAGCGGCGCATGATATATAGGCAGAATAGTATTACCGACAAAGACAAGGGAGACTGGAATGGCCATTTCTGGCTTATTAGCCGTCGTCAGCCAGCCATACCCGAGCCCGAAGTGTGGAACACCCGAGCCTCGAACTCATCCTAATATATATATATATTAGGATGACGTTAGTCCATGACATGAGTTCGTTGGGCCGCACAGTCCGTGTGGGCCCTCAACTACAGCCGTGAAGATGTGTGGCACGCGGCTAACGGAAGCTAGCACCATGTCAGCTTCTGAGCCCAATCGATAAGATCAGACCAGACCAGGCCACTCGTCAGACTCTCCAGTAGGACAAATCCAATGCGCTAAAAGGAGTGGTTTGGAAAGCTACCAGTTGGCAAGCTACCCTGTCCTCCTGCAGTTACTAGTTAGACATGTGCCTTTTACGGCACTCCCCCTTAAATGAGTGATCTGAGACCCCCCACCCCCTCGGGTTGAAGTCTGGTCCGTGTGTTTAGGTGTGGGAACCAGGGCGGGTAAGACATGCATAGATGAGTTGTTTAGCTCCGCCAGGAACTGCAATGACACCCGTCGTCAGCCGTTGGAACATGGTGGGTGTGGCAAAAGTGTGAGGCGGGTTTTTCGCAAGTCTGCACGCAGTGTGCCAGTTGATTTTGACACAAACAGGGATGATGCCTCTGCTCGTGATGGGTAAGCTGCGTAACCGGGAAGGGGGGGCATATGGCAGTTTTGAAATACGACGCTAATTTTAGAGCAGTGCCAGCATGATCAAATCTCCGCCGAACTATCAACACCTTTTTTTCTGGTAAACCAAAAACCTCGTGGCAGCAAGCAGAAGTGGGGCGGAAGGCGAGAAGGAAAACACTAGTGCGTACGCGTGTGTGAAGTAGAACATGAAGGAACCGAGGTTGGGATTCTTCTTGTACTCAGCCTCGCGCAGTCGTGCTTCACTGTCCGAGATAAGCTCACCCGCATACTCCACAATGAACTCGCCTGCGAAGAAGGTCCGAGTGCTAATTACGCCGCGGCCCTTAGCATCCGTAATAATAACCTAAATGAGGGAAAACAACGGAGGAATGAAGTGTATGGGTAGGGGGAGAACAAAGCGGAACGACGCGAAAAAGTTCGAGGTGGCAGGGAGCTACGAGAGGAAGGTGGAGGAAAGAGGGGGGGAGTAAGAGGACGGATGAAGGTGGGGGAGAAGAAGAATCTTACCTTCATCCCGGACTCTTCACTGTTCAGAATGGACAAGACAACATCAGCCTCGCGTTGTTTCTAGAAAATTTAAAAGAAAAACAGAATATTCGCAGTTACCGTTTACACCGAAAATGGAATGCAATAATAGAATATTAACTACCACTACAATGTTAAAACTTGGTCAATTTTTTGAGAACACGCTAGTAGGCCCTAACAATGCATAGCACAGTCGATTTGGCTTCGAGGCGCAGCAGTTGGGCGTTTGGCACCAGCACGTTTTGCACCCGAATAATCGACTACTAGTCTCACCTAACCCACATTCGTTCGAGATGACACCAATCCAGAGATCCACCGGCAAAGACATCCGACGCTGTAACGAACGTTTCTACCTTCAATCACGCAACAATCACAATCTACCACCGGGTTCATGTCGTCACAGGGAGTATTCACTCGCAGGGAGGTCGCTATAACTTACGCGGCCCTTGTATGGGCAAGTAACTGTTGATGAGCGGGTACCGGAACTATCTCGTGGTGCGTTAATAAGACATGACCCTGATTGGATTAACTGCGAAAAACACCTCCAGTAGACAAGAACGCGCAGCCGAAATCATCCAAACGACGAGAGCGATTGGCTTCAACGAGGTCACTGGAAAGAGCAGAGACTTCCGAAGCTACCTAGAAGGAAGAAAATGCAAGTCTATGTATGCTGACAAGTTTTTAGTGCTGACGTCTATTTACGGTGATTGACTTTCAGCACTCGCTTTCATCCTGGCAACAGATTATTTCTGGTGTAGCCACTTAGTGGCTAGAAAGATGTGGATGACGGGAAGGATGCACTAGGTCGTTTCGTCCCCCCTACCGACTGCGGCTCAGGATCCGGATCGTTTGTCTACCCATCCGACAAAGGTGTCGGACACACAGGGAGTGCGGTATTTATAGGATGCGGATTTTGTGCAAGCAGAGAGGTTTGGGTACTTTAAAGAACATCCCAACGCCGTCTTCACAGAAATACAATCCACAGTGACGGAGGAGGGCAAGCAGATCACCTTCCTTGATGTTGCAGATTGTGGTGGTCTAGAAACCAAGGTGTGCGAAAGTGATAAACCCAACACACAGAGTTTCGGGAGGTAGTCGCGAAGATGGAGACAGGATCGCTGGAACAAGGGCTTTGTTAGCTTGATGCTTAAAATTCTCACTCGAATCTACTCACAGAGACAGAGCTAGATAGGGCTAATGGATTGTCCAGGCGTTGTCTCGGAGGTAGTTGCTAGGCCGCTATAGCAACTCCCGAGTGCAGTATGGTTCGACTGACCAGGTGTTGAGGTACGCAACTTCGTCAAACAGTTCCTGCGCAAACAAGACGAGAGATGAAATATGTCAGTATATTTTAAGGGTAATAGGCAATTCCTCTGAAAACCCGTAAAGTATGTCTCGGAAGTCATCAGCCGCCCTCTTGCACGCCTTGGAATTGGAGTTGCACACAAACTGGAGGCAACTATAGGGCACCATATCATGAGACCGAAAGACTCACTGCCGCGGCAAGAAACATCTGGAATCATTTACCGGGTCTGTTGCGGTTCATTCGACGAGGCCCAACCACACATTCAAGTTTGACGAAGCAGAAATTCTTGCTAGAGGCGACAATCGCGTGAACCGCGACCTGCTCGAGTCATGGTTTTTCGGTCCTCAAACAATCAACAGGCACAACGACCTCCCCTCTGCATATTCGGCTGAGACTCTGAGAACGTGTGAATGACCACTGTTCCTGGGGTCAATGTAGGCGGGCGAAATTGCCCAAGAGTCCACAGGGATGATGAAATCCGGTGGCCAACAACTCGACTGCGCGGGATGAGCGAGGAAGCCGATAATTTTGACCGGCACGCAGTGGCATAGCAACTGCATGGCTGCTGTATACTTCAACACCTGGTCAGTCGAACTGTGGTAACGCGGGAGCTGCCAACTGTGACAGGCATGTAGCGGCTTAGCAGCGACATCCTTTAAATACTGCAGCACCTGGGAAATCCACTACCCTTATCTGACTCCTTCTTTGGTGATGGATTGGAGTGATAATTAGAAACGCAAGGCTAATTAAGCTCTTGTTCCAGCGATCGTCTCCTTTTTGCGACTATTCAGTCAGCCAAAATGCAGCTACGTAAGGGCACTTTGCTGGCGCGTTGAAAATTTGCGGTTAACCAAAAGACAAGGTTACTGAACTACAATTCTCCCTCTAAGAGTGCTAATAGCGGAGGGCTACCTGCGCAACAGATGCAAGTAAGGGCAGCACAAGGCCAAACCGCGTCCGAGTCCAATCTCGGATTGTGTCCCTGAACATCAAAAATGGCCCGGAAGTCCACAGCCGCCTTCCCACATAAACCAGGGTTGGGATTGCTCAGAGGTGAGAGGTGACCAATAAGCGCCATGTGATGAAGCCGAAAGACACGCTGTCTGAGATCGTTTACTGGGTCTGTGGAACAGGAAGGCAGAGCACGCAAGTCGTGGATCACTCGACGGGGCCCCGCTATACCTTTGGCGAAAAACTGAAGTCCACGCACGAAGTGACAACCGTGTGATTTGCGAGAAGCTAAATTATTGGCTCATTTGCCTGTAGTTCGGAAAAAACGAAAGCGTCTCCTCCTCCCTTCCTTATTCGACATAAAGACTTCACCCTGGTGAGGTTAGTATCGAGGCGAGAAGGGCGGATAGTCACCTTCTAGGATGACACCATTGGTGAGCTAAACTGTCGAGCAATTAACACCATTGAAAGCAACGTTAACTGCATGCCCCACGGAGTGGGCCCAGAACTTGTAGCTTGGGAGTGAATTAGTTTATAGTGAATCACACTCACGCAACATCTACCGCATTCTCTGTCTTCCATCGCTCGTCTTGCCCCGAGGGCAAGACGATATCCAGACAACCCGTTATGGGCTCGGGAGCAGTATCTGATAAAGTTAAGCAGACCGTCTACGCGTGCTACACACGACCTGGTCCCACACTATATACGCTAAGCTACTATGAGGACGGGGTGGCTCTCTCACGATTGACAATGTCGTAAAAGTTACACTGCGTCGGGACTATTGCAGCCTGAATAGCTATCCTGACGATATAGTTGTCCTGTCCGGTGTCAGCTTTCAAAGTCGCGACTCTTGGCGCGTCGTGGTGAATTCAAGTGCGTCAGATTTGCTATGGTGATGAATGCGCTGATGTGCCTCTCTCTCCTATCCGTGCACCAGCCGACTGCCCGAGCCTATCAGCCAGCTGGTTATGGGATCGGGTGCAATGAGTGACAAGGAGTAAAGGCCTACGTCTGCGGCTTGCCATCATACACACGTACGGCAGTGACAATGGGTTTGCGCGAAATCAGCGTAACCCGGCAGACGCGCCACGTGAGCCAATCCAACCCCTGCTCTGACTTAGCGCATCTGCAGCGCAACCTGCTGAGGGGAATTGCCAGCACCCGTGATTAGATCACGGCATTTGACATGCGATGGCCAGGCAATAACCCCATCAAGCACGAATATCTGCGACGAGTGCAGATGCTGCTAATTTCAGTAGATGCATGTTGGCGCGACAACTGCATCCTATAAATACTACACGCTCTGTGCATTTGCTGGTGCTCTAAAGTGCTGAGAAAAGTATGGAGATGGAAGGCAGAGTGCTTAGTCCCCTTCCTAATCTAAAGCTCACAGAATATTGTAAGATATCCGGAAAATATGAATACTTCGCACACAGACACCAGAAACCTATGAACATTAGACGTTGCAAGGTTCCAAAGTTGAGGATAGCGTTTAAATAAGATATTTCCTTCTTTCAAGCGTTTAATTCCCCACAAAACAATTGTAAAGAGTGAGCAGTACGGTCTATTCGAATTAAGGCAAGTAGGCATGGATGGACGATGAAATGATGTCAACTACTGGTTTTTGATTATAAAATAGCCCAGCGAACCATCCCCAAAAGGGGATCGTTGGACTATGCATAAGTGGACTTGAGTCTACTTATAACACACGGTAGAGGGGCGCTCACTGATCATTTTTATGGAACTCATTCGTCCCGTTATGCCTTACGGGCTCTCCCTCTCTCGAGCCCAACCAGCAGCTGCACAGCGGCGCATGATATAGGCAGTATGTTACTACCGACAAAGACAAGGGTGACTGGAAAGGCCATTTCTGGCTTGTTAGCCGTCGTTAGCCAGTCATACCCAACCCCGAGGTGCGGAACACCTCGGGCCGAAATCCTCGCGTTGGGGTTCTAATTAAAAGGTCGCGGGATCGAGCCCCAGGTGATCCACACTTCGGGGTTGGGTGTTATTTAGAAGTACGGTTGAAGGCATACTGTTGAAGAACGTACGCACCTGCAGGTCCTTTGCCACCTGCCGGGCGGTCCGATGGACTGTAAAACCGGTCAGCTGGGTCTGCAGGTATTTGACGGCGCCGGTGTTGTGTGGCCTACTGACCGGCTGGTCGGCACGAAGTTGTTTCTTAGGGCTCACTGAGGCAGCCATCTGTCGAGAGGGCCTGGCAGCCGCGTCAGCTGCAGCTTCTGAGGGCAGATCGGAGGTGCTGACACTGCGGCGAACAGCGGCACGTCGGTGCTTGACGGCGTTGCCGGCGTTGTGAGGCCTTTCGGTGGGCAGATCAGGACGCAGTTGCTTCTTGGGACTCACTGAGGCAGCCACTTGTCGAGAGGGTCTCGCAGCCACATCTGTGGTAGCTTTTGAGGACAAGTCGGTGGTGCTGACGCTACGACGGACAATAGCACGTCGTCCCCTATGATAAACAAAAGTCCCGCGTGTACAGACGAAGTCATTAGTGATCACAGGATTTATTTTCAGGAATAAAACTACTACAGTATGAAGATGACTTTCATTCATGAGAAGCATACGTTGGTCTTGAACTTGGTTGTGAAGTCCAAACTTGTATCCCAATGCACGTCTTTAGTTTTTAGCCACTACTTCCGACTTCTGCACTTGTATAAACCATCAGATGTGGTAGTTTAATCGGCCTCAATGCGTCGCCTGTCCAGCGATCGCCAGCTAAGCTCTCAGAAATGGGCGTTCGTCGACTGAGACCTGAAGATTGTTAGACCTAACATCCCCTCTGAGAGAAACGTGAACCCTAAAACGAGGGCTGATTGTTGGTTTACGGAGTACCCGAAGAGTTCACAAGTTACCAACAGTGAGAGGGTCTTAAGGTGAGGCTTGTTAGGCTCGCAAGTCGACGGAATAAGAAGTGGACGATTGTGCAGCAGTACCACAAACAGACGTGACTGGGCATGGGTTTTGACAAACGGTAATCTGTAGAGAGGTCGCAAGCCGAAACGGTATTGTGTGCTGAGAAGTGACTTACCTTTCCGTTGTTGTCTTATGGAAAAGGGCGGAACACGAGTAATCGCCAGTGCTTTATGATAATTTATGATGTTCGAGTCTTACAACAGCACCAATCAAACGCAGTCGGATTTCTGACCGATAACTGTCGAGTGGATTTCGCGTCAGCAGTGCATACTATGCAAGCATCCGGCAGCCCTGCCTCTTAAAGTAACATCGTCGTAGGTCTTGTGAAAAACGGCCCGAACTGTCTGGTAATCGGTAAACTCGTCTGCACTGTGTGTACTGATGTCCATGCCGTGTCCAAAGTGCACAGTATTCGCGCTCATGGTCGTGGTTGGGGGGTCTGCAGTGTGCGTAAGCTCTAGGGGAACAAAGTCGATGCAGAATGCGAAGCAAGAACTAAATGACAATCGTCAACATACCCATTTCTATTAACATATTAAAAACTCATGAGCAACTGAGATTTTCGTTTTAAGTTGGCATCTCACCATTACCAACCCGACACCACCCAGGATTTTAGCAGGGGATACGCTGACAAAACCTGTTGAAGGCAGTTCATTAAGATATCAAAAGCAGGTAAGTTGGGAGGGGATATGTAATAGGGAAAGAAATAATGAAGGGAAACTTGTGGCGGATAAAGAACCCAGTGGGCGCGATGATATTACTAACAGCGATCATTGTCTGATATCTCTAGTTACGAACAAACATGATATTTCTTCTTAGCCAGGGAGACAGAGGTTGTGTTGAACTTCAAACGTCCGAATAAGAGAATCACTGTGACTCCTGCCCTTCATCCGATTGAAACAAGCTTGGACAGATGACGCCCACTACGGGGATTCGTTCTCGAGCAGACACGAGTAGCAACCCAAGTAATGATGATCAGCACCCCGCGCTGGATTTTCCCAGCCTAAATCCAATAATGGGAGCACTAATGCGTATAGTCGTTGTCTGCATGACTCCTCAGCTAAGACGCCCTGTTCCAGGCCTGCCTAGCAGACAGACAACAAAGTATGCTTGAAATTGTCGCAGGCATCAATAACAGTCCGAAAATGAGAGGCCCAACCGAGCACAGCCTGTATTAAGAAACACTTTGTGACCGACAACCATTTTGTTGAATGAACGCGCGACATCAGCGTTAGCCTTGCGACTCAAGCAGGCAAATCTTGGAACACAAATGTCTCATGACCCACTGAAATCGGGTTTGAACCTCGGGCGGGTCAGCACCCCGCGCTGGAATGTCACAGTCTGCATTCAAAAACAGAAGAACTAGTGTCTGCGATCGTTGTCCGCAAGGAGGGTATTTTTAAACAGAGGAGTATGTCTATATCAGTGCTCAATTAAACAGAATAAGGTCGGCAAACCTATGTTCCCGACGAGCTAGATGAACACGTTCGGCACGCAGAAAGCTCGGCTTGCTAACCGTGTGGCCACACCGGCTCTGTCGCTGCCAGTATTCGCTAACTCAGGAATCTGAGGCGTGTCATCGACACCATGCAGATTACTCGAAACGATTGATTGGCGCCAACCCGGCGGTCGCTGTGAATCAGGCTTCCCCGTGCCTTGAATTAGCCAAACAGGAGGGCGCTGTTGCATCCGCGATGTAATCGGATGCGAATGGAAATATGTGAAGTTCAAATTTGGCCAATGGAGGGACTGAATGAACAAATTCTAGCATAAGGTTGGATTGGTGAAGC
>CACRXP010000026.1:601875-669711 GCA_902702965.1 Spirometra erinaceieuropaei
CACGAGACGATTGTTATGTCTCAACTTGTGGAGACATTTAAATCTCCGCTTGACAGACATATGCTGCAGCAACAAGCGGACTATGCGACTTTGTGACCATAGAACCAGCGCCCTATGTCAATCTATGTCTGAATTCACATAATGCCGCAATTTCTTTACATGGTTGCTCATTTTCTCGATTTTTTATGTGCAAATAGGGAGTTCAAATGCGTAACCCTAGTTCCCACAAATATACTGACTGGCTGACTAAAGTCTGCCAGTGGTAATTTGCTCTGCGCATTGACAGTCCTCGTGGATCATTAACAAGCTCCACCCCTGATTAACACGACAAAAGCTCCACACGTCGTTGAACACACCACTACGACCACCTCAATGGCACACGCAACTACCAACACTGGACATACTCATCCCGCACTACAGCGAAATTCATGACAGTAACAACACGACGACCCCACCTCTAACATCCGCAAACTTTTCTACCATAAACACTACGTTACCATAAAAATGGCATCGCATCTACACCTAGATAACTGCCACGATCCGACTGCCCTGTGGAATGATCCTCAGTATGAATAGTCCCGCTCATCCGTATCGCTCCTCTGCCTGGTCAGTCACATGCGAACACGTCAAACTGCGACCCGCAAACCAGTACCACGAGCCCCAATATACATTTGTCGTTCCCGTCTCACCCATGCATACTCCCATCAGATGGGCCTATCGGATCATAGCTGTATCCAAAAAATCTTCAGGAAAACACCAGACCCTGTTAATACACCTCACTCTACCTGCGTTCATGTATGTATGCATGTATATTGAAGGGTTACAGGCAGAGCCCTTGATGACCCTATTTATGTACAGTGCTTTCGCAGATTCATACTCAAAAATAAAATAAAATTGCAGGCATTTAAAATGTGATTGGGTTACAGTTCAATCGTAATCATAAAGTAGTGCATGGGATCACTGTAAATTAGTGCGGAAGATTGTATATGACAGATTTTACAAAACTGGCTGTGCATAGTCATGCTGTACAAGCCGATTTCTGTCGGAAACTAGACGAGCAAGTTTTCTTTTAAACACACAAACTGTGTCAGCCGTCACCATCTCTCTTGGAAGCGAGTTCCACGGCCTGACAACCCGCTGGCTGAATGAAAATTTTCGTCGGTCTAAACGCGTGCGCTCATTCCCGACTTTGTATGAATGGCCGCGTAGTTGGTTTGTACGGGCGAACTCAAAGAAGTCCTCTGCTCTTAATGAGCAACCCTGGCCGCGAACAATCCGGAACGTCCAGAGTAGACTGCAGTTTATTTGTCTATAAGAGAGAGGGAATAGGCCAAGCAAATTCAGCCTCTCCTGATAAGACAAATGCTTTAGACCGTCGACCATCTTTGTCGCTCTGCGTTGCACGTGTTCGAGTAAGTTGATATCCTTCCTCATTCATGGTGAAGCTGCTGGCATTCCATACTCTAGATGAGGTCTTACAAAGACGCCAAAGAGTCTTTCGAAACGTTCGGGAGGAAATATTTTAAATGCACGTCTGATCCAGTGTAGAGTACTAGTTGCCTTTTGGACCATCTTTCTACAGTGTTCTGATGGCGATAGATTTGTGGTCGTCCATACACCCAGATCTCTGTGTCTTTCCACAGTTTCTAACCTCGTCCCGTCAATATAGTACTGGTGTTTGGGAGAGGCCAATGTATGGATCTCGTCCATCCCGTGCGCAACATCCCGTAACAAAAATACCCTCTTCCAGCAGCAAGAATATGAACGGTTTTGCCGTCGCCCTTATGGTCGGCTTGACGCGCAAGAACACGGACATGCACGCAAGCGGATTGAATGCCCTTTAAAGTGTCCTGGTGCACGTAAATGGACAGTCTTGTTCTATCAGCCCCTGCGGGAAGAGGGCAAAAGGCGGCAATTAGGGAATCGATCAGCAAGATTCATCGGCGCATTCGTAGGTATAAGATGGTCGGCGCGCCAAAATATATCATGGCACACTGAGAGTCGCGTTTCAGTAGGTTGTCAACTGACGAAGGGCCTCATTTCTTCACATAACTGACGGACTGCAATACTCCCTTCCTACGTGAGCATTATGGGACACTTCTGATACCATATCCGGGCCCGAAACATGTAGGAGCCGGGTCATGTGTAGTACTCATAGACGGGCTATTTAACTCTGTCAATCACTATGTCACATCCCGCCTCCGGTCGTATGGATTTTACCTTGTCAGGTGGGCGAAGGAGGACAGAGTGCGGTAGATTGTTGCACGGGCTCGCCACACTTAAAACTGATCATGCGCAAATCCCATCCTGCGTCTTCTAAATGAGGCACAGTGGGCATCGTCATTCGCAACGTTGAAACTCTCGACATCCGTTTGAGAAATTGTGATTCAACTTTTCGATAATACTCAGATTTAGTTTTATTTCAGTCAGTCCATTTTCGAACACACTTGTCGCCTCCACTTCACGTTATTATACTATCATCTACTCCACACTATTCAGTACCTTTTTTCCAAATATTTTTTCCTTTATTTCGCGATTTTGTCTGATTGGTGACCAAGTCGTCTTCGTTTATCCCGTGATTACATATTCTCATTTGGGCTTTTGGTTGAGCCACACAGCTTTTGATTGGGACGCACATATATGCGTAAAATTTACTAAAAACTGTAGCACGTTTAACAGTCTTCTGGCTTCCGGAAAGTGTCTACTAATTCCCCCATCGACTAACATTCCACCACATGCCTCTTCCATGCGCCACTTTGTCATGGATAGAGGTACGAGTCCGCGAAAATGGTTGCTGAACTTGCCCTGAGTTATGCTAGTTACTGGGTAAGGAACAAAACCTGATTTAATTAACTTCAGCAGCATAATTCACGTTGCATTTGAGTGTGTCGAAATTGACGCGGTAAAGATATCTAGTGCGCATGTTGATCTCAAGTCAATCATGATTGACTGTCTTTAAGGATAACAATTGCTAATCTTTATTTTTTTGTCTATTTGTTGATCACTTTATACTTTTATTTACAATATGTCAGTTTGTTGGAAATTTTAAGAACATTCGGATGTCGAGAAGGGTGTTGTTTTAGTACCGAGACCCGTGGTAGGGCTAGACATCAGCTAGCCGCTTTGATTTGGGGGCTATTGTAGGGCTAGTAGGCTTATTGACTGAGGGTGTTTAGCCTTTGCGAGAAAATGATCCTTACTGCCACACCCCCTCCCTGACGCTTACCCCCATGCATTGTGCGCGTTAGGTCTGACGCCCACCTCCAGGACACTTCACTGTCTCACTTAGGGTACCACCCTTCAGCTGGAGTGAGCATGCATAATCGACACTTCCTGACGCGAGTGGCTTGACAGGGCACTTGTCTTTAGCCACCTACAGCGTACTCAATACATGCCTGCAAACGCAAACTCCATGGGACGAGATGTGGGACGAAACTGGCGTGCAGGGGGGCTAGCCGTCGATCTGGCGCTGCGCGGGCAATCGATGCTTATGTGCGTGCGTGTGTAAAATGCCCTCGAGATCAGGGCACTGACTGAGTGCTTACTGAACTTATCGGTCCCCCCCCCCCACCAACTTGTTCGAGAGGGCGTGCAAATTTTCTGCAGTCAGTCACACCAAGGAATTACCGTGCGGACAGTGTCTGCTAAGACTTCTGAAAAGATTCAACCAATCGCAAGACTAACATGTGACCGAGCTAGCCCTTTGCGCCTGAAATACTTGTGATCTTTCCTATTGTCGTTTGCAGTTTATGCCTCCCACTTTCCAAGTGATGAACTGCGAGCTCTTTATGTCTCTAATCTATTTCATGATCAAAGTCCGTCACGTACTGATGCCTATATATTCGACAGGTTTTTATCTTGGTCGTTTGGGTCTACGAAGATTGCCTGTGCCCAGTTACTGACATGACGAGTTCTCAAAATCTAAAGGAGCGTTTTACAGTTACAGGATACAAATATGTATGTGTAGGCTCCTTTTCTAGAGGGGAGATGCATTGACATAAATCTTATTCACAAGACTCATTTTGGTGAATTAAGAAAACAATCCATCAACTACCACACGTCCTTGTTAGGTCGACTCTAGATCGGCATACCTGGTTCTCTGGTTGCGCATTCACCCACCAGGGTACCGAATTTTAGTTTGGTCTGAGTCTTCGTTTTCACTCCATCTTGACTTACTAAGGTCGTGCCCACCCACTATTCTGAAATGTTAGCCTATGTGGTCGGAATTGCCAACTTGGCTTAGATTGTGAATGGCGGTTGCAACGATGCCTGGTCCAAATAACTGGCCTCCAAGGGTTTTAGCTTCCCAGCCATTTATTTTTCCTGAAAAGATTGCGCGAATTTTCGAAGAACTATTGCCTGAGGATTTTGACGTCGTGAATGCTACAATATTATGCAAGAATTACTTTTATAACGATTGAATCCCGTGCATTAGAACACCCGGGTGTTCAAAGTCTCCTGTTACGTGTCGGACAAAGCTTAGTCCCTTCGAGACAGCCCATTTGTTAAAACCGCTGAAGGTCAAACACCATCAATTATGATCTGGCCTATCCATGTCAAATACGTTGTCAATACGCGACATCTTTCATTTTACCACTTCTTATTTCGACATCTGAATGGGCATAAGGGACGCATCTCCCGACGGCCATTGTCCCTGACTATAGAGAACAGGGCCCCCTAGAATCACAAAAGTATCTTTTCGATAACTTCAAGAGCTTTCCTGGATCAAGACTTCGACGAGAACACACTAACAGACCAATTCATGAATATATTAACCGACCTTTTACCATGCCGCGATAGTTCAAAAGTTGTGATTTCTCTCCGCTCCCGGCGGTCATTTTATCAAATATTAAATTCAGCTGGTTGCAGTTCTCTGGGCTTTTTCGTCTTGCAGCAGGACAAATTCATCCTGCAACTACTGAAGCTTGTATCCTAATGCCTCACCAACGATAACAAATTCTATCAAAAATTCACAGTCATACTTTTCTTGTGCCCAGTTGAATCTAGGCATTGTTGTAAGTCCCTTCAGTATGTGCGAGTACTTTCTTAATGAGTGAGTAGCCGATGTTGAACTGGTTGGTGGGTTTGCTCTCCTCTTTACGGTTCCGCTGGCCTCTAGGCGAGCTTCGACAGCATGACAACTACAACCGGTTTCTGCAGCACTTGACTTGCATCTTCAATGCATAAGTTTGGTTTTCCAGAAGTGGCTATCGACAGGGTAGTCGGGATCAGTTAGCCGATGTCCTTGCGCATATTCTGCACCACCAAGACCGGTCATTGGCCTTGTTGGACGTCGTAGACGCAGGATGTAGCATCGAACAGTTGGTAAATCTCGTCATATACCGGAACTCGTGCAGTGGTGGACCGATTGAAGGCCTTGATCCTAGCGCCGACTCTCGATAGCACACTTCATTATCTACCACAGGGACCACCAAAGAACTGAATCTAACGCTACAACGAAGCCAAATACTTGGGCGACCGCCACTTACTGGGATTCGTGGCAGGATTCGCAAATGTACTAGTGTGGGTATTTTATTCAAGCACATACATTTAGCTTGAACCCCACTTGACAGGGTCTCGTTCTCAAACCTCGCACACTTCAGAGCCGCCTTAAAATGACCCTTTTATAAACCGTTGTTATGGTGTCAACGAGACTTATGTCGCCATAACCCTAACACGCTGTATTGTATCACCCCTTGAAGACAGGCGCAAGGATTGCAGGTCACCAAGTACGATTTCATCCCTCTACGCAGCACGGATTCAGGGTACCGGTGTTGACACAGGACTTGCAGACTTTGGCGTTCTTAATTCACAGTCTCGGGATTGCGGTCGTGATTTTGTCATGGGATGGAGAGCCATGCGACACAACATAGGGCGGAGGGCGAAATTTCATTCCCGGAGAGAAAAAGAAAGGTGGTTATAGGCCAGCCATAACATTTTGGGTTGTACTCAAAGTGCTCACGCCAGAGCTCCTCAGTCGATTACTTTGTAAGAGTCGTGATCCAAGTCGCGGAATCCAAGACTACTTTGACTGATGCGTTGTCACTGACCTTCGGACCTACTCAATAATGTCGCCACTTCGTTCCAATAGTTCCTGTGGCCTTTTCAAGTTTATTTTGACGTCATCTTGTAGTCGACGCTTGACCAGCTGTGTATAAATGAATAAACTGAGGGTCCTACTATATTGTGGTAAGTAGCACCTATTCTCCGGAAAATACTGTCGAAATAGGCAAAGCACAGTCAGATAACCGTTGCCCTGGAATAATGCAGCAGCCGAATTTGATAGTCTCCGTTCGCGGCTGAATTCTAACGCTCATACAAACCAGTTGTTCCTGGGTTATTGTACCTTACGTAGTTTTCATTGCCTGTTTTACGGATATACGTTTGCTTCAATCATCTTTTCGTTAACCACGTTTTTCTCACTCATTCCTTAAGGTGCGCTTTCAGATGCCCAACAAACAGGCAAAAGTTGATGAGAGTGCTGAGCCGGAAACTGTTCAGCTTGAGTTGGAGGGATTTTCTCCACAACCCGAGGATAGAGATGGCATCATTCAGTTGCTTAACCAACTCTTTCCGAAGAACTCAGGGCTGCATTTAGGAGGTATTGCCGACTATATCCTCTCGCTGGAGAATGTGGGAACTGTCGTCAAGAACTCTTCCGAAGTCACAGAGACTGACGCTGATGCTGCTGATGACGAGGACGAAGATATCGTCTTTTCACTTACTACGGTCTTGAGCCTGACTAAGCCCTCAATTGCCAGATGCCCCGTCCTAGCTGATCTCAAAAGGTTTTTACTGGATTTGGTTAGTAAGTCAGAAAGCACTTCCTCTGAGGTAAACACCATCAAGGCCCTTTTGGAGGACAAGGCATCTAAAGGGTGCGCGCTGTTGTTAAACGAAAGATTCGTCAACTTGCCACCCTCCATTTCGGCCAAGGCCGTCGATGCCCTCCCCGCAGAGATTCAAAATCTTAAGGAGGAGGAGAGACCATCAGACCTGCTAATTTTGACCCGCGCTCTCAAGCCCGAAAATCTCGGCACGTTGGTCTACATTCAACCGGAAATGGAGATTGTTCGTCAGGCGGCGGACGCGTCCCTGGAGACTAAGATTACTAATGCATCAGACGGCGATGATCCAGAGACTATAATTTATGTCCTCATGGCAGTTAAATTGTCATCTCTGCCCGGAATTATTGACTCTTTGGCGGATATGCCATAGTCCTGTATCCTACTTTGTTGCAAATCCATGTACAGCGGTTTACATCTCAACTGTCGTCTTTTGTCATACGAAAAGTGATGGCGCATGTGTTGGGTGTTATCTAATTCAGGCTTTAGAAATCTTCATGCAGTTCAACTCCTGCCGTTTTTACATTCTGTGACTCTGAGCCTCAGAACAGTGTTTTCCAGAATGCCCACACAAGACAAATGCGTGGTTAGAACTGTTGTTATAGTGGTCTATACGAAGCAAGAGGTTTGCGCAGCCGGAAAAGATTCTTCTGTCGCATGGACTCAGGCTGCCCTGCCCCCGAGTTCGATTCGGACGCCTTGTCTTTGTCTGTGGTGTTGGTCTGCCTGTATATATATGTCGCCTATATATGTATATAGTGCAACAGAGGATGACAGGTGGCGAGTCACTGATGAATCTCATTTCGATGTAGTGCGTGTGGCCCATCTGGTAGAACATCTGCGCTAGGTGTATGTGCGCATGTTGGTGTTTTGGGTCCCAGCCGGTGGTCGGGGTTATGATTGGCTGAATCAAGGCGAACAAACCCGAAGCAGTTCTTACTTTTGTTCTTACTGTTCGGATGCTGACTGGGCTTGAGAGAGAGCCCAAAGGCACAACGGGTCGGGCGAGTTCGGCAACACGATCTGTAAGCGTCCCTCTACCATTGTATATTCCCGACCGCAACCGACAGGACAACGAGCCCGTGGCTCGGTGGTTAGGGGCTTTGAATTCTCGCCAGCAGGTCGCGGGGTCGAGCCCCAGGTGTTCCACACCTCGGTTTTGGGTATGACTGGCTGATGAGGGCTAATAAGCCAGAAATGGCCATTCCCTTCCCCTTTGTCGGTAATGTTATTCTGCCTACGCATATCTATTCACTCGGGAATGGGCGCCCACCGGTCCATTGGCTTCCTCCTTGTATTATAGCCGTGCTTGACGCACGAACTTTGACCTGCCCGTTTGCTGCCGACCAGTTTTGATCCCTATAAGGTTGACGCTGGTGGGCTCGCGCGACACCTACCCCATTGTGAGCCGGCGTAGTTGTAGCCGAGTCAGCGTGCCTATCAGTCTCCTCACGTCAGTTAGCGAACTGGTCAGTTCTCGTGAGTTGCTTGCAGCTTGATGTGCGAGTCGGTGGAGCAGTGTCCGATGTTTGTCAAATGACCTTCGGCCACCCCCTCCCCTATTACGTGAGCGTCGGCTCTCGGTTCCTGCTCGAACTGGTTCGAACTTTGCACGTAGTGCCTAGTAGGCGGGATGCAGGCCTATCGCTCGGTTGATCTAGGATCAACTTTCCAGCACCAGTCATACCGTCCCCTTATTGACCCGGCTGATTGTCCCCTCCATTTATCAAAGGCTAGATCGT
This sequence comes from Spirometra erinaceieuropaei, assembly GCA_902702965.1. Classification (NCBI taxonomy): domain Eukaryota; kingdom Metazoa; phylum Platyhelminthes; class Cestoda; order Diphyllobothriidea; family Diphyllobothriidae; genus Spirometra; species Spirometra erinaceieuropaei. The sequence continues at coordinate 610,463 of CACRXP010000026.1, forward strand.
GGTCCACCTGTGGTTTATGGCTGTAGACCAGAGAGAGAGAGAGCTTATCCTTGAGGCTGATTTCATATTGTTGTTCGTGCGGTCCTGTGTCGAGGAGTTTGCCCGTCTCACCAACATACTTTATATCTCAATTTTGGCATGGTCTGCTGTAGACCACTGCTGATTTTTCTATTACTAGTAGCGGGCCTTTGGGTCCCATGATTTGCCGTCCGATTGTTGATCTCGGTTTATGAGCTACGCCAATCCCGAAACGTTTCAGGATTCTTGCCGTCGCCCTTGAGACGTTGTTCACACAGAGGGTTGCAAGCCAGAGCTTCGGTTTTTCCCCATTAAACCGCTCAAAATTAGGCTTCCTGAGGCATCTGCGTACGAAGGACTTTGGATACCCGATGGCGTCAGGTAGGGCGTGTAAGCACTTTTTCCTCTCCTTCCCCCTATCGTCTGTACAGTGTGCTTGGAGGCGTTGGAAGAGGGTTCTGCCACAACTGAGTTTTTGACCAACAGGGTGGTTGCTTCGGAAGTGGAAGATATGCCTACTGTTAGTTGCCTTACGGCAGACCGTTGACCTTATCTGCCTGTCTGACACTTTTATAACTTGTACGTCAAGGAAGGACAACTGATTGTTGACTTCTTCATCCATGGTAAACTGGATATCGGGAAAAATTGAAATCAACAGTGCCTTGAAGGCCTACACATCGACGAACGTGTAGTCAGGTGGTACGGGCTTAAAATCAGCTGCTTGACAATCCAGACAGGCGAATCCATCGGCACGTCCCTCCTTTGTTCGTAGACCTGGCCGTTGAATGTGAAAAAGGTCTTCAGGCACAGTTCTAGGAGCTGGATGATATGTCCTCGTTTGAACTGTTGTTCGAGCTGATTGTATTTTTCTCTGAGAAAGCCGTCAGTAGTTTCGATAGCCAGCGCGGGTGGGAGGGAAGTGAGTAATGAGATCACGTCAAACGACGCCATTACTTCGTCTGCCTCTACTTCGGGATGTTGGATGCATGTCAAAAACTCCTAAGCTGACTTCAATGTTCACTCCGAATCCTTGGTAAGATAGCAAGGTCGCTGATACAGCCACTTAGGCAGTCCAAAGTCTGAAGTGCGGTGGGGCATAGGAGCACTCCTGGCTTTTGAACCTTTGGCAGGCCGTAGAGGCGCGCCATCGCGGCATCAGTGACGTTTTTGGTTAACGCTTCTCTTCTCGTTGGAGCTCTCGCTTTCCTCAGCTTGCCAGTCGTCTTATTTATGTTCACGAGCATTTGACGACACGCATTACTCGGCCTTATCCTTGACGACCATTGAGTGCCTCCTTTCGGCAGGTAGGGTGACCATATCCTGCCTTTTTCGTATTTTCAGAAGTTCTCCATCTTATGCCTTAGAAATCGTCGTATGGCGTTTGTGTTGGAGGAGTAAGGTAGACACTTGCTGCCTCATGGCCTTTTTGCACTCCTCTCCTGCCTCACACTTCGGGAGCGCCCATTCGAAGGGGGCAATAAAGTCTTCTGATCGAGCATCTCTTGTGCTGAACTTCGCGTCCTATCATACAACAGTTTGTCGTTGCTGGGTGGAACAATGGGGGGGGGACAAGTTGTGAACCGCGACCCCATCACAGAAGGACTGCTTTGACGGACTTATTCTTCCAAATTTCTCAGGCAGTTGGTTGTCACGTAACTTATGATGGCGCCGTCCACTGCCGAGGATTGCCGCTCGGGCGCGGTCAACGTCGACTGGCAAGTTGACGAGGGCTGTTCTGTTATTCGTCGGTATTTGTGAATGCGAAGGTAGCAGTCTACTATCAGCACCCTGACATACAAGTTACAATCATGGCAGACGGGAAAATAAGGACGGCGGTCTGTTGTAAGGCAACTAGCACTAGGCGCACCCTCCGTGCCTTTTCCTTATTTTCAATCCATTTAGGATGTCCCGTTCATCGGCACGCCAAATGCTCTGTCCGGCGGGATAACTCGGACCTTCTGGGGACCACAATGACCGTAATTGCTCCTTCCTCTCTGACTTTTACGCCATTCACACACACACACACGTGAAGTCCAATCCGCCCTTACGACATCGCGTAAAGTGGATCGGGCTGTATGTGGCACGCGTAGACGGGCTACTTAGCCTTGCCAACCAATGCGCCCGCGCTCACCTCCGGTAGTTTTTACATTGCCTTGCCATCGTAGCTGGGTCGGTGAGGGAGATGAGAGTGTGGTAGATGGCGCGAAAGCCCGCCTAACCCTGCCCTTGCGTGACCTCAGCAACCGATTCCCCATTTCGAATTGCCTGCTTGTACCGCACGTGACGACCCCGGCATGGCAAGATCCAATGGACGTTGTGTCATTTGCTGATTGGTTGCAGGCAAACAGAGCTCGGCGCACACACGCATCTCGTTTCGGGACCGATAACATCAACGCCTGCCACGCGACTAACTAGAACAGTTGCTGTGACGACTTTTTCAGCTTCCTTTTGCACGCCTCCTTGTCTCAGTAAAGATTGCCCCACTGACCATGTCTCACTGGCCCCCGATTTGAGACCTCCTTGCCCACCCATCTCAAATCAAATCAGCGTATTTTGAGTAAATGACAGAAGGCCTTGAAAACTCCATTTAAAAAATACAAGTCCGCATGAAGATCAGTTAAGTTGCAAATAATTTCGGAAACTTTCAGCGTGCGAAAAGCATAATACTGATAGCAAAACAGGACTGTTGAAAAGCTGGTGAATTTGCTAAGCAGCATCGAAATAGCATTTGCGCACAATGAAGTCAGCGGTGGTAAACTTAATGCAAACAAAGTGGGTTACTGAAATCCAGATAGTAGTGTGTTCTTATAACCGACTTGTCAGGCGTGTTTGGGGAGGTCTGGCATTCAGACGTTCACATTGGTAAAATGCATGACACACGCCTTTAAGGAATTCCACTGTCGAATTACTTCCTGCGAGAAAAAGAAGGAACGTTGGTGGGTGAAGCGCAGCCCCCTTCTAAGTTGACAATCATGATGTTGAAGATCCGTCTTCGGTACCATTTTGAAAAAAATTTCCCAGTGCACTTTAAATTCAAGCCCCAGTAACAGCTAAAGCACTAGTATAAGGTCCCCTCTGTCTTGTCTATGGTGGAGGAGTAAAAGGTTTAAGGCGGTCTGACGCTATTTGTATGTCTAATTTTTGAGTTCAGGAACAACCTTTGTAGCGCGTCGTTGTACACCTTCGAGAAAGCTACCGCCGCGAAGATTGTACTGCGTATTCCAAGTATGTCCGCACAGGTGCACCGTATACCTTACCCAAGATATCTTCATTCACTTTGAAAAACGTTCTGCGTATCGCCATCATAACTGTTATGGAGAGTGCAAGCGGTGTAGAGCCACGGCCTAAGGCGCTGAACAGGGGACCAAGCCGGCGGCGTGCACTGCAGCGCCGAGCACGCGTGGTGGCCTTGCTCACGTGTGCGGCTGGCCGAACACTCCAGACGTTTCCGCGGGGGGGGGGGGCTATCGCGCACGCGGTGGCCAATCAGCGACCAGCACGCCCGGGGCAGGAAAATACTAGAAAGCCCTCAACGGCTGGCACGTCATTGGACGGAATGTTCCAGAACGCACAGGGGCCAATATAAATAGCGCATCTTTCTTACGAGTTGCAACCTCTCGTGTCCGCAAGTTGCCAATAAAGTGCTTGTCCTCTGAACCGGCTCTCTTCCTGACCTACCTTTCTTCCGGGTCATAACGATAACTGACGTCGCCCGCATTGCGACTTCGCAATACTGAGTTGTTACGTTTTAATCGTGTTTAGGGATTACTCTAAGGCCTTTTTAGACGTTTACGGTTTTAAGTGGTTGATGTTTCAAGATATACTGCCGTGAAGGTAAATTTCGTCTTTGTCTCGCCAACTTTGTGCGCATTACTACACATCTGTCAACATTGAATTTCATGGACCAGTTATCGCTTCATGCGTGCAAATCCTCTACGTCCTCGTATAGTGTCTGGTCGTGTTTTTCACATTTATCACCCTCCACAGTTTAGTATCATCCGCCAAGAACGTCGTATCCGATTTAATTTCTCAAATTAGATCATTTACGAAGATAATTAACAGCAGCGGCCCAAGAACTGTTCCTTGTGGGACACCAATTTGAACAGACTTCAATTCTGAAAGGTAGCTACCCGCTGTAACTTACTGTCTGCGATCACTTAGGAAATAGCATTGCCGACAAAAACAAGGGAGACTGGAATGGCCGTTTCTGGTTTATCAGTCGCCGTCGGCTAGTCATGTCCAAGCCCGAAGTGTGGGACGCCTGGGGCTGAATCCCGCGATCTGTTAATTAGAAGTCCAACTCCTCTAACCACTGATCCACAGGCTCGAGGCACAACGGGACGAGTGACATCCCTAAAAATGATCGGTCAGCCACCTCTACCTATTATGAAGTCTTAAATCCAGTTCAGGAGGTCCCCTCTAGTCCCTAAGTCTGGCATTCATTGGGTGAAACGCTCCAGTGGGACACGATCAAAGACCTTGCTGAAGTCAAGGTAAATGGCATCAGCTGGGTGTCATTCGTCCACCGCTTTTGACCAACCTTCGGGCGATGCAGAGTTTGTAGGGCTGCACCTCTTCTCGTAGAACTCACGCCAGGCTAAGCTAATCTGACAGCCAGATTCAATCGATATAATTGATTTTTTGATTGTCTTCCCTATTTCGTAACAACAAGTACATGCCAGACTCACCGGTCGGTAGTTGGTATGATATATGCGTAATCCGTCCTTTTGAGTGATTTCAGTATTTGCGATTTCTATATATCGGGAAGTTTACCAGCTTGAAGAGATTTTCGGAAGATGATTCACAGTAGTTCAGCTAATTCTTCAGCTAGTGGGCGTAAGGGTACACGTGGAATTTTATCCGATCTATTTGCACGCAGCAGCGTGTGCCTGATTAGGGGTGGGTACTGTGGCAATCAGGACTTGCCTCGTCTTGTTTGCTCTCCTGCACACCAATGTCTTAAGGGTGCAATCATCCTTACGGATGTTCGTGAATGCCAGATGTTTGCAGTCTTGTTCGTCAGTTTGACGAACGCGAAAATTGAGTTTAAGGTCTTCGCTATGAGCATTTTACGTTTTTTTACAACGTATGTGCTGTGGAAAAGCATTGCTCTTAACTAAGATCCGGAAGATTTCGAATACCACCGTTTTTATCTTTTGGAGAACAGGCATAGGGATTAAGTCAGGAAGCAGTTACCTTTCTGTCCCCTTATAAGCACTCCCACCGAATGGGAAATATGCTGGAAAGTAGAATTTGAACAGTGGCCGGTCTGTCATATGTTCTTTTCAGCAGTTCCTTTGCTGATGATTGGATGTGTGACCCTATTGAGGAAACTGAGACAAGGATTCCCATAATGCAGGAATTATTTCAATAGAGGTTGTATGGACGGAGATAGCTGTTTTTTTCCTGGATGCACAAACAAAATCTGCATTTGTGCCATGAGCTCATTTAAATGCTCCAATAAAGCAAATAAGCGAGAGTTCAATTTTAAATTACATAAATCAGGAATCGTAAACGGGCGGAAAAATGAAAATCGAGGGAGTTAGTTAGATATTCCATGCAGGTAGGTCCCAGCCCCTGATAACCAAACATAGTGAAAGATGAAATGCAAAGAACATGTCTTTAAATCCTGCATTCGTGATGGCCGCAAATGAAGATATACTTGAGGTTGAGGACGTAGGTAGCCTAACCCTAGTCCTTTACCCATTTCCAGGGCCTGACCATAAGCCTTAACCCCTAACCCCCACCCTAAACCGTATCGTAGCCCTAATTCTGACCCTCACCCTAACCCCCTAACCCTGAGTTGAACACTAACCCTAACGGTGAAAGTTGGTGGTGGCCTGACGATGAATGAGCGAAAGGCTTGAGGACTAAATTAAGTCTACCCAAGTGATAGAGGTAGGTGTTTCATCGAACCAAATACCCGGCGGCGCCAAATATCCGATCGCCGCCGTTTCTTTGTTTGCAACTACCAGGTGATGCAGAATTTACGTTAAAAGTGGTGAGTTCGAGTGGTATCTTAGTTTTGCCCCCGTTAATATGCAGCCTCCTAAACTCCTCCAGAAACTGTTTGGTTGGACTAACAGCAGCGTCGTATTCTGAGACAGGAATTTAAGGCGTTTAAAGAGCTATTCGGACAGGTTAAATGTGAGTGCAGACGTATCATTTGTTCATCTATTGTTTGGGCCTTAAAGCGCTCCATGGTGTGCGCGATTCTACCATAGAGTTTAGCACGAAGTCATCTTTTCTGAATATGTGAAGTTTTAGGTACCCCAATTCGAAAGTTGCTAGCTATCAATGAGCCGCTTTATTCAGAAATTTTCTGTTCCGTTGCCTGCAGTCTTCCCTTCCCTGATGGCATTCTGTAGGCTACATCCAGAGTTCCTTCATGGAAGTCGATAAGCGGTGACTAGTTTAACATGCATCGCCGCACCTCTCCTCCTCGCGACTCGTGAGCTCATTCACGTCGATCTCCAGAGAACCGTACAAGACAGCGGTCAGCGACCTGTTGAAGTGTGGGTCGGCCGAATAAGAAGATTCCTCTGACAGAAATATTCGACGGAATTACGGATTCCGCGTTAAATAATCAGATTTACGAACAAATTCAGAAGACGGTTATGTGTTTCCGATCACCCACTGCGACGCTGAAGCTGTCATTCAGGAGATACAAACGCAGATGGCGAATTGTGGCGAGAATTAAATATGTGGCCTCACTCAGTAAATAGAGCAGAGCGACTTCTGTAATACACGAAGGATGTTAATATTACTGTTATCAGTAGGGTAAATGGACGCGACGACTGACGAAATTTGTTGAAGGTAATGAGAAAACTCGCATTTCTGCTACATGCTTTTCTGGTACTCAGACGATGTGCCGGAATAGACCGCGTAATTCCGAAGATGTCAGAGGAGGATTCCATGCCTGTGTATCGTTAGTTCTAAGCATGAAGATGGAATGCTCAAGAGGACTGTTCACAGGAAAGCAAGAAACGCCAAAATTTGCACTAAAGCCACAACTTCCCTCAGGTAAACAACACTATTGATGTCCGGATACTGCCCGCCTTGCTGCCACGTACTGGAGGATTGCATACATATTTAGCAGTTTTCCTATTCAAAATGTGTTCTCATACCCCATTTCACAAATGCTCATACCAAGGTATAATTAGTAGCGAAGTAAGTACTTGTATGGCCATTCTATTGTACATTTTCCCGCGTTAAGGGGGTTATAAAAGACAGCAAAGGTAGGGAAAAAATAAAAGACTTCACTTTTCTCAGCACTGAGGGCTCATGTTTGGGTGCTCCTACAAATACGAGCCAAACAGCCATCGGCGTAAAAAAGATCCCCAAGGGCTTACTTCTACGGTAAATGCCTTAAAGAAATATGTTATTTTAAGGACAATCTGAAAAAGCGAGCTCCGCCGTCTCGAAAACTACAAAGCAATCTTACGGAAGAAGATTTCTCATGATACATGCATAATGGTATGCTTATAGCTGCATCTGCTAATCCTATTCAAACTTATTAACCAATGATCAGTATGTAGACGTGTGATCTCAGGAGAACTTTCAGTCCTTTGTCCTAAGGGCCATTTCCAAACTTTGCTCTACGCGTGCCATTTGCACGGACAGAAGGCATCTTCATTTTTTTAAAACAAGTGTTATTCCTAAAAAGTATAACATTGTTTTTAATATTTCCTTTGTGTTTTCAGTTTTAAGTCGTTCGCTATTAATTAGGAGTTTTGGTCGATACATTTGGGCTGGTTTCGGAGTGGTTAGAGATGTTTCGTTAATTTAAACAACTTTCATGTGCTAGGTCACCAAATGTACACTATGTCAGTTGTCTTTTCGAAACCACGAAGCACGTAATTCGTTTAATCAACAATGCCTCCCGACATCAGACCGGCGAAGCAGAACATAAAGACTTTTTGCCACAGGTCGGTAGTTATTTAATAAATTAACCGCACTAAATGATCCGCGAAGTACATCGGCATGGAAAGCGTGCAAAAATTATCGAAAAATGAGGCTGAAAATTTATACTCACAAGCCAGTGATCTTAGTCGTCACAACAGCCAAAAAATTGCTTTAGACACATAATTGAGTCGTCCGTAGGCAACAGGTTCCTGAAAATAATTGAGGTCCGGTGGTCAGAAACCAACTTTGTAACCGACGAATCGATCTACGATCGGCGAAACTGTCCAGAGCACCTAAGTTGCTGGAAGGAATGAAGGGGACCAGAAATGACGTTTGAATTTTACTTCGACAACGTGTAGCTTCTCATGAAAACTTAATTACCAATCAAATAAAAATTTTATTTTAGATGCATGAATTTTTGCGTAAGCTCCTGACAGTACAATTTTGGACTACGAGTGGTGTTTCCACCCCTTCCTCTCTGTTCGTTTAGTGTAGTCAGAGCGAGTATATTTTATTCAACCATAATGTCTTCTGAAATCGGCATAGTAAATCTTCATAGCAGTACGTAGGTGGTCTGACGTGATGCTAAAGTAGTTTTTTGAAAAGCTCCAGCTTTGAAGTCCTTCCATTACCAATTTTTGAAATTTCGCACTACTCTTTTCCCAAAGAGGAAAAATGCAATTACCACTTGTTTGAGAGTGGGTTTGATTTTCGCAAAATCATGCCTACCGACTTGGTATTATTGCCAGGATGTTGACGATGTTAGCCTTGTCTTACCTTAATCTTCAATGCCTTCTACAACGTCCTGAAGCCTGAATCCGTCGTCCTACCGCAGTTCGATTCCTTCTTCGAGCCTTTGAAATCAACCAGCTCTGAATGCGTTTGTCTTCACAGACTTTGCTCGCCTGCTCACACATTCGCCACATCTAATTGGACAGCGCCAGACGTCATGTCTCCGATAGAGAAGCACTGGTCTTTGTTCCGCCTTTGTTAGTCGCTTCCTGTGGTACACTTTAAGCTAGACGGTTGGCTACACAATAAACTCCCAGTCAGCTATTCACTCAGTGAGTGTAAGAACCGGTCCGTCATGCGTCTAGAGCTCCCAGCGCACTCTAAATGGGGCATCTATGACCTCCCACTATGGAGCAAGTGGGTATATCGCGTTGTCAGTGATAAGCCAGGCTGGCTGGACGACCTATGTAGGATGAACGGTACTTTGTGCGTTCCATAGCACAACAATTCTGTCGAAAGAAAGGAAGACGCTGTTACGGACGACCATCTGCGTGGAAGGCAGGTATCTCAAAGCACTGAATGGTCACATATTTGCGTTGAGCAGAACCAATGCTGTACGGAATGCCGGAAGACTACCAGAACGGAACGAGTGAGTTCCGTATGAACGATCGGTGAGCGCCCCCTACCATTGTATATTCCCGATCGAAAACCGACAAGACAACGGGCTCGTGGCCCGGTGAGTAGAGGCGTTGACTTCTAAACCAACAGGTCGCGAGTTCGAGGCTCGGGTGTTCCACACTTCGGGCCTGGGTATGGCTGGCTGACGACGGCTAATAAGCCAGAAATGGCCATTCCAGTCTCCCTTGTCTTTGTCGGTAATGCTATTCTGCCTGTATATCATGCGCCGCTGTGCGGCTGCTGGTTAGGCTCGAGAGAGAGAGTCCATAAGGCACAACGGAACGAGTGAGTTCCGTATGAACGATCGGTGAGCGCCCCCTACCACTACCAGATGTTTTCGGCTAACGGCTGTCTATTAGAAACAATGATACCAACACAGAGGAGGCCACTGAGATGTGCACCTTTGCATGACCTGTATTTTCTTCCGTCTTATTGCGTGGAAGAAGATTCTAAACGTCTAAATCAAGTCCTGACTCAGCAGGAAATTCGCGTAATTTCTGTAGAAGTGGAAGGTGACCCCATTTTCCTTTTCTTCGAGGGTAGGTGGAAAACGAACATTACTTAGCTGTGCTTACTTGTGCGACTGAACGCGACATCGTCAACCGAAAATGCTTTTGATCGAAACCTAGAATTCTGCAGAGTGGGTTAGATTTTTGCGTTATCGCAGTCTGCACAGAGGGGCCAGTTAGGCAACAGTTTAAACGCAGAATCCCGTTTAAGGATTTCAGAAAGTGCCAATATCAGTCCCTATTGACTCAAAGCAGTTCTACCTTAAATACATAAAACAGGATATTGTGCGTGTTCAGCCGAAATTCTCCTGGTGACAACGAGAGTCCACAGAAACGAGAAGTCTTTCTTATGAAGCGCTGAGTACCAAAAAAATTAGACTGCTTAAATTAAGACTCTAGAGTCAAGGTTTCAATGCACACCTTGGACCGTCATCTCAAGACCTGACAAAGGAAGCCGGGTCGTGATCCTAAATAAGACTGATTACGTGAGAAAGATGGAAGCGATATTGAGTGACTCCAGCAAATTTTCCTCGGAAGCCCATGAGAAAGAAGAAACCAAAGCGCTAGAAGACCTTATTGGGAGAAAGGTTAAATCGTTACTTGAAAAGCAAATAATAGACGAGAACATTGCTGCGTGTCTTAGGCCTGTAGGGTCGCATATTCCCAGACTATATGGACTGCCAAAATTACACAAACCAGGGGTACCATTACGACCGATTCTATCAATGAGGAATTCACCTCAACATAAACTTGCCCAATGGTTAGTCCAACAAATCGAACCAATCAGACGCAACCTTGCCGTTTATACTACCAAAGATACTTTCTCCTTCGTAGATGAGCTTAAGCATCAGAATCTACTGAATAAACACATGATCTCGCTTGACGTGCAGAACCTGTTCACAAACGTGCCACTAGATGAAACAATTGACATAATTTGTGAGCATGCGGGTGAAACACACCTACCACCAGAGCAACTACGGGAATTACTACAGATATGCACAAAGAATGTACAGTTCTTGTTCAACGGGCGGCTGTATCGACAGATCGACGGTGTAGCTATGGGCAGTCCATTGGGGCCAGCCCTAGCGGACATTTTTATGTCTAATCTAGAGCGAAAACTAGCTCGGAACTTACAACGAGCCTCATTCTATAGGCGATATGTGGATGACATTTTCGCTATAGTCAAAAACCCAGGCGACGGAGAACTACTGCTCAAGGCTCTGAACAAAGCACATGCAAAGAGCAAATTTACGATCGAGCATAAGAAGAATGACACACTGCCTTTCCTGAATATTCTTGTACGTAGGCGAGCAGATGGCTCTATTCAGAGATCCATCTATCGAAAACCCACCTGGAAAGGACAATACATGCACTTCCTCAGTTTCGTTCCAATTCAGAGAAAACGGAACTTGGTTTTGTGCCTGTTCAATAGAGCCACCAGAATCTGCTCCTCAGATACGATCGATGACGAGCTTACTTTCCTAAAAAACGTTTTTCTTGCAAACGGGTATCCGCAGAAATTCATCGATAAATATCGCCATCCCAGACAAGAAACTCCTGAAGAAATATCTGTACCTAAAAAGTCCGTGACCATCTACCTCCCCTTCAAGGGTGATAATGTGTCAAACGTGATCAAGCGACGACTTCGGTGCACTATGGAAAGGACGTATGCCGCCTCTAAATTGTTGTTCATAAGCACCACAACCGCCATCCCAGTTAGACCAGCTAAAGACATTTTGCCAATGCACGCCACATCAAACTGTATTTATGAGTTTACATGTAGTTGCGGATGCAAATACATCGGGCGCACGCAAAGGCAATTGACAGCTCGGTCAGCTGAACACATGCCGAAGTGGCTGCTTAAGGCGGAAAATAAGGTACCCAGAAGCTCAATCACAAAGCACCTATTGGACACGGGCCATACGGTGGACCAAGTGGTTGCATTCAAGGTCCTGTTTCGGGCGACGACCGGGCGTCTCTTGCGCTTTGCAGAGGCCGCTGCAATACGGAGGAGGAAACCAGAACTCTGTAAGCAGCTGGACCATGTGATAAACCTGGCACTGCCATGGTAATTATCGATTATGGAAGGAACAATTGTCCTGCGTACTGCGGTGGTAAGTGCTGGTGATTCGACGTTCGAGGAGGACGACGTACGCCACGTGTGCCCCAAGTGGTGGATTCAACAGCGCCTTAATCACAAACTTGTTTATACAAGACGGGCTTGCTTTGGATCTACCTCACTGCCTTCCCTCATATTCAACATTCTGCTGGGGCGAGACAGAGCCAAGGTGGTCTGAACGTGTCACACGTAAATGTCACAGTGATAGCGCGACACTGATCTACTTATAGGAGCCGAAAAGCAAGGGTTTTAAATTTTAGAACAAAAAGACTCGGTTGCTGGGATAGAAATTTTATAAGATTGACGAGAGCGAGCTCCGGGATCAATTACCCGATCGACTGTTTACGCGAGGTTGTTCTGTTTGTGCAGTCAGACGCAATGCTGTGAGATGAAAGGCAGGGTTTCCCTACTGAAATAGACTCAACGAGTGTTTAGAGCAAGTAACCACCAACGCAGGTTGCTGAACCTGTGCAGAAAAGGCGAGACAAAAGACCAACATTTTGGCAAGCGTGGAGGTGGGGTCACACAGAGATCAGAGACGTCTGCCGACTGCCATTACAGGACATGCTTGGGATCATTTGCCAGATGTAATGTGATTGCAATCAAAGTTTTTGCACCAGAAAAAAACAGGAAAATTACTCTGGACGCGAATAACCGAACACGCCCCAGCAGTCAGGAGTAACTACTCCAACCCCCTCGTTGTGACCCACTTCACCGAATATGACGACGCTCTCAAGTTCGAGGATGCTGAACTCCTATCGAGAGGTGGCCATAGCGTGAGTTGTGAGCAGCTCATTACCCGTCAACACTGCGCGCGGAAATTCAACGCATTGAAGCTAAAACAGCACACATTTTTCTCGAGCAGAATCTGAAAATTTTAAAAGAAGTAAGTCCGCTGGCATTCATGTGCGGCTTAAAAGTACACACGTTAGATTACAGTTCATCGAGTTCTGATGTGCTGCTTCATATGGCAATGTGATGCTGCGCAACAGCACTTTTTAACCTGGTGATAATGAGGACGATCGAAATGAAGGGGGCCATTCGTGCCGGTCTTATAGGACATGCCTGGGTCAGATGTGGCTATGCGACCCCACCGAAAGTCAACAAACCCCAGCCAACTGCATTACAGGTCCGGTGGTAACATGGGGTTTTTACAAGTGGGGCCGTGGAACGCACAGGCGATGAGGTCAAGTAGTTGTATGCAAAAGAATGGCTATAGAAAATGCGCGGTTGCACTTTGGGTGGTTGAGAAGTAGTTTCCCTAACAACTAGCCCTACCCCTAACGCTAAAGACTCAGCACAACCTCTAGCCCTAACCCCTGACCCTAACCATAACCCCTTACACTAACCCTAACAGTATTGTGTCCATTAGGTGGGGCTACATGACCACATCTTACTCATGCTTGGTCTATCTGGACATGTTTGCTCACATACAGTAATGAGAAAGGAGGCGGAATAATGTGCTCTCATCAATAAGACCTTATGTTAGTAACAGTACAGTTGTGAAGCGCACTGAGATGGTTTCACACTGGAGCACAGGTAGTTGCATGATGCAATAATATCGCCAGGTAGAAATCTAGTGCATTATATTTTTTTCAAATTGGACTGATTTTCCTACCTTTCACCAGGTGTATGTTAGATGCCTCTTTCGAATTATTTCTGGCAAAGGGTGTCTGTTCCATAATAAGCGTATGACGGCGCGGAGGTTGATGATATGTAAAGGGATAAACAATGCAGCGGATACGATTACGAGCACGGTGGCCTTCACACCAAACCAGAAGTAACCGCCCACTGTCACGGCAAAGATCATTTGAAGTTCAGTGACTTTGCAAGCAATGTCAGGCGTTTTACCACGCTACACGGAATCAGTGTCATACAAAGACCAGGTACAACCACCGACTGTCACGGCAGTGAGCTGAGAGGCACGGTTTCCTTACCGAAATAGCTTCGACTGGTGTTTGGATCGAGGAGCAAAGAAAACTAGACTGCTTTAATCAAAAAAATTAGACAGGAGGTTGCAATGCGCACATTGGACCGAAAATGCAGAATTAATAGTCCTACGTACTACGATAGTAAGTGCTGGTGATTCGACGTTCGAGAAGGACGACGTACGCCACTAGTGCTCCAAGTGGTGAATCCAACAGCGTCTTGATCGCATACTTGTTTATAGAAAACGAACTTGCTTTGGATCTACCTCATTGCCTTCCCTCATATTTAACATGCTCCTGGGTCGAGGCAGAGCCAAGGTGGTCCGAGCGTGTCACATGTGACTGCCACAGTGATAACGCGTCATTGGTCTACTCATAGGAACCGGTTCCAAATTTTAGAATAAGGAAACTCGGTTAGTAGCATGGGAAGGACGCGAGTGGTCTGCGGGATCAACTGCCCAATCGACTGCTTACGCAAGGGCACTCTGTTTGTGCAGTCAGACGCAATGCAGTGAGAGGAGAGACAGGGTTTCCCTACTGAAATAGACTCAACGAGTGTTTAGAGCGCGTAGCCACCAACGCAGGTTGCTGAACCTGTGCAGAAAAGGCGAGACAGGAGACCGAAATTTTGACAGGCGCTCTCGTGCGTGGGTTGGTGTCTGGCGTTTTCTCACGCTGCGCGGAGGTGGGGTCACACAGAGATCAAAGACGGCTGCCGGCTGCCATTACAGGACACGCCTGGAATCATTTGCCAAATGAGATGCGATTGCAGGCAAAGCAAATGACTTACAGAACCGCAATAATTACTTGAACGCGAATACCCGAACACGCCTCTACAGTGACGAGAACTTGCTTAGGCTCTCTCATCGTGACCCGCTTGACGAAACCTGACCACATTTTCGAGTTCGAGGAGGCTGAGCTCCTAGCCAGATGTTGCCGTCGCGTGGGTCTCTGGACTTCAGTCCATCAACAGACGCAAACATCTTCCGTCTCTCTAGTCGGCGCTACGTCTTTGCGAGGGCAGAGTTTTGAATCGTGAAGGATGCCGTCATGAAAGACAACCTGCTATGTAGTTGTCATGGCAACCCCATAACATGGATGATGAATTTTCGGTCGCTCTCGGGATGGGCGTGGCCGACCAACTTAAGATATAGATGTACTGTACGCCAACATCCTCTTTTGCTAGTTTCATTAAAAGCATTCAGATTAGTGAAAAATGATTTTAAAACGTGATGTCGTATAGCTTTGGGCCCGACATTTGGTATACCTAGTGTCTTTGTCACTATTAATTATTTCGCCGAATTCGCGATGTGAAAATGCCTCAATCCGGAGGAGCAGCTTGTAGGGTTACTAAGGGTCGTCCATATCCAATCGCTCTACGATTATTCATTATGTGGAACCAGAGTGGCGGTATCTCGCTGCCTACGACTTGCGCTCGGGTTGCCCGTCCGACGAGGCAGGTAATATGATCTGCTGGTTATTTTTAAACCAACACAATCAATACTGACAGTGCACGCGAAATTTGCAACTGTTCTGAATTATTCCCAGCAAAGATGTGCTCGCATGGTAAAGAATATCTTTGGTCGCGTAGGTTGATGCAATTTTAGCGTGTTGTCACATTAAGATGGATTCCTGCGGACCGGAGGGCTGATCTGCGAAGCTACGCGAGGGTGGATTCGCAGACAGACGAAGGGCAACCCGCTCTTACACACACGACTGTCGACTCCGACGGTGTTCACCGTGTGCTACACAGCAAGGTGAAGCAGGGACGGCGACTTGCGGGTGAATTAGTTTATAGTGATAGTAGACTTGCGCAGCATCTACTGCACTCTCTCTTCCCCCAGCTGGATCGGGTGTCAAGAAAACCGGAGACGGGGGAGGACGCAGGTGGCTGGTACGGCCAGAGTCGCACCTAGGCGTGCCATCACACTCCATGGTCCATAACATACACTTGACCAGGATTTTTAACCAATAAAAACATCTTAACAGGGGTCAGAGGGACGAGGATGATGACTAGGCAGCCATGCCCACCGCCCGTGCATCTAGCAGGACCGCAAGCACATCTACTGGCAAGACACCAGGTGTCAGGGAACTGCCAGCGCATACCAGGCTGCGTGGGCCATGGTTTGCTGATACTGGCATAGCACAAGCTTTCAGACCTTTTGACCTAGAAGGGCGACACGTGGCCCGGGAATTTAGCTTAGGCCGTTAGGTAACTAACCAGTCGGCGACTAAAAGGCACTATCCAAAGAACACACACGCAAACACAAACACTCTCCTTACATGCACGAGAGTCTCACAGATCGCCTGAGATGGGACCGTGACAGCCTGGCTCTCAGCCTACTAGTCCGCCACTCCACACAACACACACACACACACACACTACTGCGGGAACTGAGTTGGGCGTCAGTCGACTGCCTTCCAAGCCCAGGCACTCGACACACCGTCTTCGTCTTTGACTCCGATCACAAATGCAGCAGGGGAGCCGCATGGAAAAGGAGCCGAGACGCACACTTCCCGCTTGCGTGGGAGGTGGCAGTTAGGTGCTTGCGGTGGGTGATGTTGATGTGCGGTAGGATGTTGGTGAGGGAGGGTGTGATGGCGTGGTGCAGACGGCGGTTGTTTGCCACAGCTTTTTGCGCACACACACGTCGCCGAATAGACCCATGCGGTGAATAAATATGCGAGTGTGATGAGACTATGGAGGCCTCAGGTGGATGGCGCGGCCGTATCCTCATCTTGGCGCTCCACTCCGCACCCCCTGGTCATCTAAACAAATGGCCAGGATTTTGACCCACAAAACAATGGGGTGATGGCAGTGGTCCCTGTTGTGCGACGACTGTCGACAACAGGGTCTGCCAGCGCACCCTCTAGATGTTGGCATTTGTTATTGCGCAAAGATAACGTCTGCCAGAATCCGATGTGGCCCCCGTGTTGATCCAGCGCATCAAACACGTGGCCCGTTTGGGGGGCCATACACATACAGAGCCTCAACAAAGAACATTTGATGTAGTTCTGCTGATCCGTAGTAGTTGCGGACCAATCAAATGTTCTGGATGATCAGGGAGATGAACCTGGACGCGAAGAGTCGAACAAGCGTCAGCAGCAGCAGCAGAAGCAGCGATGAGGGGGGATAATGCAAGTACGCGTACGTACACTGACAATCACTAAGGCAATTTCCATAACCTATGCAGCGAGCAGGTGTAGAAGGCAGCTAACGTTCACGATGACAATTGAAATACCCTGCATGATTACGAGTGTACTGGGAGTCACAGCGATTCCTGCACCCGATCTCATGGTCTCCGATCGATTTCCCTCGGAATTAAAACTTGAATGAAACTAGTGACAGAGAGAGAGAGAGAGAGAGAGCGAGAGAGAGAGAGATGGCGAGATCGCCCCAACTCAAATACAATGCTTAGGGATCACTAATATAGGCATGCTGGGCCTTCTAACTTACAAGGCACCATTAAAGCCAGAGGTTTGAAAATCGTCAGTTCATTAGGTAACGTGGTCCTATTGCGACCTGCGTGTCGGGCTCAAATGACTTCCTCCAACTGTTAGATTTAGAGCATTTCTAATTTGGATGAGATCCAAAGTTAAAGCAAGTGCTTTTCTGGTGTGCATTGGTCAACGACGAACATTTCAGCAAACAGACAGAAAGAATTACAAGGGAAGTGAGAAAGGATTGACTGTGTAGATCAATGAAAAAAACAGAGCACAGCTACTCCTTAAATACAGGAAGAATGTTAAGATTAGTTTTATCTGTAGGCAGAAAGGTGCGGCAATCAACGGAATCTGCGGAAGACGCTAAGAAAACTTGCATTTCTGCCAGAAATTTGTTTGATTGCTCAAACGAGGTGCCGAACAGAACGCATCACTTGAAAGATGCGAGTCGCGGGTGTGTAACGGACGGAAAAACTGGAATCTGAGGTTAAATAAGGCCGAATTAGATAAGACGGCATGCGGCAGACAGACTTGACCCTCACCTTGGCTCATTCCTACCCTACTCTTTCGCCAATCCCTTATCTTAAACCCGACCTTAACGTCAGCCTAAATGTAATCCTTTTCATAAATTTGGCCAGAGATATGAGCATATGGTAGGGGGCGCTCACCGATCCTTCATACGGAACTCACTCGTTCCGGTATGCCTTAAGGGCTCTCTCTCGAGCCCAACCAGCAGCCGCACAGCGGCGCATGATATATAGGCAGAATGATATTACCGACAAAGACAAGGGAGACTGGAATGGCCATTTCTGGCTTATTAGCCGTCGTCAGCCAGCCATACCCAAGCCCGAAGTGTGGAACACCCGAGCTTCGAACTCGCGACCTGTTGGTTTAGAAGTCCACGTCTCTACCCACCGGGCCACGAGCCCGTTGCCCTGTCGGTTTTTCGATCGGGAATATACAATGTTAGGGGGCGCTCACCGACAGGGTAACGGGCTCGTGGCCCGGTGGGTAGAGGCGTGGACTTCTAAACCAACAGGTCGCGAGTTCGAAGCTCGGGTGTTCCACACTTCGGGCTTGGGTATGGCTGGCTGACGACGGCTAATAAGCCAGAAATGGCCATTCCAGTCTCCCTTGTCTTTGTCGGTAATACTATTCTGCCTATATGAGCATAGTATAAAACTCTACTAAATTCACATAAGTAGGCATGTTATAGCTGTAAGCACCCTGGCTTACATATTTGACCATTACCGGAAATCTCCACAATGGCTGAACGAGTGCAATCAGCACATAATTCGACTTCGATGACCGCACAGGCGATTTAGGATCCAGCTTTGTTGTTCTTGGTGTCAAGGCAAAGTGTAAGCATGCGGCTGAGCCGTGATCGACTGCGACCAATCAGTGAATAGCACAATACTGATCGTCATCACTTGTCGCTCAACAGAGGAGCCGAGTCAAACGCAGTGCAAACACTTGACTGGCAAGTAGGTAGGATGAAATTGATTCAGGGATAGGATACTTCGAGGCATTCCAGCACTTAATTACCGCATCATTACTAATCCGGTTAACTGACGGTAATGACTTACATTCCCTCCGGATCTCAGGACTGACTATAATGATTCCTTTTCATTATAGGTATCATTGGACCACTCTTTAAAAAGCTCCCTGAAAGCCCAATTTGAGGAATGATTTTGATGCATGCAGGGACCGACAAGTTTATGGCACAGGAAGCCCGTTGATTCGGGCACATCAGCCATCGTCTGCTTTCAGCTTCGGCCGTGTCTACTTTGCCTTGCTACCTAGACGTAGTAGTTGTGGATATGGAGAGTGAAACAGGCATTACGAAAGTCTCCCTCAGCAGAAACTGATTCGCGTACAAATCACCAAGTCGGCCTGGAAGGAGGGGCAGTCCACGCCATTTGTGATAGATAAACTATCAACTTTTTTAATTCATTGCTTGCATCTTTTTCGTGATTCAGTTAGTATCAGTTAGTATATTTGGAGTAAACGACAGAAGCCTTGAAAACGCCATTTAGACGGTACAGATTTAAGGGAAAGTAGTTAAACTGCAAAAAATGTGCTTGCAGTTTTAGTATGGAGAATTTATAAATTTAATAATGGAACATAAATGTGAAAGGGGTATGGTGTTCGCGAAATGATTACGAAGAACTTTGTTAACCACATTCGGACTGTGAAAATTTCCATATGGGTCAAGTTTGACGCACAAGATGATCTGTTGAAATCCTGCTAGTAGTATATTTATAGTCTTTTCAGTAATCCGTTAGATCAGGCTTCGGCAGTTCGGGTTGCCTTTCAACAGGTGAGTATCCAGTTGTCTCTTGAACACACTCACGGTAGGGGAATTAACAACATACTCCGGCAAAGAGTCCCATTGGCGAATGCCCCTCTGTGAGAAAAAGGAGGAACGTTGATTTGTGTGGCACAGTTATTGTTTCATTCAGTTTGGCCACCGATACGTAGGAGACAATTTGGCCTGGATTCATGTAAGTATGAAAGAGTGGCAAGTTCTGTTTCCCATCTCGATTGATAACCGAGTTGAGCCACAGCTTTATCGTAATGATGACGGCAATTAGGAGGAGAAGAAGGAGGAGGAGGATATTCGGATATGTTGGTAGTGGTGGTGCGCTCAGATACTGAAGGTGGTGGGATGACCATGAGGCTATTCTCTAAGGGCAACTAATGCGCTTATTAGTCGTCAGCACGCGTGAGCTGGAAGGTTGCCAACCAACGGTGCAAATTAGATCACTTCCACCACCGGCGAGAACAATCCTGGCGCCTTGCCAGCCACCACCACTACTGCCACCACCGCTAGCAATGCTGCCCCGATTCCGACCCTTCTCCGTTGCGATTGCTCCCTCACGTCACGCACCGACCTGGTAGGCCACTTGCGAACATATCGCACAAACACAGGAAAACCAGTGCCAACAGTCCCGACGTGCACTCGCCACACCAACCTTCACTGTCCTCACGAGCCAGGCACATTCAGCCGTTGCGTGGGCTTATTTGGTCACATGAGTGTCCACAACAGTGGAATTCGCCGCACTGACGACACACCAGCCCCCATTGCTAATTCGACAATGCTCCTATCTCAGCGCTACCAACTGCCCACCCACCATCACGGTAACTACTAGTGACATCATCAGTGCAACCGAATCAGCAGTTCAGAAGCCTGTATTGTCGACGGACGGGCGCATCACACATCGTTATGGCTGGTCTCTTGCAAACCTGTGGCGTATTAGCGCCACGATAATCACCATCCAGAGTCGCTTTAGGGGAGAGAGGGGAAGATACCGGTAGGAGCAGTATATTCTGTACAGAAGCCTGGTGGCTGGTTGTAGACCCATGCACGTCCGTGCGGTAGGGTGACGTGAGTGTGAGTAAAAAAGCGTCACGTGAGAGTCAGTCAATATCAACCTGGTCAACTGATTGGGTGATAGTGAAGCATGTGGGCAATTGTGAATGGCTATCGTCGGGACTGAATGTGCTCACGTTCTGGCGCTTGGAGGTCGTGATCACATGATCCCTAACACGGCCTGGGTACCGGAGGCAGAAGGCTTAATCTCGTTTGAAGCGCTATAAACCCATCGCACAAGGAATGGCGGACCAGTGCCGGGGACAACAAAATATACAGTGGGTGACCAATCTCGTGAAATGTTGGCCAAAATTCTGAACTACGTTTTTGATTAGGAAGGATAACTTAGATGGGATTGTAATACTGATTATCTTACAGCACAATCCTATAATATTTCAGACTCGGCAGGATGTCAGCTTTTTAATGTACGTTTGTTCAATCTCCCATGGAAACTGGAATCGGTAAAAATGACTACTTAAGTAGCATGTATTTTTTACACTGATTTTCGATGGTCTTATAAATTCAAATAAAAATTATAAAAAACAAGATCAAACATATTTTTCCTTTTTCACGTTTATCAGAAAACCGTGTAAACGTCGTATTTTATACTCAAAGAAGTTGTAAAATAAGGTTTTAAAAACGTTTTCTAGTTCCCGAATAATTTGGAGCCTGATCGACCGTTCCGTTATCGCCTAGTGATTTCACTCTACAAGGCGCATGCGTTCTGCGTAAAGAAAATCACATATTTTTCGATGCCTTTAAAAAGATAATATATAGAGTCCATAAAATAATAAACGAGAGAAAGAAAGAATATGCTTGCTCGTGTTTTTTAAAATTTTATTTAAATATATAAGACCATCGAAAATCAGTGTGAAAAATGCGTGCTACTTAAGTAGTCATTTTTACCGAGTACGGTTTTCACAGAAGATTGAAAAGAGGTTGTGCCTTATGGACTCTCTCTCGAGCCCAACCAGCAGCCGCACAGCGGTGCATGATATAGGCAGAATGATATTACCGACAAAGGTGCTCTTTAGCGACTGACAGCGTGCTAGTCGTGCGAAAATGCCATGCGATAGATACAGCGTTACCGCGCCTCTAACAATGGTAGGGCGTCTTTACGACTGACGGTTCGAAGGCAGTCTATGAGGAGGGTATTTAAAACAGGCATTCGACACCTAAGTACTCAGGGATTAATTTCGTATAAACGTTACGTCCTTTCCGTTGCTACGCCTGCGTTCTCACATAAAGCGATGCTCACATGTCTGAGAGTGAGTTTTCTTAAGTAATTTCTTCTTGAAATTAGAAATATCGCAATTTCTCAAAAATCCAACATCGTGTACTTTGAAAAAAGATCCCGGGCTGCACATACTTTCAGATCCTTCAGTGGCCTATCTCGCGACAAATGCAAATGCAATGTGAAAAATGCATGCTACTTAAGTAGTCATTTTTGCCGAGCACGGTTTCCATAGGAGATTGAAAAGAGGTACAATAAAAATCGGACATCCTGACGAGTCTGAAATATTATAGGATTGTGCCGCAAGACAATCAGTATTACAATCCCATCTACGTAATCCTTCCTAATCAAAAACGCATTTCAGAATTTCGGCCAAGATTTATCGCGATCGGTCACTCACTGTACATGCCGCATCCGTCTCAACTGTCCGCATTGTCCACGGATATTCAGGGCAACGCACGGGTCTACTCGAACACGTGCGCTCCATGCCAATATGCTTAAAACCACTGCAGGCGGAACCCCACACCAGCCCATCCAACAGACTCGGGAACGTTCAACTTCACCCACCACAGGCATGCAACAGAGCCCACCCTTTTAAAATGGGATGCGTGCTCTTCGGATCCTTCACTGTGTGGCCTCTATGAAACCCACACCCACATGTGAGATCTGAGCTGCCCGTCCCTTTTTGTGTGGAAACGTGGTTTGCTGTGTGCCAGGGCTTATCGAGTGTGTAGCATGGGCCAGTTTGATTGCTTAGCTCTGTCCTTCACTGCACCCGGCCCCCCGCATCAGATGATTCGAACGGTGGGCTGGTGCCTGTCAGACTCTGACGACTGCGTCTCAAAAGCATTCAACGTGTATTACCCGTTATAAATAACCTGACGTGCTTGAATCTGCCACAGCGCGTCGGAAATCAGGACTCGAAAGGCCAACAACTGAAGGAATAAGTGGATCATTCTCTCGAGACGGAGAGTAAGGCTTCAATGGCTTCATTTCAGTGTGGTATCAAGAGAACTCGCTGTGTTGGGATACCAGTCGACCACATTTTCCTGTGAGAACCTGGCTCATCGTATGTGGACATATCGTGAGTGGCACGCGTAGACGGGTTGTTTAGCTCTGCTCCCGATCCCGTCTCCGATCTTCCTCACTCTGTCTTGACACTGGGTCCAGGTGGATGAGGGCGGAGAGAGTTCGGTAGATTTTACGCAAGTCTGTCATCACAATAAACCAGTTCACGTGTAGGTCCCGTCACTGTGCCCGCCATGCTGTGGGACACTCCGTATACACTGTTGTTCTCGACGGTCGAATTGAAGTTTAGGTGTTGACTGGTGCTGCTGCTTGCTTCAACAGATCGGAACCTTTTTTCTTCATGTTTTGAGAATGTTTACCGTTGTAACAAGATCAAGCACACTATATTCTTGAGTTTGTTCACAGTATGCTCCTAAGTTGAGTCTGTTGGTTGCAGCACTTTGACTTAAGGAGACGAACTACTCAATTAGCTCATGATGATCCCTTTTAACAGTTCTCCGAAACGATATTTCGTATGAGATGACCTTACGACTAAGTCCTCGCAAATTAACAAAGATGAGTGAAAGCTATTTTGAAGCAGATTTGAATGCAAGGATTTCGAAAATTGTGCCTCCCGTCATCATTTGAGATCTCACGGCGGGTTGACCATCTACATTTATAAACGATGCTTCACCACAGCTATCGGTGACACTGCCCGCTTATCAGAACTACGGTGGGTGTTGAAGACTGACTCTTTCGCGCGCCTGAACGTTCATGCGAGCAAACTTATATTTTCGAGGACCGAGTATACTTATTCGTCAACGACACGATAACGAGGCCGTGGCTCAGTGGTTAGAGGCGTTGAACTTCTAACTAACAGGTCACGGGATCGAGCCCCAGATGTTCCATACTTCGGGCTTAGGTGCGATTGACTGTCGACGGCTAATAAGCCAGAAATGGCTATTCCAGTCTCCCTTTTCATTGTCGGTAATAATAAGTACCCACTGTTGGGAAGAAGGTACACGGCTTCAGGTCTGGGAGAGGGACTGGACTGATTTCTGATTGTTCAGCATGCGACCTTTTTCCAAAGACCGTGTTGAGACATGGTCCAGGTCAAGATTCCGAAATTGAATATGTGTCTGATTTTTCAGAGGACAGCCAACAACCATATCGTTCGCCTACTAAACATACATCTGACAGGCAGAGGAGGTGGGGTAGGGTTGTCAGTTCATGAAGGACGAGAAATATGAATGAAGCTTGGCATATAGACCGTGGGGACAAGGTCCCCTTGGGGACCGTTCAGATGTGTCGGCCTCTTCGCCTACTCCCACGTCCGGAAGAGAGCGCATGATGTGGCAAGTGCGAGTGAGGTTGGTGTGTAGAGGTCTGCCTCGAGATGGACAAATTCTCATGCAAATCACCGCACTTGGACAAGACGGAGGTCGTCACTCGTTACCTTTGAACTCCTGCCATCAACTAAACGTGCTCTTCAGGCGACTGACAGCATGCTAATCGTGCAACAATGCCATGCGATCGATGCAACGTTACTGCGCCTCCAACCATGGTAGGGCGTCCTCACGACCGACGGTTCGAAGGCAGTCTATCAGGGAGGTATTTAAAACACGCATTCGACACCTAAGTACTCGGGACTAATTTCGCAGAAACTATACGTCCTTTCCGTTGCTACGCCTGCTTTATCAACAAAAGTGATGCTCACATGCGCATTTTGTCTGAAAGTGAGTTTTCTTTATTAATTTCTGCTTGGAACTAGAAATATTGCAATTTCTCAATAATCCAGCATTGTGTACATTGAAAAAGGACTTCGGGCTGCACATACTTTCAGCTCCTTCAGTGACCTATCTGGCGACAGTTTGTTGACGTGTTATTTAATCCTATATAATTTGCATAATAATGAAAGTGTCTTAAAACAACAGGCAAGATGCAAAGTTTGGAAAAGCCACTTTGCTTGAAAGAATAAATATTAAAATCGCAGGCTGTAGTTAAAGGCTCATAGTTGCGTATATCCGAGTTTGCTTTATTGGGAGAGAGCGAGAGTTCTTTCTAAAAGAGCATGCCCTGAGATCTAATAAAATTATTTGCCAATAATATGATGATATTTAAGCAGTGTTGTTGATTTCCATAAGCAGGTCATTCCAGGAATACGAGTACAGTGAGTGACCGGTCTCATGAAATGTTGACTGAACTTCGGAAATTCGTTTTCGATTAGGAAGGATTACTTAAGCGCGGTTGCAAAACTGACTTTCCTGCGGCAACATTCTATAAAATTTCGGACTTGACAGGACGTCAGCCTTTGAATGCACTACTTTTAAATCTCCCGTATAAATCGTATTCGTTAAGAAATGACTGCATAAGTAGCACGCATTTTTCACATTGATTTTCGATGGTCTGGCAAATCCAAATATATTTTATAGAAACAGCAAACAAAAATATGCTTTCCTTCAGTCGTTTGATAGAGAATCACGTCATTTTTATATTTTATGCGTGAAGAAGGGGTATAATTAGGCTTTGAAAAAGTTTCTAATTATGAGATTTTTCAAGACCGTACAATGTCCATTCATACAGCATCGTACCTGTTTGTTTACCACTGCTCCTCAGGAAATGTACAACATGGTCCGCATCCATTGCAAAATTTTATGAATCCTATATAGTACCTTTTTAAAGGAATGGGAGAGTATGTAATTTTCTTTACGGAAAACGCATGTACCTTGTAGACTGAAATCATTAAGCGATAATGCAACGGCTGATCAGGCTCCAAATTATTCAGAAATTATAAAACATTTTTAAAACCTAATTATACTCCTTTTTCGAATATAAATTATAACGTGGATGTGATTATACATCAAACGACTGAAATGAAGCATATTTTTGTTTGGGGTTTCTATAACATATATTTGAATTTTCAAGACCATCGAAAATCATTGTAAAAGATGCATGCTACTTAAGTAGTCATTTTTACCGAGTACGGTTTCTACCGAAGATTAAACTGCAGAGCATTCAAAAGCTGACATCCTGCCAAGTCCGAAATATATTAGGACTATGTCCTATGAAAATGAATGTTTCAACCCCACCTAAGTAAATCTTGCTAATAGAAAACACATTTCAGAATTTCAGCCAACATTCCATGAGATCGGTCACTCACTGTACTCTAGAATGACAAGATATCAATGAGCAGGACAGTTAAGACATCTTTAAAATAGGGATCTATTACAAAGGGCAGATTATCCTGTTTCACTTCTCACTACTGCATATTGGTAAATTCATTCAAACAGACCACCTATGAGCGGTAATTGTGCATAAATGGCACCCGACGGTGCGTAAGGTTCCATTCTTCTTCTTAAAGAGACACGTGAATAGGAATCCCTTTTCCTATTCCAGGGAGATTTGGGTTAGTGCCAAGGTCAGGGTTAAGATAGCTCTAGATCTGAGCTTTGATTAAGGGGGTTAGAGTAAAGTATTGGCTTAGAGTTGAGCTTCGGACATGGGAAATATTTCGTCTTGCGAGGCGGCTGATTTCCATTCGAAGAACATTTTCGGAAAACTTGACACTACTGCATATGTCCTGCAGTCGTGCTAAATGTCATGCATCTAGGACTTACCGTCCCACCGAAGTGCCCTCTTTAACTTATACCGCAGCTTGTCAGTGGTAGTACGTCCAGGTCGGGTGACCATTTCTCATCCGAGAATAGCAAAAATCACGTGAATTTCGTCTTGCCTGGAAGCACATAAATGAATGGATGACCCCTTCCGTAGCAACAAATTCCGAGCCTTCCCTACATTCCTTATGAGAAAAGCACGTTTTGGCAGGAACAATGTGGAACGGACGAAATACAAATTCCTTCAATACACCAAGTACACTCCGGGGGAGAATTATGACGATCAGCGATACCAGTGCGATACCATCGCACTGCGTAGGATACTTGCAATTTCGCCGATGCAGGCCTTCTACATCCTTTAACATCATTGCAGATTGACAAATGTATTCAAGTGGACAATGCGTGACCGATACGTCAGGCGAGAATGTTGCTTCAAAAATGTTAGTAAGTTTGCTAACTCACGAAATGTTAGCAAAAATTCTGAAATGCGTTTGCGACCCGAAAAGACTACTTAAGTAGGACTTTAACACTAACCACCGTGCAGCAGAATCCTATAAAAATTTAATTACTTCAGGATGATGGCTTTTGAATGGACTTTTTCTAGCCGCTTGCAAAACTACACTCTGTGGAAAGTGGCTACTTAGGTAGCCTGAATTTTTTCATTGATTTTCGATAATCTCATATATTTAAATATTTCTCATAGACAGTATGCATAAAAGTTCATTCCTTTACGCATTTGGTAGAGAATTATGTCTTCGTCAAATTTTATACTTAAAGAAAGGGTATAATTCGGTCTTAAAAATCTTTCCCACTTGCAAATAATTTTGAACCCAATCCGCCGATGCACTTGCATTCGGGGTTTCCAAACTACAAATAGTAAACTTATGGTGTGTGAAGAACCCGATATTTCTCTCCGGTATTGACAGGTCATCATACGGGTTCATAAAATCTAGCCGCAGATTTGGACCATATAGTAAACAACATCAGTAAATGCAGAGGCACGAGGTTTTGTGAACAGGCATTTTACAATCTTAAAAAATCTCACAGTAAGGAACTTTTTAAAACCAAATTATGCCCTTCTTTTAAGTATAAAATTTGAAGAAGACGTAATTTTCTACCAAATGAGTAAAGGAATGGATTTTTTATGCATGCTGTCTAAACGAAATATTTAAATCTATAAGAACATTCCAAATCAATGAGAACAAATCAGACTTCCTAAGTAACCACTTTTCACAGGGTGTGGGTTTTGCAGGCGGTCAGAAAAACGTTCATTCCAAAACCAGCATCCTGAAGATATTAAATTATTATCGGATTATGCTGCACGGTGATTAGTGTTACAACCCTACTTATGTAGTCTTTTCGAGTTGAAAACGCATTTCAGAATTTTGCTTAACATTTATTGAGTAATTACATCTACTGCACCATTTCGCGTCCACAATTCGTTGCGAGAATTAATTTACTAGGGGTCAGTAAACTGTAATTTAAAAGTTGCGCCTTCCGAAAGTATTTAAATTGCACTTACATATCAATTGAACTGACCCTCTCAAACTTGCTTAATTATACTCAAAATGAAAATGGGATCTCCCGAAATGACCTAAGCTTCCATGCCTTGAATTGTCGCGTGCAAAGTTCCAGGAGAGTGAACTCCTTGTGCGTGCATGCTACGAAGTTAAGGGCCGGAGGGCTTTCAAAGAGGCAAGCTTTCCTTTTATAGGCACTACCTTTATAAGCTAGAACGCTGCTTGTTTTGGCGGCATGCCAGTGATAAAATGCAATTTTTTTCAATTTGCCAATAAGTTGGGGATTATTTTAGATTCAGAGGAAAAGGTGGCGAGCGAACGTTGCTTTCGATAACTTCTCGTCTGGCCAGTACAGTTATATGGGAGGACAAACTGATTTGAACACCCTGAAAACAACGCACAAAGTACACAGGATTTTGGCAGCTATAGCATATTCGTGGCATGTAACCTTGAGAACCCAACATCCGGTTCTATTTTTGTGGCATTATAGATATCACTTTTACGGTAGTTACTTCAGGGATCTATCCGAATCTTCAAAATCACTGGGGCGTTTCCATATTGTTTGTTCTTCGTTAATTGTTTTTCCTAGTTGCATTATTTTAAATTTTAGTCTTTGAATACTTTAAACGACATTCACACACACAAGTTGTATTGGTGACCCTATCTCCGCCTCGTAGCTGCAAAATAATCTCGCGGAAGGTAGGCTGGGAGTTCCTCGGCACATTCACTGAATTCCAGCATCAAGGCTACTTCACCCTTGTCTATCCAATATTAGCGGGCATATAAGAAACCGAATGGTTAAGCCAGATATTGAAACAGTTCCTTCCTATCGAAGAGCAACAGAGAGCAAATAGTTATAAACGGGGCACCATTTGTAATCGGAGAAAAATACAGCGGACGGGGAGGATTCCTGGTCTAACCCCGGGACCCAGAAGTCGTTTGTGGTTTCCTTACACTCCAGTTTCCACTATCAGCTTGCTGGAACATTTGTTCTCCTTAAAGCATATCGGTGTGCCAGTCGCCAGCACACGGAACTGCGAGTGTCTTGGTTGGAGGACTTCGTTAAAGTCTACGCCTCGGATCGCAGAGTAAACGTCGTCGTTTCCTCCTGGTGGTAAATCCATCTGGGCGACAGGAAGGTCAACTGGCAAATACCTGTCCTTCATATACGCGATATGTCGCAGCACAAAAGATAGTAACCTCGAAGTTACCATGTAATGGTTCTCCTCGTTTCAACAAAAATTGTCAGCATTGGACTGGTCTCCCATGAAGCCCCAGATAATTTTGCATCACGAAAAGAAAAACTCGACTGTTGGAGTAGAAACCTTGTTTGGTAAGATGAACTTATGTAGCCGCACCTGATGGACACAATACTGTTGAGCTACTTAGGTATTTTGAGTTGGTAGGATTAAGTTAGCATGGTGTTGCTGTGCGTTACGGCGTCGGTTCTGTTGGCGGCATTGTCTCTTCGTTGTCGCGTCTACCTTTTCTGGCCCAATGTCGGTGGTCCTTCCTGACCTTCGGTCTATCATCTCTTTCCAACCTTCGTATGGGATGTTTCAGGCTTAGAATTAGAGTTGGAGTTAGGGCCTAGGGATAAGTTAGGATTTAGGGTTAGGGTTATGAGTTAGGACTTGGGGTTAGGGGTTATGGTCAGGGGTTAGGGCTGGGGGCTAGAGTTAGGAACTCGCCTATTCTGGGTGCCATGAAAATGCCAATTTTCTTTAAGCAATTAATGCAGTGCGTATTACGGAATCAGTAGGACGTTCTTGAATGATAGCCTGGAGGTGCGGGATTCAGGTTATCTAACATCCCACAGTTATCTCATTGTGAGGATGTGATGGCATGACCGACTGGCTGTGACCAACCACTGTGATGTACACGTCGCCGCTTGAGACAGTCGAAATGCCATCCTGTGACAGGAAGATGCCCTTCGGCAAAAGTTCTAGCAGTTCCTTACAAATTTCTTTATCCGTCCTCATTGCTGCTGCTTGTTTGAGTCTCCGCGTCTGGATCAGCCCTCCTGTTCATCCGGCGCACTTGATTAGGCCGCAACTCTGTCGGATCCAGTAAAGAACATCAGCTGTTCTTTGCTGCGTGTGTGGTTGCCTTTCGTCAGTCTGCGACTCCAGCTTCGCCTAACTGCGTAAATCAGCTGACGTAAAAGTCACCTTGTTCGGAAGCATATAGGTTGAAGTCATAACCCTCTTAAGGGGCAGCAGCTTCCGTAACCGCGGATATTCATTATCAGGCAGGCGCCCTCTTTCTGGGAATAATTCAGAACAGATGCCCATTTTTCATACAATGTCATGATTCATTGGGTTGGTTTGAAAATAACCACGCAGCAAAACTTTTGCCAATCACACCGGATCGTATTAACAGTTCCGTTGGACGCATTCCACGTGCAGCGAGATTCTGCTAATCAAGTTCTCTGAATGTGGACGACCTCTAAAAACAGTACAAGCTACTCCACCCGAATTGCAGCACTTTCAGCACCACGAATTCGACGAAATAATTATTACCGATAAAGACACCAGGCGCACAGAAAATAAAACTCGAAGGCTTACAAAGTCGCATTTAAATGCCCTTCCTTCAGTAATCTGAATGCTTCTAATCAAACCAGCTAACAATTTTTTTGGTGTGCAGGGCAGCTACGCCATCAGTTGGTCGGCCACGCCCATCCTCCTAATGACCGCAAATTTCTCATCGATGTTAGGGGGTTGCTATGACAACTATTCGGCAGTTTGTCTTCTATGCCGTCATCCTGCACGATTAATGGCTCTGCCTAAGCAAAAGACGTAGCGCCGACGAAAAAAACGGAAGATGATTACGTCCGCTGATGAACTGAAGTCCAGAGACTGGTGCCCCAAAGAGCTCACAACTCACGCGATAGCCACCTCTTGCTAGGGAGTTCAGCCTCCTCGAACTTGAGAGCGTCGTCAGATTCGGTCAGGCGGGCCACGACGAGGGAGTTGGAGGAGTTTCCCCCGACTGGTAGGGCCTGTTCGGGTATTCGCGTCCAGACTAATGCTCCTGTTTTTTTGGTGCAAAGAACTTTGATTGCAATCGCATTACATTTGGAAAATGATTCCAAGCGTGTCCTGTAATGGCAGTCGGCAGCCGTCTCTGATCTCTGTGTGATCCCACCTCCACGTAACGTGAGAAAGTGCCTGACACCACCCTACGCATGAGAGCGCTTGCCAAAATTTCGGTCTCTTGTCCCGCCTCTTTTGCACAGGTTCAGCAACCTGCATTGGTGGCTACTCGCTCTAAAGACTCGTCGAGTCTATTTCGGTAAGCAAACCCTGCATCTCATTTTACTGCACAAACAGAACACCCTCGCATAAACAGTCCATTGGGTGATTGATTCCGCAGCTCACTCTCGTCAATCTTATAAAATTTCCATCCCAGCAACCGAGTCTTTTTGTTCTGAAATTTGAAACCCTTGCCGCGCTTTCACTGTGGCAGTCACATGTGACACGCTCGGACCACCTTGGATCTGTCTCGCCCCAGGAGCATGTTGAATGTGAGGGAAGGCAGTGAGGTAGATCCATCACAAACCCGTTTTCTATAGACAAGTATGCGATCAAGACGCTGTTGGATTCACCACTTGGGGCACTCGTGGCGGACGTCGTTCTCCTTGAACATTGAATCATCAACACTTACTATCGTGGTACGTAGGACGATTACTTCTGAATTTTCGGTCCAAGGTGTGCATTGTAACCTCGACTCTAGCTTCTTAATTAAAGCAGTTTAATTTTTTTTAAACTCATCGCTTCATATGAAAGACTTCTCGTTTTTGTGGAATCTCGTTGTCACCAGGAGAATTTTGGCTGAACACGCACAATATCTTCTACTAGTTATTTAAAGTAGAACTGATTTGAGCACTTTCTGAAATCATTAAAGGGTATTCTACGTTGAAACTGTAGCCTAACTGGCAAAAGCCTAACCCAAACTGCAGGATTCTACGTTTTGATCAACAGCATTTTCGGTTGACGATGTCGCGTTCACTCACACCAGTACAGCTAAGTAACGTTCATTTTCCACCTACTCTCGAAGAAAATGCAATTGGAGCAGCCTGCCGTTTCCACAGAAATTACGCAAATTTCCTGCTGAGTCAGGACTTGATTTAGACATTTGGAATCTTCTTCCGCGCAATGAGACGGAAGAAAATACAGGTCATTTAAACAACGTTCCAAACAGAAACGACGCCTGAAGTTGGCCAATCAGGTGTAACGAAGGTGTGAGCAGACGAACAAAGTCTGTGAAGACAGACGGAATCGGATATGGTTGGTTTCAAAGGCCCGAAGAAGATGGAATAGAATTGAGGGAAGATGACGGATATAGGTGTCACCGCGTCGTTGAAGGTCAATATCGTCAACATCCTGGCAAGAACACCAAGTCGGCAGGCATGATTTTGCGAAAATTAAACCCACCACAAACAGGTAGTAATTGCGTTTTTGCTCTCTGGGAAAAGGAAAATGCGAAATTTCTTAGTAACGGAACGACTTCAAAGCTGGCGCCTTTCAAAAAACGACTTTAGCGGCTTTCGCCTACCTACTGGTATGTGGAGAAAGTGCCTGACACCACCCCACGCATGAGAGCGCTTGCCAAAATTTCGGTCCCTTGTCCTGCCTATTCTGCACAGCTTCAGCAACCTGCGTTGGTGGCTACTCGCTCTAAACACTCGTCGAGTCTATTTCGGTAAGGAAACCCTGCCTCTCTTCTCATTGCATTGCGTCTCACTGCACAAACAGAACACCCTCGCGTAAACAGTCAATTGGGTGATTGATTCCGCAGCTCACTCTCGTCAATCTTATAAAATTTCCATCCCAGCAACCGAGTCTTTTTGTTCTGAAATTTGAAACCCTTGCCGCGCTTTCACTGTGGCAGTTACATGTGACACGCTCGGACCACCTTGGATCTGTCTCGCCCCAGGAGCATGTTGAATGTGAGGGAAGGCAGTGAGGTAGATCCATCACAAACCTACATCTGACAAACATCTGACATACTCCTGGCAAAAGGTAGGTAAATCAGGCCAATTTAAAACATATATTTTGCACTAGGTTTATACCTGAAGATATTATTGCATCATGTTACTACTTGCACTGCAGTCTGAAAGCACCTCAGTGCGCTCTACAACTGTACTGTTGTAACGGCCAGCCATCATGACCGGTCTGGCGTCATTGTTCAAGACTTCGCTGCCTCAAGGTCAACACAACCAATTGGTGACCCCGACGTGATCCACGCGCAATCTCCAGACGTGGCTGAACTCAACCGCCACAGAATTTCCACTCAACGTCGTCCTGCTGTTTTTCCTGTGTCACTCATCGTGTCCATGAATAGGAAAACGCAATTGCGTCACCCTGTCGCGATTCGAGATGGATGTTGTCTACAAAGCTCGGCCATAAAAGTCCAGTTCAAACCTCAATCAAACAGTGCAGATCAGATCTCCAAATGTATTGCCATCTAAACGCCTCACTCTTGTCCGAGACATTCTTCCGCCCATTACCGGCAAAACCATCATTTGTGAGTTTCTTGCATACACTCAATATGCTACCGTATATACAACGATGAACTTTCACCCTTTCGACACTTCATTCTATCCCAATTTTTGTGTCTGGATGACAGTGAACCACTTTCACTGACACATTCGTCTGACTCAGCACTCAATGGGCTGTCTTGTGTCCGAAACTTTCTTCCGTCTCATACCAACGTGCCAACTCACCGGCACACGTTGACGAGACCACGCCAGCACACTCATGGTTGATGCCTCAACTGCACCTCTTTACAGGTCGTAGCGCAATCATCGTACACGTTCCGAGCCACTCCTGTCATCAACGACACACGCTCTCAATCCCGCATGTGCACTGGATAATTTTCCACATATCATCGTCTACCTCACGCTCGACACAATCACTTCGTTCTGTATCTGGCGGGGAGCTGTAACGGCCAGCCATCACGATCATCAAGACCTCGCTGCCTCAAGGTCACCACAACACTGTTACCAACATAAGGCCTTATTGCTGAGAGCACATTCTTCCGTTTCCTTTCTCATTGCTGTATATGAGCAAACATGTCCAGATAAACCAAGTATGAGTAAGATGTGGTCATGTAGCCTCACCTGCCGGACACAATACTGTTGGGGTTGGGGTAAGGGGTTAGGGTTAGGGGTTGTGGTTAGGGGTTAGGGTTAGGGATTAGGGTTAAGTGTTACAGCAACTATTTCTCAACCACGCAACGTACAACCGCGCATTCCCAATAGCTATTCTTTTGCACACAACTACTTGATCTCGTCGCCTGTGCGTTCTCCGGCCCCACCTGTAAATACCCCTATCACCACCGGTCCCATAATACAGGTAGCTGGGGTTTGTTGACTTCCGGTGGGGCCGCATAGCCACATCTGACCCAGGCATGTCCTATAAGACCGGCACGAATGGCGACCTTAATTTCGATCGTCCTCATTATCATCAGGTTAAAAAGTGCTGTTGCGCAGCATCACATTGCAATATGAAGCAGCAGATCAGAGCTCGATGAACTGTGATCTGACGTTTGTACTTTTAAGTCGCACATGAATGCCAACGGACTTTAATCTTTTAAAATTTCCTGCTTTTGCTCGAGAAGAATGCGTGCTGCTTTAGCTTCCATGCGTTGCATCTTCGCTCGCAGCATTGACGGGTACTGCGCTGCCGTGCATTTAGAGGCTGCAAAACACTTTAAGATGTGGGCATTTCGCAAATAAACGCGCTGCTTATTCTAACAGTGGTTGAGCGGTAAAACACGATCGTCTGAAATCCTCCATCAGGGAGCGAATCCTTTTATAATTGTTCCTAGTCTGGGCGTAAGGGTCTGTAGTCGTGTACAGTGCCAGGGTCGGTAAACCATGGCCCTCGCGGCCTGCTATGCGCTGCCGGTTCTCCGACTCCTGGTTCCCTGTCGTTAGATGCGCATGCGCTCCCGCTGGGTGCACAGGCCGTGTGCATGGCTGCCCAATCATCAGCTGACGATCCACCGGGTGAAATGACAAGGCCTTAACGTGGGAAAACGCCTGACATTGTTTGCAAATCCACTCGATCTCTCAGCCGGCTTCAAATGATCTTTGTCGTGGCAGCTGGTGGTTACTTCTTGTCTGCGTGCACTCCGAACGCGGCTGGTGTAAAGGTCACCGTGTATATGCTGAATTGTTTATCCCCTTACACATCAGCAACTTCCGTGCCCTCATACGCTCATTATAGTAGAGACACCCTTTGCCAGAAATAATTCGAAACAGGCATCTAACATACTCCTAGTAGAAGGTGGGAAAATCAGTCCAATTTGAAAAAAATATTATGCACTAGATTTCTACCTGGCGATATTATTGCATCATGCCACTACTTGTACTTCAGCCTGAAATCATCTCAGTGCGTTCTACAACTGTACTGATACCAACATATGATCTTATTGCTGAGAGCACATTATTCCGCATCCTTTTTCATTACTGTATATAAGCAAACATGTCCAGATAGACCAAGCATGAGTAAGATGTGGTCATGTAGCCCCACCTGATGGACACAATACAGCTGGGGTTATGGTTAGAGGGTCAGGAGTTACGTCTTCTTCTAATGTTATACTCGAAGGAGGAACATAATTTGGCTTTAAAAAAGTTTCTAATTTTGGGACTTTTAAATACCGTGAAATGGCCGTTCATAAAGCGTCATGTCTCTGCATTTAACAATGTGGTTTGTAAAGTTATTAGTGTGGATCATATCCACTGCAAAATTTTAGGAACTCTATATAGTCCGCCCTTATTACCGTAGAGAAATGTGTGGTTTCCCGTACGCGGAAAATATACGGCTTGTAGATTGGAAACCCTGAATCCAAGTGTAACGGCAGAGGGGGTTCAAAATTATTCAGGGATTGGACAAGTTCCTAGACTGGGCGTAAGGGTCTGTGGTCGTGTACAGTGCCAGGGTCGGTAAACCATGGCCCTCGCGGCGGCCTGCTATGCGCTGGCGGTTCTCCGACTCCTGGTTCCCTCTCGTTAGATGCGCTTGCGCTCCCGCTGGGTGCACAGGCCGTGTGCATGGCTGCCCAGTCATCAGCTGACGATCCACCGGGTGAAATGACAAGGCCTTAACGTGAGAAGACGCCTGACATTGTTTGCAAATCCACTCGATCTCTCAGCCGGCTTCAAATGATCTTCGCCGTGGCAGCTGGCGGTTACTTCTTGTCTGCGTGCACTCCGAATGCGGCTGGTGGTGTGCTCGTAAGCGTATATGCTAAATTGTTTACTCCCTAATATATCAGCAACCTTAAGGACGTTACCGTCATTCCCATGCTACCAATCGAGTTTCCTTATTCTAAAATTTGGAACCGGTTCCTATGAGCAGACCAGTGTCGCGTTATCACTGTGGCAGTCACATGTGACACGCTCAGACCACCTTGGCTCTATCTCGCCCCAGCAGAATGTTGAATGTGAGGGAAGGCAGTGAGGTAGATCCAACGCAGCCGTCTCGCACATCTCCGACCGCGACACAACAACCGGCACCACCCCCGCCTCTCCTGACTCCAGCAATGAGAATCAGGACTACACCTGTCCTCACTGCGACCGCACCTTCACCTCACACATCGGCCTGGTCGGTCACTTGCGAATCCATCGCACAGAGACCGGCGAACCAGTGCCTGGAGCACCAACCTACACCCACCAAGCTCGTCTCAACTGTCCACACTGTCCTTGCACTTTCAGGCACCGCATGGGCCTATTCGGCCACATGCGCATCCACGACGACCTGCGGTAGACAACCGCCGGTTACACCACACATCCACACACTCCCTACCCTCCTCCTCCATCACCAACACACATCAGCACTTACCCACCGCATGCACCAACTGCCACCTTCCACGCAAGTGGGAAGTGTGCATCTCGTTTCGGTTCCCACGCGGCTTCGGCTGTACGGGTGATTTGAGTCCGAGACTATCCCGACACTTCAAGCGTCGTGGATAGGAAGGTTGCTGATTGACGCCCGCTCTCGGTTCACGCAGTTCGTCGCGTTGTGTGTGTGTGTGTGTGCTGTGTGGAGTGGCGGACTGGTGGGCTGGGAATGGGCTGAAGCAGCACCTTCCACGGCCCTCTCACGCAAGTGAGAGACACGCCGTTCAACCCCCGTTGTGTGAAATCCTGGTGTTTGTGTGTGTATGGGGGGCCAGGTCGTGCTGTGGCGCGCGCAGTCACGGTCAGTCGACCGTGGCAGCCACCGCGCCCATCCACCACTCCAGTTTGCCGACCGGCTCGGACGGCGGCTGGAGTGTGGGAATGGGAAGGGATAGTGAGGTCGACGACTCAGCGCACTTTTTCCTCACTGTAATCAATCAGACGCGCTTGAAGCTATCACGGTGCGCTAAAAGCCGTGGCTTGGAAGGTTGCCAGCTGACGGGGTAACTTGGACCTCCTCCTTCACTGGAGGCGGTCTGAGAGTCAGGCTGCAATGGCTCCTTTTTAATGTGGCCTTTATGGCACTCCGACCACAGTGTGGGATCCGAGCCAGGCGTTGGCGGCACGCCTAGGTGCGGCTTCGGCCGTGCCAGCCTCCAAATCTCTGTTGTGTTGGTTGAAATCCTGGTTATTGTTGTGTGGACCAGGGGGTGTGGTGGAACGCTAAGGTGAGGATCCGTCCGAGCCATCCACCTGCGGCCTCCCTCGTCTCCGGTCTTCTTGACTCTGTCTTGACACCGGGCTCAGGGGGGAGGAGGAGGAGAGAGTGTAGGTAGATTCAGCGCAAGTCTACTGGCACTATAAACCCCTGCGCAAGTCACCGTCCCTGCTCCAACCTGCTGTGGGGCACACGGTGGACATCATCGAAATCGATGGTCGAACTGTCAGGGCAACTATTTCTTAACCACCCAAAGTACAACCGCGCATTCCCAATAGCTTTTCTTTTTCATACAATTACTTGACCTCGTCGTCTGTGCATTCCCCGGCCCCACCTGTAAAAACCTCTATAACCACCGGTCCCGTATTACAGTTGTTTGGGATTTGCTTACCTCAGGTGTGGCCATATAACCACATCTGACCCTTTGTGTTTGTCCGTCATTTTGAATTCTCCCTTAAACCCATCATCAGCTAGGGTAACATAGGGAAGTTGCAGTTGCACATGGGGTTCAGCATCCTGTATGTCGTCCCTAATGCTGAGTTTGAGAGTGGATGTGAAAAGCCAGAGCAAAAGGCTCTTATTCCGGTGGCTGGGGTTTGCTTACTTCAGGTGGGGCCGCATAACAACATCTGACCGAGGCATGTCCTATAAAGCCAGCACGAATGGCGCCCTTCATTTCGATCGTCCTCCTTATCACCAGGTTAAAAATGACTGTTGCGCAGCATCACATTGCAATATGAAGCAGCACATCAGAGCTCGATGAACAGTGATCTGACGTTTGCACATACTTTTAAGTCGCACATGAATGCCAACGGACTTTAATCTTTTAAAATTTCCTGATTTTGCTCGAGAAGAATGCGTGCTGTTTTAGCTTC
The DNA here is from genome assembly GCA_902702965.1 of Spirometra erinaceieuropaei. Taxonomy (NCBI): domain Eukaryota; kingdom Metazoa; phylum Platyhelminthes; class Cestoda; order Diphyllobothriidea; family Diphyllobothriidae; genus Spirometra; species Spirometra erinaceieuropaei. Next base: position 649,049 of record CACRXP010000026.1, read on the forward strand.
CATGCGTTACATCTTCGCTCGCAGTATTGACGGGTACTGCGCTGTCATGCAGTTAACGGCTGCATAGCACTTTATGAAGTGGGCTTATCTCTGAAATACAGCATTTCGCAAATAAACGCGCTGCTTGTTCTGACAGTGGTTGAGCGGTAAAACACGATCTCCTGAAAGCCTCCATTAGGGTGCGAATCCTTTTATGATTGTTCCTAGTCTGGACGTAAGGGCCTGTGGTCGTGTACAGTGCCAGGGTCGGTAAACCATGGCCCTCGCGGCCTGCTATGGGCTGGCGGTTCTCCGACTCCTGGTTCCCTGTCGTTAGATGTGCTTGCGCTCCCGCTAGGTGCATGGCTGCCCAATCATCAGCTGACGATCCACCGGGTGAAGTGACAAGGCCTTAACGTGGGAAAACGCCTGACCTTGTTTGCAAATCTACTCGATCTCTCAGCCGGCTTCAGATGATCTTTGTCGTGGCAGCTGGTGGTTACTTCTGGTCCGCGTGCTCTCCGAACGCGGCTGGTGTGCTGAATTGTTTATCCCCTTACATATCAGCAACTTCCGTGCCCTCATACGCTCATTATGGAACAGACACCCTTTGCCAGAAATAATTCGAAACAGGCATCTAACATACTCCTAGTAAAAGGTGGGAAAATCAGTCCAATTTGAAAAAAAATATTATGCACTAGATTTCTACCTGGCGATATTATTGCATCATGCCATTACTTGTACTCCAGTCTGAAATCATCGCAGTGCGTTCTACATCTGTACTGTTACCAACATATGGTCTTATTGCCGAGAGCACATTATTCCGCATCCTTTTTCATTACTGTATATAAGCAAACATGTCCAGATAGACCAAGCATGAGTAAGATGTGGTCATGTAGCCCCACCTGATGGACACAATACAGTTGGGGTTATGGTTAGAGGGTCAGGAGTTAGGGTTAGGGGTTTTGGTGAGAAGTCAGGGTTAGAGGTAAAGGGTAGGTGTTAGGGCAACTATTTCCCAATCACTCAAAGCACAACTGCGCATTCCCAATAGCTTTTCTTTTGCATACAACTACAGTAGGTGCACTAACTAATGAAATGTCAACCGAAATTCCGAAATGCGTTTTCGTTTTGAAAAGATTAGTTAGGTATTGTTGTAAAATTCGTCAGCCGGCAACATAATTCTATAATATTTCGGCTACCACAGGGTGCCGGCTTTCGAATGAACTTCCTTCCGGCTGCATGCAAAAACTACACTCTGTGAAAAATGACTACTTAATTAGCATGAATTTTTCTCGTTGATTTTCGATGCCCCTAAAGGTTTAGTTATATTTCATCAAAATTACGCATAAAATAGTCATACTTCTGCTCATTTGGTAGACAATTACGTCTTCTTCTAATGTTATACTCGAAGGAGGAACATAATTTGGCTTTAAAAAAGTTTCTAATTGTGGGACTTTTAAATACCGTGAAATGGGCGTTCATAAAGCGTCATGTCTCTGCATTTAACAATGTGGTTTGTAAAGTTACCAGTGTGGATCATATCCACTGCTAAATTTTAGGAACTCTATATAGTCCGCCCTTATTACCGTAGGGGAATGTGTGGTTTCCCGTACGCGGAAAATATACGGCTTGTAGATTGGAAACCCTGAATCCAAGTGTAACGGCAGAGGGGGTTCAAAATTATCCAGGGATTGGACAAGTTCCTAGTCTGGGCGTAAGGGTCTGTGGTCGTGTACAGTGCCAGGGTCGGTAAACCATGGCCCTCGCGGCCCGCTATGCGTTGGCGGTTCTCCGATTCCTGGTTCCCTGTCGTTAGATGCGCTTGCGCTCCCGCTGGGTGCACAGGAGAGTAGGAGTGGAAAAGGGGGGGGGGTGTGCATTAGCATCGATCAGGTCGATGAATTGGGAGAGTCGATAGCACTTGGAATGGCGGGTGCAAAAGTGCTCGATTTGGCGGGTAGGAGCTGCTACGGTTAGTTGACTTAAAAAAACGATCGTCAATTATGTAAAAGGTTGGGAGTTCTCCAGGGAAGAGGAGAAGAGAGAAACTTTCTAAGGGTACTCACAGTCGGAGTCATTGCTTATCATCTGCTTTCCCTCATCCATCAGGAAATTAGTGAGGCAGTCAGGGATTATGCACTGCAGATCGGCAATCGCAGCGGCCTCAACAGAGGGTACCCTAGCCAGGATACCCGCAAAGAAGGTCTGTAGGCGGTTTGAACAGAAAAGATGGTCGTGCCGATTGGCTAGGAAGCTCACGCCCGCGATCGCCTTCTTGCCCAGTTCTACATCGTCAGCAGTAACGGACGGCGGTGATGTGGAGCTGCAACTGCGCCGGTGGAGCGTTGTGCAGCATCAGCAGTGGGGTCCGCACTGGCACCCAATCGCAGGGTGCCCTCAGCGAAGAACATGAGGGTATCGAAGACCTCGTCACGAAGGCTTGTCCCAAAAGTCACCTGGACACACACACAACAAGAGGATGGAAAACGGGTCGATTAAGGATGAAAACTTCGAAGTGGATCGTCAGCTGATGACTGGGCAGCCATGCACATGACTTGTACGTCCAGCGGGAGCGCAGGCGTATCTATCGACAGGGTACCAGGTGCCCGAGAACCGTCAACTCACAAAAGGCTGTGAGGGCCACGACTGGAAGTTCACCTGGCGCGTCCCCATGAAAGGAATCTTTGCGGGCAAGAATGTTCTTTTACGCAGTCAAAGTAAACAGTTCTTTATAATCTCTTGTCTTCGGAATACTTCCACGGAAGCCGGTCCTGTGTACACAGAAAAGCCTGTTGCAAGTTCCCTGTGTACCATAACTAAAGGTCGGTTAATTGCATGCACTTCTGCGCGCCTTCTCTCACTCTTCCACCCGCCCCTTTGGGCGTTAAGGCGAGCTTTAATCGATTTCATTTATCGTTTGCACTTTTTAACGTCTGTCCCCGTACCGAAAGCAAACGTACGTTCGCCAACTAGTTTCCCGAAAAACGTCTTTTCTGTATGACCTTCAAAACACTTTCCGAACGTAAAAAGATGCTAGAGCGCCCTAAAGGTCTGACAATACTCCGAATGCTAGAGCCCTGTTTGTTCCCCTCGTGAATCGTCAGCTGAACAGTACAGACCCAGCTATTGGATGCAAGTTGTCTAAATGCTAGTTTATCCGGCATGTGCGCCAAGTCTTGAGGGTACGTTACCACATGCAACCACTCCCCACCTGGACCCGGCGCCAAGACGGAATCAAGAAGACCAAAGACGGGGGAGGGCGCAGGTGGCTGGCACGGTCGGACCCGCACCTAAGCGTACCTCCAAACTCCCTGGTACACAAGACACTTTGCCAGAGTTTTGACCAACATTCACAACAATGCGACGGGTCAGAGGACGAGGATGACTAGGCAGCCATGCGCACGGCCTGCATACCCAGCGGGAGCGCAAGCGCATCTACCGGCAGGGGACCAGAAGTCGGAGAACTGCCAACGCATACCAGGCTGCGAAGACCATGGTTTGCTGATCTTGGCATCGAACACGCTTTAAGACCCTTTGGCCGTAGTCGTATATAGGTGCAACATAGCGCCCTCTACCATATATAGATGACCAGTGTTTTTTACTGTCGGTACCAGCGATAAGTCCAAACTCGTGTATCATCAATGTTTCTGCTGTTGTATGATGCAGCTAAGTGGAGTTCGGCATCTAAGTGGGTCTGCCAACGTTCTCTGTGCGATTTCTGGTATGCGCACTCCAGAGATAGTTAAGCCAATAATTTCGCAAATTACTAAGTGCTGGACAGGTAGTTAAGTGTAGAAACACGTCTTTTCAAGATGAAGTTCGAAATTTTAATGGACATTTGAGTCAAAAACCATCACATACTGTGGACCAACGACGTAATTTAATTTCTACAAAAAAGTAGCAAAATATATATACGATATATCTATGTTACTCAAGTATTAATCGATACATCGAGTTATGTGCTCTATAAGGTAGAAAGATCAGAAGATATAAAAGCGTGTGTTATGCCAGTAGTAGCAGCCCACTATGCGCTGGAAGTCCTCTGACCCCTGGTTCCTTGCCGGTAGATGCACTTACGTCCCCCCCCCTGTACATACAGGCCGCGTGCATGGCTTCCTAGTCATCCTCGTCCTCTGAGCCCTGTTGGGTGTTGTTGTTGATGAAAAATCCTGATCAAATGTATGTTGTGGACCATGAGGTGTGGTGACACGCCTAGGTGTGGGTCCGGCCGTGCCAGTCACCGGCGTCCTCCCCCGCCTCCAGTCTTCTTGAGAGTGAGGTCGACGACTCAGCGCACTTTCTCCTCACTATAATCAATCTGACGCGCTTGAAGCTATCACGGTGCGCTAAAAACCGTGGCTTGGAAGGTTGCCAACTAACGGGATAACTTGGACATCGTAGTCGGCCCAGTGTTGTGCGTGTTTTTGTGGTGTGGCCGGCTGGTGACCCAAGAGTCAGGCTGCAATGTCTCCTTCTTAATGTAGTCTAATGGCACTCTCACTCCGTAGGATTCGAGCCGGGTGTGGCGGCACGCCTAGGTGCGGCTTCGGCCATGTCAGCTTCCATTCTTTTGTCGCTGTTGGTTAAAACCCTGGCAAAGTGCCTGTTGTGCATCAGAAGGTGTGGTAGCACGCCTAGGTGCAGGTTCGGCCGTGCCAGCCACCTGCGCCCTCCCCCGTCTCCGGTTTTCTTGATTCTGTCTTGACACCGGGTCCAGGTGTGGGAGGATGAGAAAGGGCGGTAGATGCTGCGCAAATCCACTATCGCTTTAAGCTAATTCATACGCAAGTCGCCGTGTCTGCTGCACCTTGCTGTGGAACGCACCATGGACATCGTTGGGATCGACGGTCAAACTGTCATAAAGTGGGAAGGGCGACAACCGATCCGAACGCCAGGTCAGGCCACAACAATGGTTTACTGATAGTAATGACATGGCAGTATCGTCTTTAAGGTCAAATACGTTGTCTGGAAAAATAAGAAACTTTATTTCATAAATTTTTAGCGCCGGTCCCCTAGGTCGTCCCCATACGTTGAGCAAATGTGCAAAAAACAGTTGGCATTTTATACCTGTTCATGAAATCGGTGCATGTTTTGTGTTTTCGCCAGTACGCAGCCGCCGCGTGCGTCATTATGCATCGATTGGTTCTCGTCTCCCATTTTTCCTTGAGGGTTTATTGTATGGCATCTAACTCAATATGTCGGTTGATGCATGACTCACCAGAGTAAACGGTTTCCAGAAACTTATGAAGTTTTCGGGCTGGCAGACGCCGACAATACGAGTTCTGTCCTAGGCGGTGGGGTATCCAGTTTCCAGGGCATGCATAGTCACTTAAGACAGATGGCCTCGCCACTTTACTGCCAGCCTATGTTCATAGGTGCGTTTAGGGGCGGATTTTCTCTTTCAGCCACTAAATTTAACATAGTAGACACCGCATGAAATCTTATAGCCGACTTAGTTTTTATCGAGATAGCCAACCATATCATTACGGTGTACAAGCTGAGTAGTCGTAGGCTTGTGCGCCACTTTTATTTGATGTTTCCTGAAGTGTCTTTCAACGATTTCAGGCACATTTCTAATGCAAGAAGGGATTCGCCGAACACTTGTTTTGGCCGACTGATTGGAACTATCTTGTTCCCCCCCTTTTTAACTCTTGCTGTTTTATGCATAGACGTACGAAATTTCTCGAATAACAATTTGCGAAAATAATGCATTCAAAAAATTTGGACCATTTTGCTAGCTTTATTCGTTTTTGCCAAATGAAGCAGACTGTTGACGTTACTCCGCTTGTCAGAGATTGAGTTGTTGCTCATATAATGCAGAATGACTTTCGTATAAGTTTCTTTGCGGTAAACAGATTTGTGTGGTATTCCGTCAGTCTGAAGCCCTACAGAAACACCTAAAAATGGGAGTTCATTGCCAACATCTTTCTCGAGTGCGAATTAAATCTGCGAACTGGTTGAGTGCGCAATGTTTTGAAGCATTTCCAGTTGGTTCTTTTTGACGACAACAAATTTGTAGTCTGCACATCATAGCCACAAATAAGGGTTGACTAATGGCAGAACGGTTGATTTTAGTTTCCGCATTGCTGTCCCTGCCAAGAAAGAAAGATATAGGTGACCCCATTGGAGCACTTTTTAGTTGTTGATGGTATCGGTAGTCGAACACAAAAGTGGTTTCTTAAGTAAAATCTATGATCCCACGTAAGGCAGCTGCTGAAAAATCGTGTTAAAGGATTGTGCGAGTTCGTCTGTACATTGCCGTGCCAAAGCTAGTGATACGGATGTGAACAAAGAAACGAAATCGAAAGAGATAATAATCTCATCAGCGGAAATTGTGATTCGTTTCAATTTCTCTGGAAAATCTATAAAGTTCTCAATGGAGGATTTGCAATCCCTCTTAAGTGCATGGAGCCGATAGAGCAGCCACTGCGGAGTTTCGTAATTTGGCGCACCGATTAGTGATAATATCTGTTAGAGTGGGACTTCAGATTTATGAACTTTGGGCAGTCCAAAGATCTTGGCGATGGTTGGTTGAGATTGTCTCAGAGATATTGCAAAATTACTCGACAGTTGTTTCTTACCTGAAGGACGCTTCAGCGCTTTACCAATAGGTGAAATCTGTGTCTTGGTGGGGTCTATAAGAAGATGCATGTAGGCTGAGCTGTCTTCGGATAGTGAAAGGTTTTAAAGGTTATTGAACTCTAGAATATGTACTCGATGTCGGACGAAAACTTTGGGAAACAGCGTCGAAAATTTACCCGAATTTAGCATGTCGGGCAACGCGCTCGTTGCTCAGTGGTTATAAGCGTGAACTTCTAACAAACAGGTCGCGAGTTCGAGCCTCGGATGTTCCACACCTTGGGGTTGGGTGTAACTGGCTGACGACGGCTAATAAGCCAGAAATGGCCATTCCAGTCTCCCCTGTCTTTGTCGGTAATATCATTCTGCCTATATCATTTGCCGTTGTGCGGCTGCTGGTTGGGCTCGAGAGAGAGTCCATAAGACACAACGGAACGAGTGAGTTCCGTAAGAACGATCGGTGAGCGCCCCCTACCATTAGAAAATCATAAATTTCTATACTCTGCTAAGTGAGACCATACGGGATTCATAAAGATAGCCGTGGGCTTGAGCCATGTTGTAAGCTTTGCAAACGGCATTAGTAAATGCAGAGACACGATGTTTTGTGGACGGACATTTCACGTTCGTGAAAAATCTCATGATTAGAAACTTTTTAAAAACTGAATTATACTCAGCCCTCAAATATAAAATTTGGAGAAGACGTAGTTTTCTACCAAATGAGTGGAAGGATAAATATTTTATGCATATTTTCTATGAAATATATTTGAATTAATAAGAACATCGAAAATCAATGAGACAAATTCATGCTAATTAACTGGACATTTTTTAGGGAGTGTAGTTTTTTCAGGGGACCGAAAGCAAGTCCGTTCGAAGGCCGATATCCAAAGGTAACTGAAATATCCTGGGATTATGCTGCAGACTTGCATCCTTATTAAATAACGAAGCCCATTAGGGGTTAGTTTAGGTAAACCTATCAAGCATAAGTTTACCTGATCTGTTTACATCTCCGAATGTTTAGTGCCAACACTGATGTTCAGCCGAATGCTTGTCATACCGGAACTTCCATCGGCTACTTTACAGTTCATTGTCAAATCTTACGACTTGAAGACAGAGACGGTGTGTAGTTTTGTTCCGATGCAGTGTGGAACCGTTAAGTGGCAGTTCGCCCGTCGTTGCCAACAATGTCCACGATGTGCTCCACAACAAACCGAAGCAGACACGAGGACTTGCACGTGACTTAGTTTATAGTGAATGTAGACTTGCGCTGAATCTACTGCATTCCCTCCTCCTCCTCCTCCTCCTCCTCCTCCTCCTCCTCCTCCTCCTCTGGAATCGTTAAGTAAGCATGCCCTCTATATTTGGATATTTTTATCCTCTATTTCCGTTGTTCGGATGGGCCTTGACGTCCTTCGAGCAATACCCAATCTCCGCACAGACTGTAACACGAGGGATAGTAGCCTATAATATGCTCGCCTTCTCATTAAGTCGACAATGACAATTGTTTATATGTTGGCTTCTTCTTCGGGTCGCATCTTATTTCGTAGCCATACCTGCAGTAGACAAGCCCCAGCCTAACCCTAATCACAACCCCTAACAGCTAACCCTAAGCCCTAACCCCTAACACCAACCCATAATCCCTATCTCCTAATCCTGACTCCTAATTCCTAACCCCTAAAAGGTGCAGCTAATAAGTAGGATCTTGCCCTTATTCGGTCTAGTGAGGAAATTCTGACGGCCGATGCAAAGTTTCAGCCTCTTAATGCGTTCAGAAATTAATCACTAGCTTGGAACGAACTAGTCGGAACGAGGCTTTCGGCAGTTTATATGAATATTTGAGCCGAGGTCGGTTAAGTACGAGGGGATAACGGGGTAATATTTGTGACCTACCACCAGACAGCCAGTAGTATGCAAATGTTGCATGGTTTACGATGCTGAGGGTACAGTTGCCCATACACAAACGACAGACCCAGTTAACATGAATTTTCCAAAAAAACATCGGTCTTGCTTTGATCTTTTTGTGGCACCGGCATTCCGAGACCGTATCGCAATACAGAGACTTTGATGTTACCGCTGCCCCCCCCCCCTTGATTGTCCTTTTCCATCGTGGCGATCCAGGATCGGGCTGTGACACCGCATGAAGTTCGCCCGCCGCCCAATGTATTGGCTGACCACATAAATGGAACGGTGTTATCTGACTGTTTGGCTTAGCGGCAAACATGCAGGCTTAAAAGTGTTCGTTCTGGCCAATGACGTCTGTTTTTGACAATGCCGGACTGGACAATTTAGTCGCAAATATTTCCAACTAGGGCGAAGCTGTTTTAAACCTTGTATACAGAACTGGTCGTGTAACGTTAGTTTAAAGCTTCGGGAATGCACATGTACATACTCTTAAATGACCGGCTGCCGTTACAGGTCACATCCATGTGCATTTATTCATTCACCTGCTCATGTGGAGCGGGATATATTGGCCGTACAACCAGGCGTCTGGAAAAGAGAATATGCGAACACATGACTGCCTGGCTAAGTAGAGGTGAAAATCGATCGATTTCGAGTTCAGTTCTCGCAAATCTAATCGATACGAACCACCAAGCCGACGCTAAAGAAGCCTTTAGTGTTATCTACCGGGCATCGGCACACTACACTAAAGGCCTGCGCAAACGGGTGCTAGCCACAGCCGAAGCAGTGGCCATTCGACTGGCGAACCCAGCACTCTGCCCTGGCCGACTCCAGACGGTGATCGCACGCCGTCCCGACGCCCTGAGAGCGGTCACACGCAATCACAGCCCTCACCATCTAACCGGAACCCCTCTTCTTCCCCCCCTCCCACCCAAACTCCACCGTCCTCAACACGCTGATTCTGTCATGCAGGCGGCGTGGGAACATGGAGTCCGATTAGCAGTGCCCCTAAGACGCATTTATTTCCTGTCTACAATTAGACTGATCATTACCCATGTAAATGTACGGGCCTGAGAATGAGTTACCGAAAACGCCAACTGACTCTTAAATGAGAAGTGTTCAAGTTGCTTACTTCAGCTTCCATGGTTGCTTCTGTAACATTTGATGGGGCGTTTCGTTTTTTCCGCAAAATCGAAGCAAGAAATATAATCCTCGTGGCGAATATGTGTTTTTCTTGCGTACTTTGAATTGCAATTCGCATTTAAATGGCCGCATTTGCGAAGTTACTTTTGATAGATAATAAATTTGAAAGTTAACTTCGACTTCTCCAGAGTTGACCTTGCTGAATCATACAGTTGGCGGGCATCTTATGGAAATGATGCCGTCTGCCAAGCCCCACATTTGTTTCACTAAAATGAGTGTATATAGACCAGTGTCCAGATAATTTGACGATGATTAAAGTCCTCCTAAAGTCTCACACTTTAAAATTAGCCCGGTTTTAGTTGTCCTACCGACGGTATCTATTATCACACTGAATCTCTCCAAGTCAGTGGTAATGCTCCTGAAACGGACCACGTGGTAGACGCGCTGGACCAACGCAGCAGCCAGATCGGAGTCCTGCAGGCGCTACTGGGTCTTCAAACCCACAAGAAATGCCGAAATTCGGGATCTGGTGGCAGACCAAGTTGCAAGCTCACGCCGCGCCATTTGTGATCTGTGCTGCTCCACCTTATCTGTGGACAGAATAAGAATTGGCAAATTACGCAAGTGTCAAAAAGGTTTACACAAAGAGGGACATCTACTACGGAGTGTAAGGCAAAGTTTTGCTCACAGTACGGCTAGCTGCGGACGTCGGACAAACACCCTAGTCTTTGTCGGTATTGCTTCCTGCACATATTTGATTGAAGAGTGGATCCACGATCAGGTTACAGAACATGCTTCTCCTATTGCGATTTGGAGGTAGTCACATAACCACCACTTATGACGAAGAATGCATATATAATAATTTTTGACGGGGACAGCGGAGACTGGGATGACCATTTCCGAATTATTAGCCATCACCAGTCAACCGAACCACAAGAAGAAGATCTAGTTCCCCCGTGGTTCTAGCAGAACGTGTATTTTCCACAACTAAGTTGATCGGTGGACGGCTGTCCTATGCTATCTAATATTCCAGATCCCAACCGACGTGAGAACGCACCCGTCTTCTAATGATATAACGCCATGCTTTAGATTCAATAAAAAGGAATCCGATTTTGAGTCCCAGAACTCGTTAGGCCAGAATAACCCTTTATGGGTAAATCCGATCTTCCTTAAACAAATCCTCCTGCTACAAGATGTTCGCTTCCACAACTGAGAATGACCTCATCATTGGAGGCCTTTCAGCGGACACTTGTCGTGCTATCCCATCGCCTAGTATTTGTGTGCTCGCATTTCGAAACTGGGTCACTGCATGCAAACAAATATTCGACTCACAGCTCATTCGGCTGGTGAGGTCGTGCCCCAAAATGGGCCACGTGGTAGATGTGTTGGATAAGTACGGAGGCCATATTGTATTCAGGCAGGCGTTATCGGGAATACACATCCATAATAAATGCCGAAATTCGGGGGGTGCGGTGGCAAACCCAGTCGCAGACTCACTCCACACCATTTGGGATCCGTGCTGCCGCACCCTATCTGTCGCTGCTTAATATCCTAGGCAATTGCTTATTGTGGACTAAGGGGGTCTGGTGGTACGCCTAGGTGCGGGTTTCCGCCATGCCAGCCCCGCCTCCGATCTTCTTGACTTGGTCATGACACCGGGCCCAGGTAGGGAGGAAGAGGGGGTGTGGTAGGCGCTTCGCAAGTCTACTATCACTACAGGCTGATTCACGTGCAATATGCCGTCCCTGCTTTCACCCTGATGTGGAGCCCATGGTGAGCACCGTCAGTCACAATGGTTGAACTATCGGTGCACATTCGCAACAAGGACACTTCATTCGTCCGTTAGTTCGCCAACTATCTTGTTTCTAAGCGCCAACCTAAGTGTAAAATACGACGGCTTGTTCGTTGCAGACGACGATGTCAACTACTGGCCTAGGAGCATAATTGTAAGTTGTGTGACCATTGGCCTGCAGTGAGGACTTGCAAGGCACCAAGGTTTAATTAGGTGGGGTTGAAACATTCATTATCATGGGACATGGTTCAAATATATTTTGGACTTGGCAGGTTGTCAGCTTTTGAATGCTCTGCATTTTAATCTTCTGTAGAAACTGGACTCGGCAAAAAATGACTACTTAAGTAGCATGCATTTTCCAAAATGATTTTCGATAGTTTGAAAATTCAAATATATTTTATGGAAACCCCGCACAAAAATATGCCTTCTTTTAGTCGTTTGTTAGAGAATCACATTGTCTATATAATTTATACTCGAAAAAGGAGTATAATTAGGTTTTAAAAAGTTTTCTAATTCCCGAATTATTTGGTGCCTGATCAGTCGTTTCATTAGTGCATAGTGATTTCAGTCTGCAAGCTGCATGTGCTCCCCGTAAAGAAAATTACATATTCTTCTATGCCTTTAAAAAGATACCATATAGGATACATAAAATTTTGAAATGGATGCAGACCATGTTACACATTTCATAAGGAGACGTGGTAAAAAGACAGGTACGATGCTGTGGGAATGGACATTGCGCGGGCCTGAAAAATCTCATAATAAAAAACTGTCTCGAAATTTAAGTATACCCCTTCTTCGAGCATAAAATATAAAGACGGCAGGATTCTCTATTAAACTACTGAAAGAAAGCCTACTTTTGCTCGTGTTCTGTATAAACTATATTTGAATTTACAAAACCATCGAAAATCAATGTGAAAAGTGCATGCTAATTAAGTACTTATTTATTATCGAATAAGGTTTTTACGGGAGACTAAAAAGCAGTAAATTCAAAAGCCGGCGTCCTTCCGCGTCCCAAATATTATAGCATTATGCCGCAAGAAAATCCGTTTTGGCAACCGCGCTTAAGTAATCCTTCCTAATCAAAAACGCATTTCCGAATTTCAGCCAACATTTCATGAGATCGGTCAATCACGGTACATCACCCTCTCAGTGACAACGCAAAATCGACACGATGGATGACGCGAAAAAAACGTCCATTTAATCGCACCAGGAACTTGTCCGTTCGACCGTCGTTTCCGATGATGATCACCGTTGCATCTCCAGCACTCTGTTCGCCCCTGCCCTTCAGGACCCGGTGTCAAAAGATAGAGAGTGTCATGAGAAACGGAGGCAGGATAGGACGGCTGTGGTTGGCGCGGCATGAACATGCACCTGTGAGACACTTGTTAGGGGGACGCACATTTCCAATCGACGCCTGCTTTGCCCTTATCTGCGCCCCCTGTGTTGGATCAATGCATCTAAAATGCATAAAGAAGACGTCAAAGACATACTGAATCCCAATAGCCCTTTTCTGGTTGACTTTTATTTCGTTTTTCCGCACCAAAACCGTCCGAAATCTTGGTTAATTAAGGCGAAATGTGTGTCCGTGCACGCGTTCGAGGGAGAACCGAGAAAGTGGCTGAGCTCCCAATGCTGGCCGGAAGACTTACTGTCAAAACTAGTGGACAGTTTGATCCCTCAGAGGGCGCTGATATGATGTTTTGTTTTTTCACCAGACGACTCTCTTCGGTCATCTGAGAAGACTTCTTGTGCACTGTATGGCATTTATGACAAAATCAGTAGCACGCAGTTTTAGGCGCGTCGGGGAGGGATTTAGGGGATTTGCCTACCATTCGAAAGTTTTTAAATCGAAATCACCTACCTTGTTGCCGTTTTTTGCATCAAAGCGCAAACTGTAGGAGCAGAGTTAGATTACTGGCAAACAGTTCTCGCTAGCGACTATAATCTCATCTGAGAAGACTCAAGTCAGACTACATGAATTACAAATAGCCGGCGGACGCATTGCCAACAGTGGTTAAACAGGCAGATTCCTCTACAAATGCCAATAGAGCCTTCGGAGAAAAAACTGCCAGCATTATGTCAGTCGAAAGCTCTGAGTTCTCTGAAAAGTAAACAGCAGACTAAAAATAAATTCCGTCGAATAGCATTGCCGACAAGGACGAGGGAGACTGTACTGTCCATTTTCGACTCATTAGCTGTCACTAGCCAGTCGTGCCGTACCCCAAGGTATGGAACCTCCGAGGCTTGAACTCGCGACCTGTTAGCTTGAAGTCCAGCGCCCTAACCATTGACCAGCGGCCTTTGTCGACAATGTCGCTCTGCCCTTATCAGCCTACTCTGTGCGTTTACTGGCGAGGCTCGTCAGAGAGAGAGAGAGAGCCCCAAAGCATAACTCATCATCTGCAGGCCTTCAACCGGCAAAAGCAGAGTATAACAAGGCGGCGTCTTGGAGGTCCTTCATCCAACAACATAAAGCATCTTTCAAATGGTTCGGAAAGTTATCCAGAATGCTGACGATGAGACCAACTTCCAAGAAGATCTTTGCCGATTGGACGTGTGGTCCCGCAGATGGCTCTCGTCCTTCAATTTGAACAAATGTACCATACCGCGCCTCGGAAATCAGACCCCTAGTACGCGGCAATACCATCTGAACGGAATACCACTTCGAGATGCAGAAACGCAGAAAGATCTCGGAGTATGGGTTGCGGACAGCCTAAAGCCTTCTACACAATGTTGTAAGGCGGCCAAGGCCACAACTTAAATGCTATATGCCATCAAGTGGGCATTCGCAGTTTTCGATGAAGACTGCTTCCCCAAAGTCTTCGGCACGTTTGTAAGGCCGCATCTCGAATATGCAATTCAGGCCTGGAGACCATGGACGCATCAGGATTACAATCTGCTCGAAAGGGTGCAGAGGCGAGCAACAAAATTAATAAGAGGTCAAAGTGCACTGCCATGCGAGATTCGCTTAACTAACCTTAATCTCTATCCTCTGAGTTGCCCGGAGACTTGATACAAACTTTCCGTATCGTGCGTGGCTTGGACTGCGCCCTTCAGTGCGATGACTTTTTCCAACTCGCCACAACAACTAATCTCCGGGGGCATCCCTTCAAGCTACGCGTGCCCCAGGGCAGATTGAATGTGAGAAAATACTTCTTCTCCAACCGTGTCCTGGAACCGTGGAATAACCTGCCCGAGACAGTTGTCATGTCTCAATCTGTGGCGACATTTAAATGTCGGCCTGACAGACATATGCTGCAGCCACAAGCGGAGTATGTGACTTTTTAGCCATGAGACCAGTGACATATGTGAATCAATGTCTGCATTCACTTTATGCTGTAATTTCTTCACATTATGCTTATTTATGGATTTTTTATGTACAAATAGGGTGTTCAAGGGCGTAAGCATATTTCCCTCAAATACACTGACTGACTGACTGAAAAGGTTAAAGAACAGTAAATGTGTGTTGAACGCGAGCTGAGATTGTCATTTATGAGCGTGACCTGTTGGTGCCAGGGATAAGTTGTAGGAGCTGCTATATTCCCTAAAACACCGCCTCGTTCCACTCTGCTCCCGCCGGTTGAACGTCCGCGGATGACCAGCTGTGCCGTGGCGCGCTCTCTCTTTCTCTCTCTCTCTCTCTCTCTCTCTCTCTCTCTCTCTCTCGAGCACCACCAAATGGTGAATGTATGCAGGTATGGTATCCAGCCGGATATACCATGGAGTGCCTGACCATCGAACAACTGAGTCCAGCCCTCGCAGGCAATCCTGTTTTCTCTCAATTCATACTTGGTTAATTTCCGTTTTGTGCCACCCCGCTCTTAGGTACAACTGCCAATCATCAGTACTTAACTAGATTCCGCAGGTACATACACCAGCACCCGATTCACAGTCTACCGACAGCCAACTGGTGTACTTCGCTCTACCGTTGCCGATTATTTTCCGGAAAAGCCCAGCTTTTTTAAGAATTATACATAAATTCCATAATAGCTGACAACGGAGGATCTTCCACTTGATGAAAAAAAAACTCGACTCGACTGTCAGACAATCTACTACTAAAGGAAAGGCAGGACATTTGCAAGTATCTGTCTCTTTGGTGACGGCTTTTTCCTCGTAACATCCTTTTTATTTGCCTATACTTTCATAAATTATTGAACTGAAGACTGCGGGATAAGTGTTTGGTATATGAATTTCTGGAGCAAACCCCAAATTGCAATGAAGGGTAAGATCGCAGTTGGTAACCAGGCACTGTTCGTTGATACTGTCGACGTACTTACTTACTATCAGTGGGTATGTTTACTTTGCCTAGGAGACTGGTTATCAGTAGATGTGGTTCTACTGCGTGAGGTAGGTCGGCCGTTTCGGTCAGGCTGTTGGGTTAGGTGAGGGTTACGGTTAGGCGTAGGTTACGCTTTAGGATTAGGATTTGCATTATAGGGTCTGGATTCAGTGTTAGAGTTTGAATTTACGTTTACAATTATGGTTTGGATTTAGGGTTAGGGTTCGGCTTCAGGGTTAGGATTACCGGTTAACGATTAATGTTTAACGGTTAAGGTTAGGTTTAAGCTTAGGGTTAAGGTTAAGGTTAGGGTCAAAATTATGATTAAAGTCATGTTTAGAGCTAGGGTTATCCTATCAATATTTACCTCTTTAATTTGCCGCAGACTGTGCTCTTTTCCACGGGATTTTTTTTCCATTTCTGCCATTACTCTACCTTACTAAAACTTCCCAACATTTCTTTCGTTTACTTTGTTTTTTTCCCGAAACTCCAGCATTCGTCCAGCAGCACTTCCACTTGCCCCACCCATATAACCCTCTTTCCCACCATTCCCGTAAGACAGGGACCCCGCCGTCTGCCTCCCCACTCCTGGCTACAAATTGCGATCTAATCCAATGAAGATTAAAGTCGATGAAAATAGATTTTTGTGGAATAATCGTGAATGTTTTTTCTAGAAACAAGCGACAATCATAGCTATGTAGGTTTCTGTAAGAGTCACTTTACTGTGTTCCCGTTATGAACTACACCCACTGTTCGTCCTACAGCGCGTGATAATAGGCTTGCGCAACGTATGCTATGTTATGTTCCCCCTAATCCACTGGTGCCCTTACCAAAACAATGTCAGAACAATCGGGGGAGGGCACGGACGCAGTGGTTGACAAAGCCGTGCCACCCCTCTACGCGCGCCACGCACGAGCTGGTCACCGCAAAATGGGTCATGCGTTTGAAGAAAACGTAAAGCGACTCAAAATCCAACAGATTGAGAGGGTCACGATACGAAGGACCCGCTGCAACCTACAGTGCATGAACGATCTCATGAAATGTTGGCTAACAGTCTGAAATGCGTTTTCGACTAGGAAGAATTCTTTAGGTGAAGTTGGAGTATTAATTATTATGAAGCATGATCCAATAGTATTTCGAACTCGCCGGAATGTCGGCTTTTGAATGCTCTCCGTTTCTTCCCCCTGCGGAAACCACATCCGGTAAAAATTGGCTACTTACGTAGCATTCATCTGTTACATTGAGTTTTGATGACCAAATAAATTTAAATATATTTTATTGAAAACATGTACAAAAATAAGCTTTATTTTACTCGTTTGGTAGAGAATTACGTTGTCTTTATATTTTAATGCTCGAAGGAATGGTATATTTAGGTTTCGAAAAAAGTTTCCAAATTCCGGGATAATTTTGAGCTTGATCAACCGTTCCACTAGCGTTTAGCGTTTTAAGTCTCCAAGGTATATGCTTCCCGTGTAAATGAAATCATATATTCTTCTATGTCTTTAAGAAGATACTATATAGAGTTCATTAAATTTTGCAGTGGATGCGGACTATGGTGTACATTTTATGAGGAGCACTGGTAAACGTTCGTGTGCAATGTTGTATGTATGAACATTGCATGGTCTTAAAAATCCAATAGTACGAAACTTTTTCAAAACCCAAATAAACACATTCCTCAGGCAAAAAGTGCAAAGAAAATTTGATTTTCTACCAAAAGAGTTAAATAAAGCATATTTTTGTACATGTTTTCAATAAAATATACTTAAATTTATAAGACCATAGAAAATAGATGTAAAAAAGCATGCTACTTAAGTCGCCAATTTTTACCGAGTGTGGTTTCTGCAAGGGGAGAAAAAGAAATTCATTCAAAAGCCGATATCCCGGCGAGTCCGAAATACTATAGGATCATGTCGCACGGTAGTCAATGATACAACCACTCCTAAGTAATCCTTCCTAATCGAAAACGCATTTCAGAATTTCAGCCAACATTTCATGAGATCGGTCACGCACTATATCTCTCCTTCTCGAGAGGATTGAATCATCCTGTCGGATGGGGGATTCCAAAGCCAGGTTGCTTATAGTGGGAAATTCGCTGAAGTGACATGCGAATGCAACAGTTTGTTGTCCGTGCCGGTCAGTTATCTGATGCTGGGATTGGACGCAGTTGTCTGGCGCGGCACAAAGCCTGTACCTAGGCGTGCTACCACACCCGCATCTGTGCCCTCTGTTATTTAACTCACGGACTCTGCGCAGTCACTTCAACTCTTGCGAGACGCAGTCTGATCCCTTAATGATCCAGCGCGCCTTCAACGTGAGCCGTTTCTGAGGCAATTATGTACACAGATAAGTATGCATTCAAAGAAAACCGGTTCGTTTTTGGTAAGTCCTCTCCCCTTCATTCGTCCGAAGTACCTGTTTTCTTTCATTTCTCGTGTCATCGGTGCAGCATACAGTAGGTGGGCTAACTCATGAAATGCCAATCGAAATTCCGAAATGCGCTTTCGGATCGAAAAGATTAATAAAGTAGGGTTGTAAAATTAATCAGTCTGCAGTATAATTCTATAGTAATTCAGTTACCTGAGGATGCTGGCTTTCGAATGAACTTCTATCCAGCTGCATGCAAAAATTACGCTTTATAAAAAGGACTATTTAAGTAGCATGCATTTTTCTCGTTGATTTTCGATGCCCTGAAAGTCCAATTTTATTTCAGGGAAAACATGCCTAAAAATATACGTTTTTGCTCATTCAGTAGAAAACTACGTATTCTTCTAATTTTATACTCGGAGGGACATATTTCGGTTTTAAAAAGTTTGTAATTTTAGGACATTTCAATACCGTGAAATGGTCGTTTATAAATCATCATGTCTCTGCATTTAATAATGTGGCTTGTAAAGTTAACAATATGGATCAAATCCACTGCTAAAATTTATGAATCCTATATAATCCTCCTTTATAACCGAAAGGAAATGTGTGGTTTTTCGTACGCGGAAAATATACGGTTTGTAGTTAGGAAACTCTGAATCCAAATGTGACGGAAGAGGGGGTCCAACATCATTCGGGAAATGGAAAACGTTTTTAAAACCGAATTATACCCTTCGTTCGAGTATACAATTGGAAGAAGACGTAATTCTCTTCCGAAAGAACCAAAGAATGAATCTCGTTATGCATGTTTTCCACGCAATATAATTGAATGTTTAAGGGCATCGAAGATCAACGAGAAAAATTCATGCTACTTAAGTAGACATTTTTACACAGTGTAGTTTTCGCATGTAGCCGGAAGGAAGTTCGTTCGAAAGCCAGCATCCTGAGGTAACTGAATTATTATAGGATTTTAATGCAGACTGATTAATTTTACAACCCTTCTTTATTATTATTTTCGAACCGAAAACGCATTTCGGAATTTCGGTTGACATTTCATGAGTTAGCCCACCTACTGTATGTTGTGTGCTTCATATTCCCATTTCACTTCCTCCCAACTCGAAGGTTTCACTGGTTACATCACAGTGGAACCAATCGGTTTCCCAGTCGTCCTGTTTTTCACAGCGCGCGCACGTGATGGGTGGGCATTGAGTGACAGAGGGCTCAAATCCACTGCTAATTTTATGAACCCCATATAGTCTTCTCTCAATACCTTAGAGAAATGTGCGGTTTTTTGTGCGCAGAATTATGTCCCCACTTCGAGTATAGAATTGGAAGAAGACGTAATTATCTACCGAATGAGCAGAGGAACGAAGATTGTTGTGAATTATTTCCATGAAATATAATTGACTTTCTAAAGGCATCGAAAATCAATGGGAAAAATGCATGCTACTTAAGTAGTCATTTTTACGGAGTGTAGTTCCTGCATGCGGCCGAATAGAAGTTCATTCGAAAGCCGACATCCTGAGGTAACTGAATTATTATAGAATTATGTTGAATTCTGACTAGTTTTACAACCCTACTTAATTAGTCTTTTCGAAACGAAAACGCATTTCGGAATTTCGGTTGACATTTCATGAGTTAGCCCACCTACTGTATGTTGTGTGCTTCAGATTTCCACTTCACTTCCTCCCAACTCGACGGTTTCACTGGTTCCATCACAGTGGAACCAGTCGGTTTCCCAGCCGTCCTGTTTTTCACAGCGCGCGCACGTGGTAGGTGAGCACTGACTGTACCTGTGCGAAACCGGACTGACTGCAATGTGAAGTCGGAGGAATGTGATGAAGGAAGTTAGCGTTTATGCGTACCAAAAAGTCGGAACAGTGGTGACTTGCTCATGGAGTAGTGAGGTAGCGTCGTCGTACGCCGGTGGCAAAACGACAGAACTGACGGCGCCAAGCACCATGCGAACCCTAAACTTCATATGACGTTCATTCTAAAACATCTTTGCTGACAAAGATCCGTTGCAAACGGACTACTGATACACAGGAAGACCTGCTCGATTGGCCATTGGCTACTGTGACGGTCTAATGCGTTCTAGTTGAATGCAGGACTGTCTCTCACGCATCACAGTCTTAAGAATTGTGTACATCTGCTATGCCAGGATTCAGTGGACCATGGCCCTCGCAGCCTTTTGTGTGTCGGCAGTTCATTGACACCTGGTACGCCCATATCCGGGTTCAACCGTGCCAGCCATCTGCGCCCTCCCCCGCCTCCCGCCTCCCGTCTTCTTGACTCTGTCCTGACACCGCACCTAGGTGGGGAGTGGGGAGAAGTGGTTGCATGTGGTAACGTACCCTCAAGACTTGGCGCACGTGCCAGATAAACTAGCATCTAGACAACTGGCATCCAATAGCTGTGTCTGTACTGCTCAGCTGACGATCCACGAGGTGAACTGACAAGGCCCTAGGATTCGGAGTATTGTCTGACCTTCAGGTCGCGCTAGCATCTTTGTACGTTCGGAAATTGTTTTGAAAGTCATGTGGAAAAGAAGCTTTTCGGAAAACTAGTTGGCAAACGAACGTTTGCTTTGGGTACAGGAAGACAAGTTAAAACATGCGAACGATAATTGAC
>CACRXP010000026.1:672856-704356 GCA_902702965.1 Spirometra erinaceieuropaei
AGGGCGCGTAGAGGTGCATGCAGTTAACCGACCTTTGGCTATGGTAAACAAGGAGCTCGCAACAGGTTTTTCTGTGCACAGGGGATCGGCTTCTGTGGAGGTATTCCGAAGACCAGAGGTGAGAAAAAACTTGTTACCTTGACTGCGTTAAAGAACATTCTTGCCCGCAAATATTCCTTTCAAGGGGACGCAAGGGGTAGAATTCCTAATAGACGCATTGACCAACCTGTTTCTCGAACATTCTCATCAGCAAGAGTTTTGGTATTTTTTTTTGACCAATCCTGTTTTACGCGGAGAATGTAAGGTTACAGTAGGTGAGCTAACTCATGAATTATTAACCGAAATTCTGAAATGCGTTTTTGCCTCAAAAAGGACTACTTAAGTAGAGTTGTAAAATTTGTCATCCTGCAGCATAATTCAGAATCCCGGCCTTCGAACGAACTTCTTTCCGGCAGCATGTAAACACCCCACTCTAAAAAATGATTACTTGCGTAGCATACTTTTTTCTCATCAATTTTCGATGCCCTTAAATATTCAATTATATTTCATTGTAAGCATGCATGAAAATATTCTGTTTTTTATCATTTGGTAGAAAATTGCGTCTTCTTTCAATTTTATGCTTGAAGTGAGGGTAAAGTTCAGCTTTAAAAGAGTTTCTGATTCTGATATTTTTAATGCCGTGATATTCTCCTTCACAAAGCATTGTGTCGCTGTATTTGTTAATGTGGCTTGTAAAGTTTACAATATGGCCCAAATCCCCTGCTAAATTTTATGAATCCTATATGGTCTCCCCTCAGTACCGTAGAGAAATGTACGGTTTTCCAGACAGTGGAGTAGGAGGGTAGAATGCGGTAGATGCTGCAGTAATCTGATTTCACTATAAACTAACTCAAGTGCCAGTTACCGTGCCTGCTTAACCCTGCTGTGAAGCCCACGGTGGACATCGTCGGCAACGATTGTCAAACTGTCAGCTGTTGAGAAAGAACTGGTATGTCAAATCCACTCTCGTACCAGTGCCAAGTTTCAGTCTCACCGTCTGGTGAAGAAGTGCAACGCAGTGACCAATTTCCCGTAAAAGCCACCGTCTACACGGGCACCACTCGGGAGCCCAACTGTGTGTAAGTGCACAGATCGCGCACGTGCGCGGTGCAAACTCTAGCAGGGAATGTTTCTTCCACCCGTGTTGAGTTGGTCCGTGAGGCGTATGTTCATACGGCTCATTCATCGTTTGACTGTCTTTATAGTGTTTGTTCAGCGAGGAGCCGGGCTGTGTGAACTTTAATGCTTTCTATTACATGGGTTAGTTTGCTGTCTAGATGACTCAGGAGACATTATGAATAAAAGGCCTGCACAAGCCGTTTTGATCGGCGTTTCTGGCATTCATCACGGGTGACCCTTGGGGTAGACACGGGACTCGAATTCTAACCTCAGCGGAGACATACTGCACTGTTGAATGGAAGAGAATATGCGCATCTCAGGTTCATGTTTAAAAGAAGACGAAGGCACGATCACTGGGACAGTAGTTTTATTGGCCTTAGCTTTCGAACTCGAACTGGAGTTCACAATCAGAGACTGCTAGAGTGCAGCAACGTGTGAACATTTACATCGTAGTTCCATGCGGGGGAGGGGGGGGGCTACGTCCGTGGCTAGGTCTGGTTTGTGCTGCCTGGTCCACGATGGTCACCCAGCGTGGTGACGCCGTTTGCACTTTGCGACGATGTGAACTGCGCCACCTGGCTGCGTGGGCGGAGCGCGTGATAACACGCAGGCAAATCGATGTGTCTGTTGATGGAGTTGGTGTCCGACTCCCACGCCTCCAACAGTTCTCGCTCAGTCCAATAAAACTACTGTCCCAGTGATCGTGCCCTCCTCTTCTTTTATACTGCACTGTGTCTACCTTGCTGGCGTTTAACTCCAGCGTCCTGGCAACGTTAATTCTGTGGGGTTACGAGGTGGCTAGACCACGACGAAATGGGACTCGTGCTACAATGAATGCAAACCGCAGACATTGACTCAGGTAAAGTAACGATGATCTGTGATGTGGATGAGGCGGATTGATTTTGGCCAATATCACGATGGATTGGAGATCATCCAGACAGTCAGTACAACGATGAAGATAAGCCGAAAGAATGAGGGTCTTGGAGGCCTTGACGGAGTTGATTCGCAGTATTACCGCCTTAAAAGTTTGGTGTCGGACACAGAAATATGATTCCCCTGTTTTACAGGCAAGCCTTCCCCAAATCCCAGGATGGGGGGGGGCTATTGGAGGCGTTAATGTTATGGTAAAGGTAGGAATTAAAGGGTTGGGATTAGAGCGAAACTTAAAATACGGGAATGGGAACCCCCCAGCAGTTGGTGCGAGAGCACCAGTAGTACTGGAGGCGTTCATACTCTTGGTTTCGACCCGCTTTGACCTTCTGCCATGGCCTTGCGTACTTATTTGAACTCAAAGACTACTGCCGCGGCTGTATACAAGACCTGTGACACTTCTCAAAGGCTTGTCGGATTTCTTTCATTGCGTTCTGCTTCGTCGTTTCTGTCAGCCTTGCCTTCATTTACCTTTTGTAGCTCCGCTTCGGCGTGCAATCCTTCGTTACCCTCACGATGTGGCCGTTTCATTGTTTCGGCATGGCTCAATCACTAAAGAACCCTCTGTTTCTAGTATCTTCTCGTCTGGTATTTCATAATTTCACTCACCTTCAGAGTACTTCGAAGGTGGACGAGGTAAAAGTGTCTGTGATTCCTTTTCTGGCCTTCGTAGACTGCCCACCTATCCTCCCCGTGTATTAACTGCATCAGTGTGACACATCTGGACGTTTAATTCTCCAAATTCGAGATACCGTGCTGGTTCCAGGGACGGTGTAGCAAACCACTCAATAGCCTTGGTGCAAATGGAGTTCTGGCATGCAATTTCGTGGCCGATCTTGGCTGTTCTCCAAGCGGTATTTCCAAGATTTTTGCATGGCTGAACTGTGAGTTCCATAAGTGAAGAAGAAGAGTCGGCCACCGAAACACTTTTTTATTGTCCTGAGCTTTCAGACTCGCCCACGCCGGAAACAAAACAGGCCGAGAATTGATTGAAGCCTGGACCTCGGATGAGAACTTGTTCAATCGATTTATTGATCTGGCGTCGGCGTACAGAGCCCTGCGTAGTCACCTTCAGTCTTGAGCCGTCGGCCGATGATTGGCCTACATGCCCTATAACTGCCGCCCGTTCTGTTGCTGCTACTACCTCTAACGATGGACTCCTGTACGAGTCTGAAAACTCAGGATAATAAACAAAGTGTTCCGGTGCTTGACTCTTCTTCTTCACTTACGCATACACCTGGAACTCAAAATTTCGCCTTCATTTATGAGTTCCATCGACGCCTGCTTTGTGTTCATTGTGATCTTCAAATGGTGTTGGTAAATATCCTACAGTTGCCTTTTTCATTCGCTTGTAACTGGAGGCAAGGTGGCCCACACCCACTTACAAGTTCGCCTTCGTCGTGGTGCCCAACACGAGAGGCGGAATCCACTGGCTTTGGATGGTCTGGTCAATGTTGAGCTTTTTTACTTCTATCAGAAACTGATGACTGAAACTGGGGCAAAGTGTTCGACACAAACCGCTTCCAGTTCGATCCGAAAGTTTACATAAATATTTGGGCTGAAATTCATCAGTTTTAACGGAACTGCCAAGTACAGTTTACTTTCCGCTAAATTTACACATTATTTCCTGAAGAAATTAAGAAGTGTTAACATAAAAAAACTACAGTCATTCCCAGAAGGTGCTTAAGAACTGTTGGGAGAGTCGGTGATGAGATGGCTGCGTCATGCATCGTCACAAAGTAGGGAAAACCGGTGTCTGAGCCTTTTGCTAATTTCCCTGATGGCCATATGTGTCGAACTCCGAGACACTCCCCGTCCATTCAAAAGTGGCTGTTTATCTCGAGGGGCTCCTAATGGAAGGTGAAGATAACGAAAAAAAGTAAACCGGTCCACTCAACACCGTAATTCTGTTGGTGGTGGCGGTGGCGGCGGCGAGGGGTAAGATTTTCGACAAAATCGATTTTCATTTCGGTCGGAAAGCTAGCATTTATATTCGACCAGAAAGTCGTCAGTTTCAGCGAAATTACAGCGTACTATTTACTTTCCGCCAAACAGCGCTGGTAGGCTGGAACCATCACGGCTGCGTCATGCAGTGTCTGAGCTTTAATCTAATGTTCGTGATGGCAGTATAGAAAATTGGTCAATAGTCTCTTCACTGTCTGCATGTGTCAAACTTTGAGACACTTTCTGTCTGTTAAGGAATGGCTATTGATCCCGGGTCACTCCTCATGGTAGACCGTTTTGAACATGAAGCCGAAGATCACCAGAGCGAGTACACCAGCCCACATAACATCATAATTCTGGTGGTGGTGGTGCTGGTGGTGGTGGTGGTGGTGGTGCTGGTGGTGGTGGTGGTGCTGGTGGTGGTGGTGGCGGCGGCGGCAGGTTTGATACATCAAAGGCTTTAGTAAGATTAACAAGGCGAATGTAGACAGAATTTCTTGTCTCTTAGCCATTTTATGAGACAGTTGCACTGCGAATGTCCTGTCGATGGAACCGTCATCGTTCCAGAAAAATCAATGAACTCCAGTTGCTAAAAAAGAAATGGGATGAAATTTTTGCTTATAGTGCTGAAAAGGGGATCTCGTGCGGCTTATTCCAGGCCTGGCAGTTTCTTGTTTTGCTTTTAGAGTCGGAAAACGACGGCATCTTTGACGACAAGGGAGAGTTGTCTTTGTCTCCATTACCGTTGGAGCAACGAAGTTAGCTTGCCTAAAAGTAAAGGGTCAGCATAATTGCAGACTACTACTGGAACCCATTTCTCTCCTGGGCTTTTCCACTGGGCCTCAACCGCACTGGTCCTATCATCTTTTGCGGAAATAGCGGATTATTAGGGTGGGCATGGATTTAAATCTGGAGAAATCAGGTAATAACCTTCTCGAAGACAGAAGACGCGTCTTTAATGCTCAACGTAGCCCTCCAAGGTCTGCAACTTCGACAGAAACATGAGGGCTTCGTCTAAACTGAGAACTTGAAGTCAATAGAATGTCCTCCCTGAACGGAAGGAAATCTTTATTTCTAAATCATCTGTATATCCTGCAATTTCGGACTTCCGAACGGGCTAGTTGGTATGCATATTACGCTGCCTCCGGTGCAACCGACATTGGCATCAGAGGGGTATAGTTTTCATTGCGACATCGTTGTCTTTTCTGCAGGCACTGTTGATTTGGTGCTCATACATCGCCATCAAAACAATCCTGTTTTTGACCTCAAGCAAACCTATTAACACTTCTGACAGTGGTTTAGATGGCACCGCGTCCTCTGTTTCATGCGCTTCAAAAGTGTTCACACCTTCCCCCACCCCCCGGAATCTGCACAGGCTACAGGTTGACGTTTAGTCTGCAGCTAAGATCACGTCTGCGATCGGTGTGGTCCAACATTCCAGTAGTTGGCTTCTTTCGTGCTCCCTTCCCTGAACAATCCTTCGTGATTGCATTCGTAGCCCCATCTTCGAGGTGGATGGGGGTGCATATATGCGGTCCTTTTCCGTCGGCCATATCGTACTATCATATCTCTTCTTACCGGCACCTAAAACTCAGATAAGTGCACGACCGATCTCATGAAATGTCGGACGAAATTTGAAAGTGTGTTTTGGATTGGGAAGGATTACTTAGGTGGAGTTGTAACACTTATTACCATTCGACATAATCCTATAGTATTTTGGGCTAGATCGCAGTTGGTAGCCCGGAATGGGAAGCGAACGGCGACCTTAACCCTAATCCCAACCTTAACCCTTACCCTAACCTCAACCCTTACCGTTACCCGTTAACCCTAACGGCAACCCTAACCCTAGCCAAAATCGTAAACGTAACCGTAGCCCTTAGACATAGCCGTAACTGAGAAGCCTAACCGTAATACTGGAATCTATTCGTACGCTCAAACTCTAACCATAACCCAAAAACCTAAGCCTAAAGGCATAACCCTAACCGGAAAATCGAAAACCATTAACCGGTACCCTAATCATAACCTCAAACGTAAAACGGAAGCCAAATGTGTCAGATGTGATTATGGAGCCTCACAAAATAACCCCAGTAAACAAATCCCCCCAGCCACCTGTAATGTGGGTCCGGGCTACCAACTGCGATCTAGCCGTATTTTGGACTTGCTAAGGTGTCGGCTTTTGAATGACCTTCTCTTTCGTTTCCCGCAGAAATCACACTCCGTAAAAATGACTACTTGAGTAGCATGCGTTTTTCATATCAATTTTCGATGGTCTTATGAATTCAAAAATGTTTTATGTAAACCATATACATGATGTGCTTTCTTTTACTCCTCTGATAGAAAATCACATTAACTTCATATTTTGTACCCGAAAGAAGTGAATACTTAGGTTTTGAAAAAGTTTCCCAATTTCCGAATAATTTTGGGCCAGATCAGCTGTTGCTTTAGTGTTTGGCGATTTTAGTCTACAAGGTGTGTGCTTTTCGCATAGGGAAAATCGTATATTCCTCTATGCCTTTAAGAAGATATCATATAAAGTTGGTAAAATTTTGAGATGGATGTGGACTATGTTGTACATTTCATGAGGAGCAGTGGTAAACGGACATGTGCGATGCGGCACGCATGGACATCGCACGGTCTCAAAAATCTCATAATTAGAAACTTTTTTAAAACCGAAAGAAGACCTTTCTTAGGGTGCAAGATGTAAAGCAAATATGACATTCTACCATATGAGTGAAGGGAAGCATATTTTTGCTTTTGATTTCTACAAAATATGTTTGAATTTATAAGACCACTAAACAACAATAGGAAAAGTGCACCCTACTTAAGTAGTCATTTTTAGTTAGTGTGGTCTCTGCGGGAGAACAAAAAGAAGTTCATTTAAAATACTAAAGGATTATGCGACATGATAATTAATATTACAACGCCACCTGATTAATTCTTCCTAGTCGAACACGCATTTCAGAATTTCGACCAATATTTCATGAGATCGGTCACGCACTGTAGTTCAAACGAGCCCATAACGGTAGGACAAAATGGGAGTAAGTCACAGGGGATGAGTTCGTTCTCTCATCGCTCTTTCGCCCTCTATCGCCTTCGGCCACCAGACCCAGGTGCGGGAGGAGGGGGAGGATAAAATGCAGCAGATGCTGCGCAAGTCTACTATTATTTTAAACTATCTCATGTCCTTACCTTGCTGTGGAGCCACAGGGGACATCCACCCGTTGGGCTCTGAGCCGCGTCGTGTGTAAAATCCTGGTCAGTTTGCGTTGTGGACCAGGGGGTGATGGTACGCCTAGGTGTGGGTCTTCGCCGCGCCAGCCACCTGCATCCTCGCCCGCCTCCGGTATTTTGACTCTCAACATGCCAAATTCCAACATTTAGGGGTGCGGTGACAGACCCGATTGCCGGCAGGAGTCGCGCCCGCTGAGACCTCTGCCGTCCTCCCCCGTTGCTGTTGTTGGTAAAAACCCGATCATTTGCTGCGTGGATCAGGTGGTGTGGAGTGGAGCTGCTAGGTGCGGGCTCGACCGTGCCATCCACCTGCACCCTCCCCCGTCTCCGGCCTTCTTGACTCTGCCTTGACACCGGGTCCAGGTAGGGAGGGGGGACCATAGAGTGCGGTAGATGTTGCGCAAGTCCACTATCACTATAAATTAATTCATGCGTAAGTCGCTGTGCCTGCTCTTCTCTTCCTGTGGAGCACACGGTGGACATCTTCGCCAGCGACCGTTGAACTGTCATGTGGTCTCGAGAAGGTGAATGCGGTGTTGTTGCTGAATTTAGTGTTTTCTGCTTCAGGCTTCATTCTTTTCCGAGTACGGTTTCGGCAGGCGGTCGGGGAGGGTCCCGGTCAAGTCCGACATCCTATGCTGCCGGACGATCAATGTCATATCCCTACCGAATAAGTCTTTCCAAAGCAAAAAAACGTTTCAAAATCCCGGTTAATATTTCACAAGGTAGGCTAGAAAATATATGCATTGAAAAATACACATGTGTAAAAGAATGGCATATAAAGTGAGTGGATAATAAAATATATTTCTTGAATTTTCCATACTCGATCCCCATGTCATTGCCAGGTGTCAGTAAATAAGCAAAACATGCTAATTTGTAAACATGCCTAAATGTCAATGCTGCCCTATCGTCCCATTGGACGAGCAGGCACAGAGCGTCTTCGCTTTGTTTGGATTGGCTGTCGATTCTTCCAGTTCTACTTGAGATATTTGCACGCGTCACCTAACCTGATGTGTTAAATCATGCATGATTCACCGGTGTGTGAGTGACCTGGAGTTATTGTCGGCATTCCTTGATTGAGCACATGTCAACGGTGCGTGTTTTCTGTGCCAGGTACTGAGGACGTATGCACCTACTTTGGACAAGTAGAGTCGAGACTCTGCTACCAACTGATGTTCGCGTATGTGCGTAAAGGCCACCTTTCCTGTTGTACCAGAGTATACTGTATCGCAAACAGCACACAAGATTGGGTAGTAGATTATCTACTTATCCAATTAGCCAAGCCTGTCCTTGGAGACTAACGCATGCGTCGTTTGTGTGCTATTTGCTATTGGTGCTTCCTCGGGTGTCTTTCAAGGAGTTCACACACATTTTTTATGTGGCAAAGGATTTCGGTGCGCATGGTTAGAACTGCTTAGATCATTCGCACCCGAATTGTGTTTTTTAATGCATTGATACATAAAATCTCTAGCTCACCAATTTTGAGAAAATAGTCTATATAGTTAATTAACTTCTATTTGGAAGCCTTAACGGCCAGTGCAGAATGTTTTTGCTCGATTTAGTAGGATGTTGACAACATTCCGTATGTCGAAGGCGATGTGGCTGATTTCGTAATGCAAAACAGTTCACCCTTTGGTTGCTCTGGTTCCGAAGTCTTTTGCTAAACGATAGCATCTAACAATGGGAATATTTGATGAATGCTTATTTGAGAGTAACTGAAACCCCTGAAAGCATTGAGTTGATAATACTATCGAATGCTCTCAGCTGATACATCTTAATTGTAGCAATTATATATAAATGTATATACTTACTCCATAATGGACGCACACCGATCCATTAGTCTCCCGAAGAAAACAAGCTCCGTATGGGTGGCAAAGGTCACGAACAGGCAAGCAATTACCAGGCCGAAGTTCGCCAAGTCATAATAGCAGCGTGTAAGAACGACAGAGAATGCAGGTAGATTGATACAGCACTGTTTCATGCTTATTGTGCCTTCATTCAGCCAATCATAACCCTGACCAACAGCTGGGACTAGAAACACAAACATGCGCACAGACGCACCTGGCGCAGTTACTCCACCACTGGGGTCTACCAGATGGGTCATAAGCATTTCATCGAACCGAAGTTCATCAGTGCCTCGCCACCTGTCATTCTCTGTCGCTGCAGATCGGGTATTTATTCACTCGGGAATGGACACACACCGATCCATTGGCTTCCCGAAGCATATATATGGTATCCAGCTATAACTAACGTTAGCCGTGGTTGTGCCTGTAATGTGAATTCTAGCCCTTAACCAATAAACCTTTAGGGAAGAATCAAATGTAACCGCAACCTTGACCCAAGCCCGCAAATCCTAATTCTAAAACCCCAACCTCAAACCGAGGCTCCAACCCTAGCCTCAACCTTAAATCCAAACAGTAGTTCAAGCCTGGTAACCCTTGTCTTTAAAACAACCCAATTCCTGTCACTAACTTTAATTTCAATCTTGAGCCCGGTACGGCCAACTTAAACGTTAATAGTCCCAGTGAAAGTAAAAATTCGTATGTCGCATAACTCCTTTCGCTATCTTCTGTCAGACAAACCGTTACGAACCACACCTGCCTTAATAAGATGAGAAGGTCGATTTTTCTAACAACCACCTAGTGGGGTCAAATACTATATCCTCACCGAAGATATCGTCTAGGTGGTGTAGTAATACCGGCTATCGTGCAATATCATCCCAAGCTGTTTTAGTCCTTTTAGGATGCCAGGCACGAATAAGCTTCCTTCCGGCCGCATGAATAAACTGCACTCGACAAAAAATATATCCACGGATAGTGCGGGTTTTACCCATTAATTTTCGACGCTGCTATCAATTCGAACATATTTTATGGAAACCATGCACAAAATATGCATCCTTGTAAACATTTGCCCGCAGATCACGTCCTCTTCTAGGTATACATTTAAAAGATAGGTATTTTTCTGTTCGTAATTACACGATTTTTAGACCGTGAAAGGTCTGTTTATAGAGCATGGCATTCGTGCATTTATTTATGCTGTGCATGAAATATGTAACATGTTCCACACTCGCTGCAAAATTTCACAAACTTTACATGACGTTTCCTTAGTACAGTGAGTGACCGATCTCATTAACTGTTAGCCCAAATTCTAAAATGCGTTTGCGATTAGGAAGGATTACTTAGATGGGGTTCTAAGACTGATTCTCTTGCGGCATAATCCTATAATATTTCGGACTCGGCAGGATGTCGGCTTTTAAATACACTGCTTTTGAAACTCCTGTAGAAACTGTGTTTGGCAACAAATGACTACTTAAGTAGCATGCACTTTCCCCAATGATTTTTGATGGCCTTGTAAAGTCAAATATATTTTATAGAAACCACAAACAAAAATATGCTTTCTTTCAGTCGTTTGATAAAGAATCACGTCATCGTTACATTTTTATCTGAAGAAAGAGTATAAGTAGGCATTAAAAAATTTCCTAATTTCCGAATAATTTGGAGCCTGATCAGCCGTTGCATCTGTGCTTGGCGATTTCAGTCTACATGGTGCAAGCGTTACACATAAGGAAAACCATATATTCTATGCCTTTGAAAAGGTACCGTTTAGAGTTCATGATTTTTTCAATGGATGCGGACTATGCTGTACATTTCATGAGGAACAGTGATAAACGGATAGGTACAACGCTGTATGAATGAACATCGCACAGTATTAAAAATCTCATAAAGAGAAATTTCTTTAACATCTAATTATACTCCCTCTTCGGGCATAAAATATGAAGATGACGTGATTATCTACTAAACGAGTGAAAAAAGCATACTTGATTCACAGTTTTTGCAAAATATACTTGAATTTATAATACCGTCGAAAATCAGTGGGAAAAATGCATGGTGCTTAAATATTCATTCACCGAGTAAGGTTTCTACAGGAGATCGAAAAGCAGTGTATTCAAATGCCGACATCTCGCCCACTCCGAAAAATTATAGGATAATGCCGCATGTTGGTCAGTGTTAAAACCCTGCCTAGGTAATCCTTCCTAATCCAAAACGCATTTCAGAAGTTCGGTCAACATTTCATGAGATCGGGCACTCGCTGTAGGTTAGGAGATTGTATGACTTTCTTTACACGGAGAGTATGCGGCATGTGGTTTGGAAACCCTAGGCGTAAGTGCAGCTGCTGTTTTAATAAAAAAGCGTTTAAGCCGGAAGATAACCTTTTTTTCTAGTATGAACTTAGAAAAAGACGTGATCAGCAAACAAATGAGTACACGATTGTATATTTTGTGTGTGTCATCAATAAGATATGTTTGGATTTACAGGAGAATCATGAGTCAGTGAAATAAATTCATAGAAATGGTAGTGAAAATGTGATTCTCAGGTAGCACGTCAAAAGAAGAAAAGGCCTTCACTGGAAAAGGGTTAACTGGAGGTCGGCTGTTTCGAGCAGTTACTTCACCTGCCCATCTTCAGAGACTAGAAAGTCATGCGCACAGCTCTCCTTATATGGCGCACTTTGTTTGATACGTAGCCCGTAAATGCCACCCCTGTAGCTAAATCTGACCCGCATTTAACCGTGGTCTGTGTCGCCGTGTCCCCGCTGACCGCGGGATAATTGGCGGTCCCAAATGTCCCGCGTCCTGATTGTCTCCCGTCAAGAATGTTCGTAAAACCAGATGAGGGAGCGGCAAATTAATGGAACAGTCCACAGTGCAGTCGGTGGGCATTCAGGCTGCTTGTACCTGCATTGCTGTATGATCACTGCTTCGGCTCATCGTCTCAACGGCGTCATAGTTGAAGGTGTGTCCCGTTCGTACGGCATAGGTTGCTACCTCCGACTTTGTTCCAGCCGTCACACGGTCAGCTGATGTCCGTGCACTCGCGTTTGCAGTCGTCGGTCGGTTTTCCCTACGTAGTCACACTTCTTGCAGCCGCAGTGAAGTCGGTTGGCGACGGCTGCCATCTCCTGTTTAGACATAGGATCTTTTGGCCGCATCACTTGCCGGCGGATTGTTGAAACCGGTCTACAAGCAACTTCGAGTGGCGCGAGGGATCTAGCCACGGCTGCGGAGACGCCCCTTAACGTACGGAATGCTCCGCCACGATTTTGGCTGACCATACACTTCATTTCGTATTTGGCTTCGTTCAGTTGGGGCCACCAATCACCACCGCGGTCAACAAACGCGGGGTGAAATGTAGGTTAGATACATTTACAAAGGCGGCAATAGCGGGCTACGCATGTGTGCGTGGTTTTCTAGCCTTTTAAGGTGGGTAGGCGAAGTGAAACCTCGGGCTTCCAATGAACCTCCCCCGGTGAACGTCTCCATTTCTTTTGACATGCTACCTGGGGATTGTTTTTTTACTACTATTGATATGAAATTAGAGTAGGTTGCCTAACTCGTGAAATGTCGACCGAAATTCCGGAATGCGTTTTCGTTTCGAAAAGATTAATTAAGTGGGTTGTAAAACTAGCGATTTTGCAGCGTAACTCTGTAATAATTCGGTTACCTCAGGACTCCGGCCATCGAACTAACTTCTTTTGGGCTGCATGCAACAAACTGCTTCCTGTAAAAAACAACTAATTAAGTAGCATGCATTTTTCTCATTGATTTTCGATGCTCCTAAAAGTTCAATTATATTTCATGGAAAACATGCATAAAAATATCCATTCTTCTGTTCATTCGGTAGAAAACTACTTCCTCTTTCAATTTCTTACTTGAAAGAAAAGAATAATTTGGTTTTAAAAAGTTTTTAATTGTGAGATTTCTTAATTCCGTGAAATGGCCGTTCATAAAACGTCATGTCTCTGCATTTACCAATGTGGCTTGTAAATTTAACGATACCGTTCAAATCTACTACTATATTTTATGAACTTCCTATGGTTTCCTCTCAATACCGTAGAGGAATGTATGGTTTTCCGTACGCGGAAAATACACGCCCTGTAGTTTGCAAACTCTGAATGCAAGTGTAACGACAGGTCGGGTTCAAAGTTATTCTGGAATTGGGAGAGTTTTTAAAACCGAATTATACCCCTCATTCGAGTAAAAAGTTGAAAAAAAGACGTAATGTTCTACCGAATAAGCAAAAGAATGAATATGTTAATGCATGTTTTTCATGAAACATGATTGAATTCTCAAGGGCATCGAAGATCAACGAGAAAAATGCATGCTAATTAAGTAGTCATTTTTGTAGATTGTAGTTTTTGCATGCAGCCCAACAGAAGTTAGTTCGATAGCCGGCGTCCTGAATTATAGACGCAAAGCGCACCAACCGCCTTGCTTTTGGGAGGAAACTGTCCTTTGAAGGGCCTCAATCTTTACATGCCTCGCCAACCATGTTATACTAAAATGCCTCTGCTGCAAGCCTCTCGTCAACATAAAGTTGTCAAAACAATGTTCCGTTATAGTCGGCAAATGACAAGGGTGCTCATAGAAGATTACCACCTCCGACTCAAGAAATACGCATGCAGTTTTGAGAACTTCAGGATGCCTGTTGCGCGCCGCGGTGGTGAATCAACTGCCACCACATTGGAGAACACCCTAATATCATTCGGAGGACAGAAACGTGCCAACAGGAATGTAGACATATTGGCAAAGTTCATGGCATTGTAGACATTACAAGCTCAAAAGACTGAACAGACGTTAGTACAAAACCTTTCGTCGAAGCGTCATAGCGAGGCCCAGACTAAGTTCTACAAAGTGGATGCGATTTTAACACAACCGACGCTGACCCGGCCACCTTCTTTCGAATCGGTACTAAGCCAAACCGGCATCACAGGCGAGACAAAGTACCCAATATGAACAAGCTGACACGCTCTTCAAATATCACAGTGTGTTAAAAAATAAACGTGGCTTGAAAGACTGCCGACTGACGGGATAACTCGCTCTTCCTCTCAAGGCCGAGAGCGCATGGTGGACCTCATTGTTCGTGATGGGCGAACTGACCTCTGCCCTTTCTGACGACATGATTCTCCTCTGGCAAAAAAGACGTCAGCAAGCCTTATCGGTCTGAGAACTACAACGGATGGAATCTCTGAAATCCGATTCAACCGTGAAAATCTCGGCGCCTCGGTGAGATTCGAACCCAGGCTGATTTGTGCGTGAGTTAAAATGATTGTAGACTTACACTGAAACTGTCTAACTCTCTTCTCCTCCCCCACCTGCACCAGATGTCAAGCCTAGAGCTACGAGTACCCGCCGAGCAGTTGGGTCAATATGAATTATTCAAAATCTGCCAAAACATCCATGAATTACGTAAGCCTGGTAGTCATCGGGTGGATTCTAGGTGAATT
Organism: Spirometra erinaceieuropaei; assembly: GCA_902702965.1. NCBI lineage: Eukaryota > Metazoa > Platyhelminthes > Cestoda > Diphyllobothriidea > Diphyllobothriidae > Spirometra > Spirometra erinaceieuropaei. The sequence goes on from CACRXP010000026.1 coordinate 687,404, forward strand.
ACTTAGAAAATCCTGCTTGGGCAGTCAACTTACTGTATCAGATTTGGTGGATTCCAGACGTTGCAGTAGGCTGGACGGGTAACTTGACCCAAATGCGATTAAACTCGCGTCGACCGGCGGGACCGCATAGCTCAGGTGGTAAGAGAGTCGGTTGTACTAAAGCCTTCCCCTTACCGTCGTGGGTTCGAATCCCACCGAGGCGCCGAAATTCGGTAGAAAATTAAGTCTTCTTCTAATTTTAAACTCGAAGGAGGGACATAATTCGGTTTTCAGAAACTTTTCTAATTCCCGAATAATTTTGAACACGCTCTACCGTTACATATGGATCCAGGGTTTCCAAACTGCAAGCCGTATATTTTCCGCGTACGGAAAACCACACATTTCTCTACGGTAATGTAGGGGAACCATATAGGGTACATAAAATTTAGCAGTGGATTTGATCCATATTGTTAACTTTGCAAGCCACATTGGTAAATGCAGAGATATAACGATTTGTGAACGGCCATTTCACGATATTTAAAAGTCCCACGATTAGAAACTATTTTAAAGCCGAATTATGTCCCTCCTTCGAGTATAAAATTAGAAGAAGACGTAATTTTCTACAGAATGAGCAAAAGAATGAATATTTTTGTGCATGTTTTCTATGAAATATAATTGAATTTTTAGGAGCATCGAAAATCAATGAGAAAAAGTCATGCTAATTATGTAGTCATTTTTTATAGAGTGTAGTTTTTGCATGCAGTCGGAAGGAAGTTCGTTCGAAGGATGGCACCCTGACGTAAGTGAAGTATTATAGAATTATTTTGCAGTTTGACTAGTTTTACAACTCTACTTAATTAATCATTTCGAAACGAAAACGCATTTCGGAATTTCGGTCGACATTTCATGAGTTAGCCCACCTACTGTATGCGCCAGAGAAGGAATGTTAAGACCCCGCACTGACTGTTGCGTGAGAGTGGTCAAGATGCTTTAAGGTAGTCATCGAAGTAAAAGTACAATAAATCAACACTTGTTGACAGTGCCTTCAAAGGCACATGAGATTCGTTTACTATTATCGTTAGGTGGTAAAAATAAAGTCAACCCGGAGGATCAAAATTTGTGATGCCACAAAGTTCTTAGATGCTTAATTCCTTCACTCAAGATAAATGCTTCCCAGAGTAAACCACCTCGGCCATAAACCATACCCTTGCTATCCTGGTCAGTGTGTGTTGGGGATGAGGGTTTTCGCAGTGCCAATTACCTGCATCCTCTTGACTCATTTTTGACACCTGGCCCAGGTGGGGGAGGAGAAGAGAGTTAGATAGCTTCAGCGTAATTCTACAATCACTTTAACTCACGCACAAATCAGCGCCTCTGCTCCCACAAGAACAGGCGGTGGACAATGTCGGCAACGACAGTCGAAATGCTATATCAGATGCTAGGAACAAATTATGGAAACGCTAATAGGCTCTTCAATACTAGGACTATTCACCGAGCTAGTCATACAGCGACTGGAAGAAATCATTTCAACTCTCGGGCACAAACCTTGACCGCATTGCATAAATAGTACCTTTTTCGTCAAAAACGAACTACTAAGTCGAAGACTGAATCGGAGATTTAGTAGTGGAGCTGGAAAAAGTCGTCTTCAGCCCTTATGAACCTGCGTTTTAGCGCCGGTACGTAGAAGACACGTCCACAACAATCGAAAGGGACAGACTAGCAGACGGCTTGGCAACGTCTTCCTCGACATTCAAATCATAAGGAAGAAGAGAATGTCAAACAGTTGCCTTTCCTCGACGTTCACGTTACACGCACACCCAATGACGAACCCAGCACCACGGTATAAAGAAAGGAGACTAACACGACTCAGATTCTCCATAACCATAGTAACCACCCAATGGCGCATAAACGCAGCTGTGTTAGGACACTTCCAAAGGACAAAAAAGCATTGCAGTGAACACGAGCAAAAGAACTACGGAGTTTCCGGGACCAACTGGCAAGTAATGGATACCCGAACGGCTTCGTCAGTTGATGCCTCCGCGCGCACCAACGGTGAACAAACGGAGGAGAGCTGTCAACACTCCGCCACCCTCTACCATATATAAAGAATCTATCCTAAGCAAAGAGACGTATCGATGGAGAGCACTGCAAGGCTATTGCTCACCATCCGACAGCGAATATGCGCAACAAAATCATGCCAGTGATGGACCGACTAGACGTAGAACGATCGGATGTCGTTTATCAGATCCCATGTCGGGACTGTCCTCTCCATTACAAAGGACAGACCGGACGACATCTCAGCTCGCGAGTAACGGAGCATAAACGGGCAATCCGGAGAGAAGACCCCTGTCTCAGGTCTCTACTCCCACCCTGGAGTAAGGCCACCAATTCAACTTCGCGAGCACGCGGATAGTAGCGCGGGCCAGCAACTAGACAGGGCGAGAACTGTTGGAAGCCTGAGTGTCTGACACCAACTCTAGCAACAGTCACGTTAACGCACCCCCCTGCTATCACGCGCTTCGTTCCCGCGGCCTGTAGGCGAGACCCAATTCCTAGCCAAGGGTGCACGCAGTCACGCCGCCGTGAGATGGCGTGGACTCGGCCTTGTCGCGAACACCAACTTCAGTCCTATCGCCCCTTTGATTGATTAAAAAACTTCATTTTAACCACAATCTCGCAGTTCCTGATGATGGCCTGTACGAGACCGAAAACTCAGACTAATACATGTACTGTCGTTGTGATGGTACGTTCATTTTCTTTGCATGTAATGATGTCTTCTTAGGCATAAAGTTTACTCGTGAAGAAGCAGCAGGAGAAATTCTGAAGTTTCTGAGTGTGTGCATACAAGGGCGAAGCGATGGTCGCCTAGCAACAACCGTTTACAAGAAAGGACCTATTGTGCAATGATTTACCGTACTAACAACACAGGTATTAACTAAAAGCCCAGACACGCGTGTTTCGCCGATCTTATGCCGCTGCCTGACGCAGCTGCGAGGGGTTCGGCTCGTCAGTGGGTCCCCCAGCTTTGCCCGTGTGTTTTTTGGTATATGAACTCCAGTTTCAACTTGCCTTGTTTAATTTCTGAGGGGATTAATGCGCGAACTTGGAGTAACTCTTTCAAATTTCGGACCGTGCCTGAAAAGGTCTGTTTCGAAAGACTTACTCCAAGTTCGCGCACTAATTTCCTCGGAAATTAAACAAGGCAAAAGGACCTATTGTCAAAAGCATTCTAAATTAGGTAACCAGCCATCACACAGTCAGCAAAAAAGCATCCGAGTCCAAAATCTCTCACATTACTGCGCAATGGGCGATCTGCTTTGGAAATAACTGGCTAAAATTAATGGTTGTTTCAGCTTAACAGATATCTGACCAGGTATGTGAAGAACTGCCTCGAATGTCTGATACAGACACTAGACCCCAACCCTGATAGAGAAATCATGCCGCAGGAATTGTTATCCCTACCTCATACAAACGGAACTGAGGAGATCGCCCGGCATCCGAATCGTTTTGGTTCCCCTATCGCCAGGATCCCAAAGAGTAACATACGTACGTAATCTGTCGTCTACCATACACTACTCGCACCTGTATCTACTTTGGTCATGTGAACCAAGTCCTGGTCACTCGTTATAACAAAACCAAACTGTCTGTCCGTCAGCATGATTCCTGTCCCAGACTTCGCGTGCGCAATCCAATGTGACCGTAGGTCATATGAAACGATAACGAGATCCTCGATATTGCCAATACGAAACGGGTTAGAGGTTTGGTACTCCGATTTGGACAGTTTAAATCTCTATGTTGACTTGGGCACTCATTCCTCGCGAATACGATCACGGCCCAATTAGCCGCAACTCCGTCCTCTATCAACGATCGCTCATCCAGTCTCCCGCGGTCTCAATGATCCGTTAGTTCCTCTCCATCTCCACCTCCTTCAGCAGAGGAAGCAGTCACCGTACCTTTTTGACTTTCGAGACGTAGCGCATATTTTGCCCGCCTCCACTGACTTATCAGTATTTTGAGTGTGCTCTAGTGTGATAATCTAACGTTGTTCCCTACTCATTTCGTTTATCTATGGGTTGGTGTTACCAACTTAAAATGCATAACACCTCTGTTCTTACAGAAGTTAAACGCATCAAAAGATGAGCCGTTCGATAGAAGAGGATTGCTTTGAGTCTAAAGTTTCGATTAGGGGATTTCGGCTCTTCATCTTGGGAGACTGGAGATTCCCATGCATGGTTCTCTTCGTATTGGTATAGGTCGCCCATTCGAACTGCTCGGCTGAGTCGACCTCCGTTTCATCGTGAAATACGTAATCCGCGTCCTCGTTGACCGTGACAGCCCCAGTTGTGTCGTGTCTTCAATGTTCTCAGTCCAAAGGTTCGTTAAACAAGAGGCTGGAAAGTTCACTTGGAGACTGGATCAGTAGCTGGAAAATGTGAAGACGCAAAGAGATCTTCATTTCCGCAAAGGGTGCATGATATGAAACCCTGATCAAAGATCCCAAAAGATCCAGAGCGGCGTGTAGATAACCAATTAGATTAAGAAACTCAGTTCGAAAATCGTCCTACCCACAACCACGATTTAAAGTCCGTTTCTGCAGACAGCGTTCAACATTTCACATCGACTCTAGTGAATTGCAATTATCAGTACCTAAACAGGAGGCCGAAAATTCTGGAATCGCTGCAAAAACACACACGGAGACGGTAAAAGAACTTCGAGAAAACAAAGATATCTTGGTAACTAGGTCGGATAACGAAACAGGTCTCGTTATATTGAACTACGTAACCAAGGTGCAGTCCTCATTTCAGATCAGAAGGTAATCTTTAGACAAGGAAAAGGACCAAACGGATGAAGTAGAAGCGCAACCGCTTGGTTACTTAAAAAACTCTACGAAGGAGGTCACATAAGCGACTGTGACCTCAACCACTTACGACCAGTCAGCACACATACATATATCCAAATTGTATCATCTACCGATAATCCACAAAGACGGCCTCTCAGTTTGTCGGTTTTGTACATGCACAACTCTCTGTTTCATGCGATAGCTAAGTATATAGCGGAGAAACGGGAGCCTGTACAGAATCAAATAGCATCACTTAGTTACAGGGATACTTACGGATTCATCGACAACTTCATGGACCCGAACCGCAACGGAATGCAAATGCTCTCGCTAGGTGTCTCATCGCTCGTCACAAATGCCCCAGTCACCGGGACATTCGATTATATCTGCGAATATCTATCAGTCATGCATAAGGAAATAGGAACACTGGCGAACGCACTTAAGGAACCACTACTTAGATGCACACTAAATGTGCTGTACCCTTTTGACAACTAATTACATAGACAAATAAAAGCCTTGATATGGTTTGCCGCCTGGTTCTCTCCTAGCCGATGCCTTCATGAGCAATTTGGAAAAATTTACATTAAACGACTAGATCGATAGATTAGGACACTGCGGTCCTAATCTTAATGACATCTTTGCAATCACCGCTGAAGAAACCAAAATAGCAGCCCTCTCAGATGGCGTACAATCGATGGGCTATCCGACGAAATACTTATTAAAATTCTGAAATGTGCCCTCAGTTGGAAAAGATTGGTTAGGTCGAGCTACAAGATTAATTACCGTGCATTATAGTAACCAGATATTTCGGTCACGTCAGGGTGTCAGCTTTTGAAAGAGTTTATTCCGGCCACTCGCAGAATCTGCCCTCCAAAAATGACTACATGCGCAGCACGACTTTCTCCTATTATTTTTCGATGTTTTTTATAAATTCACACGTGCTTTAAAGAAAATGGGCTCAAAAATAGTCTTTTCTGAACTCATTTGATGGAAAATCACTCGTTTTTCGAAATTTACACTTAACGAAATCGAGCCTTTTGACGGTGAGAATAGGTTGAATAGCCCCAAGAAGTTTAATATGTATAACTACCCACCACACTTGTTTTAGTGAGCCCTGTTCATTTTATCGATTCATGGCTACAGAAAGTCTCCCTTTGGGTGTTACCTGGAGCACTAATATAACCGCATGCACCTAGTTGTTTCAGTATGACCTGGTGTGCTTGCATAGAATCTGGTTGTTGATTCCGTGCGCCATGCCTTACTTATGTCTTCCAAAAGAGTAGTTTAACCTTTCTGTTCCATGCTGCGTGCTGTAAGGCTCGTCAGTCGCGTGCTGGCTTACTTTGCCTTGTTTTGAACACAAACGCTCCGCCTTCTCGATATTTCTATGCGGTTTCTGTTGTCGAACGCATACGCCGTGACTTATTAAGTTCTTCAAGAATACTTGTGCGTAGTCCCTAGCACAATAAGAAGGTTGAATTTAGTTGAGGTTAAGTGGTCGTTCAATTGCCTTCAGGAAGCAGATGTTCACATTCCCTGTTTGGAAAGCTGTTACACCGGAAATGCTTTCGCAATATGCAACAGGAATATTTTCCACGCTCGTTTTAGTCCCACGCTGTCTATGCCAGTCTGTTTTCTTTCATTCGTTAGGACAACGGGAGAGACATTCCATGCCATTCAATTGCTGCCGATATCCCCTCGCATTCTTTTACTCTGATGCCCCTTATAAAGGCCAGCCATATTTTTATTATTATCCCGATGTTTAGCCTGCTGCTTTCGAAAACTGCACCCTTTCTTAAAGCTGTCCTCCTTCGACATCGGTTGCACCGTAATACATTTTCGTCGATGTGTAGCCTCAATATTTGCTGATGCATTTGGCGCTCATACTGGCATTTTTTCGAGCTAGGTAGCAGTCTACTTGCTTGGTAGTATTCCAGCCCCTTCTCTGAGTTTATAGCTTCGGTCTTCCGCTTTCGTCATAAAATCATGCTGCCATGGATCCGATCATGTGCATTTTGAAGGGAAAAAAAGCATTATTACCTACCTTGTTCGTTAATGCCTTTCATAATTGATCGTAAAATTTTGCTGTGGATGTGAAACATAAAAGCGGCATTAATAAATGGACAGATATTATGGCTCGCACGATCAAATCTCAGTCTTAAAAAATCTCATAATAAGAAACTTTTAAGACCGAAAAATGGTTTCCTCGTTCAGTAAGCTTGAATAAGACGCGAATTGCGACCGACTGAGCGCAGTAAATGAATCTTTCAGCACGCTATCTATAAAATATATTCGAATAGGTAAGGGCGTCGAAAATCAATGATAAGAATTACGGCAACGGTAGGGTGAAGGATCCCAATTAGCTGTCAACATACATTGGATCGTGTCATGCGGGAATGATGCTAATAATGGGTTAGAGGTGGGGCGGAACGCAGAACGATAAGCTGACGGAATGCAGGAAAACACAGAAGACGGTTGGTGGCAAAAACGATGCTTTCGAGTTAGGTGATGAATGTGTGTAGATACGATATGCAAGTGGATATTCCATGGCATCCAATCTTGGAGTGCCTGACCACCGTACAACTGAGCCTATCCCCCGGCAGACACTTCTGTTATCCCTTAAGTCATGCTAAGTTGATATCCGTTTGCTATTTCTCCGTTCCTGGGCACGACTATCAGTCATCAGAACTAACTGGATTCGCAAGTATATACATCACCATGCGATCCATAGTATGCCGACAGCTTATTGGGATCCTTTACGCTATCGTTGCCAAAACTATAATTAGTTAGGTGGTTTAAAGGAAGAGTCGACTACCGGAACACTGTGTTTATTGCCCTGAGCTTGCAGACTCGTACAGGAGTCCATCGTCAGAGGTAGTAGCAGCAACAGAACAAGCGACAGTTTTAAGGCCTGTAGGCCAATCATCGACCGACGGCGTAAGACTGCAGGTGACTACGCAGGGCTCTGTACGCTGGCGCCAGATCGATAAATCGATTGACCGAGTTCTCATCCGAGGCCCCGGTTTCAATCAATTCGCGGCCTGTTTTGTTTCCGGCGTGGGCGACTATTTTGGTGACTGCGAAGTTAAACTCGTAACCCATTTCGTAGGTGTGGGCGGCCACTTGTGATAATGCGTCGCCTCGTCGCACAGCCAGCTTATGCTCGTGTCTGCGTGATCCGAGCCTGCGCCCAGTCTGTCCTGTGTAGTTACAAGGACAATTTTGACACGGAATGCGATACACTACTCCAGATTGCTCTTCAGGTTTTAACCGGTCTTCAATTTTTGCGACCTTATTGCGTATGATGGCTTTGGGGCGGTGTGCAATTCCAAAACCTAGCTCCGAAGTTAGGTAATCATTATTCGGAATGGTGGGTTTGCAAGCGACCAGAAGAAAGCTCGTTCAAAAGCCCGCCACCTGTCGTGACTGAAATATCTTGGGATTTGGCCGCATGACAATCAATATTACAGCCCTCCTTGATCAATTTTTTTGGGTCAAGACCAAATTTAAAGTTCCCGTTAACATTTCATGTAGATCGGGAACATCCACCTATTGTGTTTACGTTGTGGATACGGAAGCTCTAGGCTCGCTTTCTTTCTAAGACGTCTTTCGAAGTAGAAGAGCTAAGGGTAGCATTCGAAGGAACCTTTATAAGAAGAAACATTGGTCTGGAAAAAATCTACCCGTTAGACCCATGACCTCCTTAGAGAATATTTGACATCCCAACAAAATTATAACGCCAAATATTACAGAACCCATCATAATGACGGCATCAAAAACTCCGTACCCCAATGCCCGTTTTCAAAGGGATACAACGAGTAGACTTCTAAGAAGACACTTTGACCGGGCTGCTTTGCGAATATTCTTGGCGGCAAGAGTTTGGGAATTATTCCCGGCCAATCATGTGTTACACCGAAAATGCATGGATAGGTTGTCAGCTCAGAACGTCTCCATGTGCATCTGTTTCTTCACTTGCTCCTGTGAAGCAGATAATATTGGTCGCGCGAGTAGGCGCCTGTCCCAAAGAAAACGGAACACATCGCGGCATGATTGAGGAAAGATGACATTAAACGCATAAACAGCGCATTCTCGCACACATTGTTGATTCCATGCATCGTGTGGACCCCAACGTAGCCTTCCGTGTGAGTTGCAAGGTCCCGCTGGACTACCCTAAGCCAATGGCTCATCTGCTGGCAACAACAGAGGCGACTACCATCAGGTTACGGAAGCCGGTCTTCTGTGCACAGAGAACCTGGTACAAGCTCCACGCCTACCATGGCCAAAGGTCGGTTGACTCCATGCACCCCGCTGTACCCTCCCCCCAGTCCCCCTAACCCACAATACCTCCTAACTCACTGTCTCTTATCCCTCCACGTCGCTGTCCAACATCTCATCGACTAAACATATTGGCTTCGGAGCACTATCGACCGAAGTTGTGGATAATATGCGTCAGTGACGCATTTGCTGTCATCCGTTGGGACAGACTTTGGGAACTTATCCAACATCAGAGCTTGATTTCATCAAATGCTCGATTCAAGATGGAAGAAAATGGTCGCTGGTTGTCGCTCCTGGGCGTACCCATTGGTGTACCAAGCGAGGGAGGGCCCAAAATAGCTGTTTATGCGAAAACGACGAATGACTCTGGTTTTCGGTCCTGTCAAGCGACCCTGAGCTACTGGGCCAACGCCTGTTTGCGACAGCAGAAGCAGTGGCCATCAGGTTACGAAAACCACTCTTCTGCGCACAGAAGAACCACATTCAGGCTCCGCACCTACCGTGGTCGATGGTCGACTAACGCAGCAATCCTCCGCGCCCTTCCGCTCTCGCCCCGTCCCTGCCATTGACTGCTGTTACCCGCCTCTTCCCACATTTCCACATCCCGCCTGTGTTTAAAGACGAACGTTGATCGATTTCTGTTCTCACTGACATGTTTTTGCTTCTAACCCGTTCCCATACAACTGTACTGTCCTGACGAGAATTTGTCGAAAGCAAACATATGCTCGCCAACTAGTCTTCTGAAAGACAAGGGAGACTTGAATGCCAATTTCTGATTTATTAGTCATCATCATACAATTATACTGAATTTCACGTCTTGAAACACCTGAGGCTCGACCTCGCAGCCTGTTGGAAGCCAAATAGCTATTCCAGCCTACCCTGTCTAGTCAGTCAGTCAGTGTATTTGAGGGAAATAGGCTTACGCCTTTGAACTCCCTATTTGTACATAAAAAAATCGATAAACAAGCAAATATGTCGGTAATGGTATTCTACGCAGAGTTTTGGAGCATTGATGATGTTTCAGCATATCGTCTCATATAGGGATCCCAAGTTCGCGTCCAAATGACGAAACAAGGCATTGAATAACATTCAGTCTAAATTAATTAAAGGAAGAACCTGTCTCCTCTCGAAAACCGCTTCAAACCTCCGAGTTCGCAGTTCGTTCTCCCGGGGGGAATTCACTAGTTTTCAGTTAGAACTAAGGTGTGGGGTTCCTGAAGAACTATTAATGGCAGGGAGGAACTACAGTAGTGGGCGAATTCAGGGCTATGTTAAGTCCGATCGCAGAATTTAAAAGAATCGAGGGTCTCGTATTTTAACTGTCAAGAGACGCGGCGGTGATTGGTGTGACTGAAGTCAGTGACACATATTCAAAAGTTCCGGCCATGAAATATGCTGGAAGCTAAGTCAGTACGCGATATCTGAAGGTGTGCTCCGGAAGGTCGGTGCTCCGATGTGAAAGTGCCATTCGTCCACGACGCTTCACGCACGCCATCAGTGAAACCCCGGGCGGGGGAGTAGGGTAAGTCCATGACCTGCGTGCAATTCACTAAGCAAAAATCGATAATTTAAGCAAGTTGGCTTTCACAGGCGCTATTCAGCGCACGGCAAGTTGCCCCAACGGTGCACACATGTAACAGCCTGTCCGTATGCAGAAAAATATTACGCGTGGATACAGTGAGGTTGGGTTTTTTAGACAAATTAGTTAGTACGACGAAACAACGCATACTGAGTTCGGCAACCCTCTACAGCCACGTCCTGACACTGAATAAAACGAACGGCAACTTGTTGAAACATGGGGGATTTTGGAAGATCTCTGATAGAAGGGGCGAATAAGAAGCGCATAATGAGGTCTTAAAACATGCATGACATGAATCGGTAATCGGCGCGATGGCAATGATAGGGTGTGGGACCCCAAACTAAATGGCAAGTACAAAAATATCCCCTAAAATTCAGGGTGACTGTAAACATCACTTATAAATCACCAGTCCCATCATTTGAAATTTCTTTCCATTACCGACTAAATGTAAACTGAACAGCGACGCTTTCTTCAATGTTCGTTATTTTTTGAAAATTTCTTTTCGTTTATTGTTTAATTATCGCATTCACTTTCTTTGCCAAATGACAGCGTAGGATAAGACTTTCGGCAGAAATTTATCCATTTTCTGTGTCATCTTGCACTTCGTCCTCGGTGTTGCCCCACTAGTTAAACCCTCTCTACCACCATTCAAAGTGTGACACGGTCCACAGGCTGGCTCAAGTTAGTATGTTATTACCGACAAAGACAAGGGAGACTGGAATGACCATTTCTGGCTTGTCTGTCGTCGTCAGCCAGTCATACCCAAATTCGAAGAGTGAAACACCCGTGACTCGAAGTTGCGATCTGTTAGTTAGACGTCCAAGCTTCTGACCACTGGGCCACGAGCCCGTTGCCCTGTCCGTTTCGATCGGGAATATACAATGGTAGGGGGGGCGCTCACCGATCGTACTAACGGAACGCACTCGTTCCGTTGTGCCTTGCGGGCTCTCTCTCGAGTCCAACCAGCAGCCGCATAGAAGCGCATGATATAGGCAGTATGTTATTACCGACAAAGACAAGGGAGACTGGAATGGCCATTTCCGGCTTGTTAGCCATCGTCAGCCAGTCATACCCAACCTCGAAGTGTGGAACACCCGAGGCTCGAAGTCGCGACCTGTTAGTTAGAAGTCCACGCCTCTAACCACTGGGCCACGAGCTCGTTGCTCTGTCGCTTTAGATCGGGAATATACAATGGTAGGGGGCGCTCATAGTAATAACATACTGCCTATATCATGCGCTGTTGTGCGGCTGCTGGTAGAGCTCAAGAAAGAGCCCGTAAGGCACAACAAAACCAGTGAGTTCCGTAAGAACGATCGGTGAGCGCCCCCTACCATTGACACCCGATCGTTACCGACGTGATTAGGGTAGTCTTTTCCTGAACTGGTATGCAACAGGTAGACCGCATCGTAGGTCCGTAGTCGAGCATTTAATACGGGCCTCGCTGTAACATCAGGTCCAGACGAAGTCAAAGGAGTGTGCTTGACAAGCTAGAGATAAATTCCCGCTAAATTTGAGAAGCGGCCAGCGCCACGTTCTTCGAAACGCAGCCAAACTTTAAAGGTTCACGAATAAAGATTTCACACCGCAGATGCTGACCTCACAGCGCGACCAAACAAAAGGACCGGTATATTAAAGACCGAAAAGCTCAGCTTGAGTAAATGCGTGAATTAGGGCATTTTGTCCATAAAAGCAAAACGAACAGAAAGTAGGAAACCAACTGGCCCGAGTCTGGGCTTAGTACGTACCACGTCAAAACTGCCCCTAGGAGCCTACTTGGGTTTCTCGTATCGGCTGAAGTCGGTAAGATTCGGTTATTTAACCCCACCTGATGGACACAGTACTGTTGGTGTTGGGGTTATTTTTAGGGGTTAGAGTTATGGGTCAGGGTTAGGGGTTTATGTTAGGGATAGAGTTAGAGGTTAGGGCAACTATTTCTTAACCACTCAAAGTACAACAGCGCATTCCCAATAGTGTTTTATTTTGCATACAACTACTTGACCTCGTCGCATGTACGTTCCCTGGCCCCCTACTACGACCGGTCCCGTATTGCAGGTGGCTGGGATTTGCTCACTTCAGTTGGGACTACATAACCAAATCTGACCCTGAAGTCTGATTCGATACAGTGCAGCCAGCTAATGCTCCCAGGAAACCCTGCTGTCACAACGTCGAACTTCTAACCAACAAGTCGCGGGGCTCGAGCTTCAAAGGTTGCGAGAAGCTGAGGTTGGGTATGGGCGGTTGGTGACGGCCAAAAAGCCAGAAGCGGTCATCCCAATCTCCCTCGTCTTTGTCGGTAATGTTCTTCTGCCAGTTCTCCCATTATTGAACGGCGGCACTTCAGACGACTAAAATGCAGTTGAATCGGGAAACCAGCAGACTAAAACAGACAAAGTGGCACGAGCACCGACTGGCGGTGCTACGGCCGAAACAGTCTCGCTAGTAACAACTTAAAAAGCCGGACAAGGGTCCACTTTCAGTACAAACACGGTCGTACGATAAGACGATAGTTGCCCGTCGTGATGGCTGCGGCAAGTTTGGGGATCAGGGCACAAGTCAATCGAAAGTCGTCCAGCTGATTTGCCATAACACTTCTCAACGTGAAAAAGGCCGGATAACGCAAATTTCAGCGGTCTTAGGCCATAAAAGCACAAATAAAATAACTTTTAAAAATAGCCTTCTAAGGAAGTTTACATCTAAATATCCCTTAAGAATTAATGCAACTTCAGGTATGTCTGTTTGCCAACAACCTACAGCGTGAGTTGCGATTCCAAAACCGTTTTCCGGGGATTCGCGTTATTCTTGGCCCCTATGAGTAGAGTGAGACGCGGTTCAACAAGAGAAACAGGATATTCTTTAATTTCACCGATGAGGACGTCGTAGAAACAAAAGTTTTCATAAGGTCACATGCTGCCAGACCAATTGGTGGCTAATAAATATGCATTGGACTCATGAAATGGTGTCGGTTTGCGAGTGATTGGCAATCATTCGTAAATTTTGACACATTTCATGAGTTAGGTCACTAACTGTAAATATAATCGACTGGCGTAATTGTAAAGAGAACGTTTTTTCCATTAAATTAATCTGCACTTTTGTTTGTTCTGGATTACGTTTAGTTCCAGATCAGCCTTGAACTATCGCTGAATACTTTGTGATTTTCAGTGTCTTTCCCACGGTTATCGTGGGACAGAAAATCAATTTTCATGTCCGGCAAGCTCTGTTTAGCAAAACTCTCGAGATTAACCTACTCTCCTTTCAATGAAAAGCACGCTTAGATGCGCTACCGAACTTTGGGACAGGTATTAGCAGAGGAAATTGCCCAGGTGTACAGCGACATTCATTCTCGTCCAATCTATTGAATAATAATAGTAACATTTTGCTTGATAAAATTACTTGAGCACACATTCACCACAGGACATTTTCTTGAAAGGGCTGGATGAGCAAGCAAAATGCGCAACTTTTAAGACGTCCAGAAATTCTCACATCAGTTTCCGTTATCAGGTACCGTACCTATCACTGTTAATTTGTCAGTCACTCAGGCAGGGGGGAGAATGGAAACGCAAGCGACCGTTTCAAACAGTTCCGACGGCCGTTCACCATGCTACAGAAACTAACACACTAATCTCCACACGAAGGTCGGTCGCTGTCTTGCATGTTTTTATCACCTTCTGGTAGGTGTAGCAGGTGTGAATCGTTTTCGTGATGAGTCAGCGCGTGGGTGAGGGTCAGTCAGAATGTGTGATAGCTTTAGCACGTGGGTGAGATTGTAGCCCACCCGTCTGCGAGGCAACAGCGGTCGTGACGTTATGCTCAAAGCATTTTTCTCTATTCATGTATCTGTGATCGTACTGATGTGCGGCATGGTAAGCCAGGTCAGAGTCAGTGTGTTGGTTGATCGAAATGACGCCTGAAAATCACGTATCTGCAACGTCCTCGTCTGCTATGATTACTCTTTTGAATTGGGCTGGAATCCGGTCTGTGTTAGAAACTGGTGTTCGTGTAGTTGATTACATTAGTGAATGACGCAAAGCCTAACCAAGTGCAGAAGGTACACATTGACAATCCCAAAAGTGGCCACAGACAACCGACCTACGCAATAGGTCCATTGTAAGCTAACGTTGCAGGTCAATTGCCTGAAAGTAACAGATCTCTGTTACCAATGCGAAAGATACCATAGGACAGTTTGACCGTCGTTTCAGACGATGTTAGCCGTGTGCTCCACAACAAGATAAAGCAAGGATGGCTACTTTCGCATGAGTTATTTTATAGTGATAGTAGACATGCACCGCATCTACCGCACTCTCTCCCCCTACTCCCCGCCCAGACCCGGTGCCAAGGCAGAGTCAAGAAGACCGGAGGCGGGGTTGGGTGGCTAAAGATATCAAATTGGCCTGCGATAGGCACACGCAGTAACGAAAACAGATGAAGGGGCCCACTCCAACCGGAACCCCACCGCGTGTGCTCGACAGCGGAGGCACACAACCTCCCAGCAAAACTTCCTCGCTCAGACGAAGTGCGAACCGTAAGCCCCGAATTCTCACTTCCTTCCAAAGACGTTCACCGCGACTGTGGCCGGGTTCCTGTCGCCGGTCAAGTCCGCCTTCTAGCGCAGGTGTTTGGCTACAGACCGCTTGAAGGTGCAGGTAGTCGGCCGAGAACACATACAAACGGTTGAACTTGGAGCCAGAGGGACGTTCGATGCTAGCTTTTATGTCTATTGTCAGATAGGATGAAGTCGCTTGCAGCCAGGGTCGGCCCAGATGACACGCTCAGTGATCGACGCAATGCACGGCCGCCGCACTGCCACGGGCTCGCTGCCCTGTCGGTTGCGATCGGTTACATATACCCAAGCACTGTATATTCCATGAGCACTTACTCCAAGTTGTTGCATTAATTTCTGGGAAAAGAAACATGATGGACAGAGTAGAATTCGACTACATGATGCGCGGAACAGGTGTCAAGGTTGTATCGTGAGTGACCGATCTCATGAAGTGTGGGCCAACGTTCTGAAATGCATTTTAGATTAGGAAGGATACCCTACGCAGGGTTGTAATATTGATAATCACGCGGCCTAATCCTATGGTATTTAGGACTCGCCAGGATGTCAGCTTTTGAATGCACTTCTTCTCGATCTCCTGTGGAAACCGCACTCGATAAAAAATGACTACTTGGGTAACATGCGTTTTTCACATCGATTTTCGACGGCCTTATTAATTCAAGCACATGTTATGCAAAACATGCACAAAATGTCTTATTTACTCGTTTGGCAGAGAATCATGTTACCTTCACATTTTGTACTCGATGAAAGAATGATTTTCAGTTTTAAAGTTTCTCGTGAGATTTTTAAGACCATGTAATGTCCATTCATGCAGCATCGTACTCGGACGTTTATTAGTGCTCTTCGTAAAGTATACAACATGGTCCGCATCCACTGCCAAATTTCATGAACTCTGTGGGGTATGTTCTTAAAGGCGTGCGCCTTATAGACTTCAATGACTAAACGATAATGCAACGGCTGGTCTGACTCAAAATTATTCGGGGATTGGAAAACCTTTTCAAAACTTAAATATGCACTTTCATCGAGTAAAAAATGTGAAAGTGACGTGGTTCTCTGCCAAACGTGTAAAAGAAAGCATATTTTGTGCATGTTTTCTATAAAATATACTTGAATTAATGAGACCATCGAAACTCAATGTGAAAAACGCATGATACGCAAGTAGTGATTTTTTACCGAATGTGGTTTCCGCAGGAGACCAAAAAGAAGTTCATTTAAAAGCCGACATGTTGGCGAGTCCGAAATACCATAGGAGTAGGCCGCATGATTATCAATATTACAACCCGAGATAAGTAATCCCTCCAAATCGAACGTGGATTTCAGAATTCTGGACCACATTTCATGAGATCGGTCACTCACTGTGTACATCGTAGTCTGGGGGAGGGACAACCTCGAAATCCAGTAGAAGACGCCCGCTGGAAACATCCCCATCTGTACAAACAACACTTTTCACGAACAGGTCAATGCACAGCCCATGCTTTGAGCAGGAGAAACGGCGGTCGCAAACACAAAATTAATACAGCTTTACAGGTTGTAACCGCAAAATAAGGGGTATACAATATACACTTCATCTGGCCTGGATCGTAGAAAACAAAAAACAGAAAGCCAGAGGGAAAGCAAAAAGCCAGAAGGACTTGCAAAACGTCCTGCATGCCAGCCAGGTAGATGTGCCAACCGGTGATCTCGGCCGAAGTAAAAAAAGAGAAGGCAGGGGGGCGAGAGGTCATTAAG
>CACRXP010000026.1:712218-738513 GCA_902702965.1 Spirometra erinaceieuropaei
GGGCCTCACACTCTCTTTTTCGCCTCTGCCCGAGCATTTCCGCTACTTAGCAACGAGGTTGTGCGCAATGTCTAGTGTGGAGTGAAAGCCTCCGTCTGCGTGTGTTACGCGCAACTACGATCGTAGTTAGGGTCTCACACAGACAGGTCGAGCAACGAATACCACGAGCCAACATTAGCTGTTTTTCGACTCGGACCAACAAACGGGGTTCTAGTGCGGAGGGAGGGCATAGGGGAGGGGGTAGTTATAAACCAGTCTAACCTGCGTAACGGGGGCACCGGTGAGGGGGGGGGGAGGAGAATTGGCAAAATGTGCGACTCAAGGTATTTAACAGGATAGAAAGTTTGACAAACACTGGCCAGACATGAGATGCGACAAGCAAGGCTGGTTGCTAAATTACGAAAATAGTGTTATTTAGTAATTGTAGCTGTTAACTTCCTTAGAAATCAACTGCGAACTTGGGGTAGATCAGTATATTTAAGGTCTATAGGCTCAGACCTAAGTTTTTTTTAGGTATTTAGGGATCATTCGGTGTCCATGTCTGTTTGTCTGAGCTCTCAAACTCGTGAGCGAGTCCAGCGTCAGAGATAA
Source organism: Spirometra erinaceieuropaei (assembly GCA_902702965.1). Lineage (NCBI taxonomy): Eukaryota > Metazoa > Platyhelminthes > Cestoda > Diphyllobothriidea > Diphyllobothriidae > Spirometra > Spirometra erinaceieuropaei. Next base: position 712,810 of record CACRXP010000026.1, read on the forward strand.
AGGCGTCGGCAGAACAGGCGACCGTTATTGGGGGCGTGTCAGGCAACGGTCAGTGGCGAAGATCTAGAGGTGGCTGTGGAGAGTTTTGTATGCTGGCATTAGATAAATGCGCCGATTGACTGAATTCACATCCGAGTCCTGGTTTCAATCATCTCTCAGCTTGTCTTACTTTCGGTGTGGGCGATTGTCTTGGCGGCTCCGAACTTCAACTCAAAACCCTTTTCAAAAATGTGCGCAGCCACCTGGGATAATTCATCGTTCCATCGCACAACAAACTCACGCTCATGTATGCACGATCCCAGCATGCGTTAAGTCTGGCCTGTGTAGTTACAAGGACAATTTAGGCACCGGATGCGATAAACCACTCCAGACTGCTCTCCGGCACTTAATCGGTCCTTTATTTTTACGATCGCTGGGCAGGCGGTCTGTTAATTCGTGTACTCTTCTTCCGAAGTTCTTATTTTTATACTATAACGTACTGGTTTGTTAAAAACAGTAATATCTGTAATAGAAGTAAGTCCGCCGATCAGGTTGCGGGACAAGCTCGACCCGTATGTCTGTATGCCCAAACGCATAAGATCTCTTCCCCCCCTCTCTCTCTCTCTCTCTCTCTCTCTCTCTCTCTCTCTCTCGCCCAATACCTCTTCCATCTGGCCCGCACCAGTGGACTGTTCCGCCATTTCCGCCAATTGGCAGTGAATTTGGCTACCGTGTCAGATGTGGAGTTAAAGGCTCCGCATGTGTGTGTGCCATATGCAAATACGGCCAGTACATGCCTTGAGTCAATGGTCGCCCCTTATTGAGTCGGTCCAACAATTGGTACCCTGGGAGGAGGAGAAGCTATACACCAGGCAAACCCTAACTGGTCCGCTCCATTCCTTTGACGCTTTTATACTGTTACACCTCCTGAATCTCCTTGGCCACAGCATTCACGCATAAGAACCGCCCTATACGCCAGCGCAGGCATCGTCAGCCCCTTCAGGCCAGTCTGGCGTTGGATACGCACAGATCCGGGTGACAACGGGGCGTCCATGTGACACACGGCTGGTTCAGACTCTCGCGAGCTAGGTGCTGCTCCTGGCATCGCAGAAGGCAGTCGCAGAGGGAGAGAGAGAGAGAGAAAGAAAGAAAATGAGGAAAATGCTCAAGACGCAGCAAACACTGAAACGCCAATGAAGGGTAGGCAAATGTCGGTTGCCAAGTCAACCAGCACAACAGTGTGCAGCAAACGCGGGAGCGGTTGTTAGGCGCGGATAGCTGTAGTCCTTAACTCGCGGAGCCAAGTGCATCGCGCTATTTTCAATGGACCCAAAAACATGTGCGGCCTTCCGTGGACACAGTGAGTTGTTCACGGGAGAACAGATTTTACGACAGAGGGAGTGTCGGATAAGCTGTTTAAATGAATGATGATGATGAGGAGGATGATGACACAGACGTGGGAAGGAGGAGCAACGGGACTTTATTTTAGTAGCAGAGGATGGCAAAGGTCCATTTGACAGACGTTTTTAGGTTAGCCAAAAAAGGAAACAATAAAAATAGGTATTGCCTTGAAAATTTCGGCAAACAGCTATCCGCACACACATACTGAGGAGTACAAAGAACTACTAAAAACAGCAGAAACCAAAATGTCTCCCCTAGAATGACTAAAATTTGACGTCAAAATCAAATACGCAGCTTAAAGGATCGCTGGTCCATGCCATCACAACAGAACGGCCCAAAACGACATTGACCTCACTGGAAGGTGCCAAGTTTAGGCAGATGGGGCACCGTAGTAGTTCCTGTACGTTACTAATAACGGCCGTCTGAAGCAGTAACGTCACCAATTACTGCTGAGCACGATGCTACACAACCTCAATAATCAATGGGGCGCATGCATTACTGAGCAGAGAGGGGGAGAGGGACAAGTTTGGAAGTCGCAACGGCAGCAGTCATCTTACAAAGTTCAACAATCTGAAGCGATGGGTACCAATTGTGATGGGTATGCGGCGGGAAAACAACTGTAACTACATACCGCAACGCTCTTGAATTCATTTCCCTTACCTGTGACCGTTTTTGGTGATCAGTTGAAATAGGATGTCGAAACGTCTAGCGAATAGAATTCCCGTTCACGTTTTTCTACTCAAAAGCATCCCGGAACTCGCATCTTCGCTTGTATCGTCTTTGGATGTTAGCTGAATGCAATAAATACCGACTCTGGGGTTATTCAGCTGCAGTGGCACCAACTTCCATCTTCAGATACCTTGGAACTAGGCGGGCTGGTGTAGTCTGTTCTTGTCATAAAATGGAGATTTTGTGGACCGAGTGAATGCGTGCAGTGGTGGGTTTTGCTAGCACTTGATTGTCTGGCAAACGGAGTTCTGATGTCAGGGGAACAACCACGGCGAACGTAGTGCGTGTCTGAATCGAAAATTACCCGGCGCCAGTGATTACGAATGATTTGCAGGGTGAGAGTGCAGTCGACACTGTCACGAAAACTCGACGTGACGTGTCACGCAGCCATGCAGAGGCGAAGAGTGAGGCACGCAGAACAGTTCGACGTCGTGATCGACAATGTCCACCATGCGTTCCACAGCAGGGTGAGAGCAGAGACGGTGACTTGTGTGTGAGTTATTTTACAATAATAGTGGACTTGCGCAGCGTCTACCGCACTCGCCCATTCCCCCCCCCCAACTGGACCCCGTGTCAAGACAGAGTCAGGAAGACCGAAGGCGGAAGTGGGTACAGGCGACTGGCACGGTGAAAGCCCGCACCTAGAACGTACCACCATACCCTCCGTTCCATAATATGCATTAATTAGGATTTTACACAAGAGAAAACGGCAGGCGGCACAGATCCCCATAGGCCCGACATGCGCCTGTAACTGGGCCTTTGATACCTCTCCCCTCGAGGTTGGCATTTATTATGGGCGCGAATTCCCGATAACGCCTGCCGGACTCCGACCTAGCTCCTGCGATGGTACAGCGCATTAATCGCCCGTCCCGTTTTAGAGGCACACACACACATTCGCACAATCACATCTGGCGGTCCCTTATACGACGCCATAAATAGCATAGCTTTAGTTGATTGATGCGTATTACCGACAGCAACGGCTCCCGCGAAAATTTCATATCATGCAAGAGGGTGAATTCAGGCCTAGAAATAAGCAATCTGGTTACGCTTGGGCTGCATTTCGACGAAGAAATACCTCCTGGCAAAATTTTGGCTGAATACTCTTTAAGTTAATGCCTAGTGGGAGAACACTTCAAACACGGAAAGACGACTAATCCCCAAGAGTTTTGGATAAAAAAATACCATCAGCCGCCCATAACCCGTCTGAAAAGTTGACGGCAGCCAGATTACACTGTTTTATTACGAATCTTGAAGCTAGTAGACCTTATCGATGCAGTGGAAGCGACTTCCACGAAAGACGGAGGTTACAAAGGACCAAATGAACGCAATTCGCCAGTGAGTGTCACGCCTTTCACCTGATTTCACGGGCCACGTCTAATCACCTTCACAGTCGAAGTTCCTCAAAAAAAAACTCTGAGAAGTCCCGGTAACTTCCTCCGAAAATTGATGGCATAAGTTGGCACAGTTGCTGGGTTCATCTCTATGATTCTTCATTAGGGTCGCCAGTGAAACACGCGATGGAGCTACTAGACTACTGATTGAGGACGCACTTCACGTTTAAGGGGAAATCCTGAAAAATCCAACGGGATCCCCGATCTTCCTGAGTCGCTTTTTCAGGAAGTCAGGAACTCACGTAATACTCATAAATTGCCAACAGTCCGCCAGTAGTAAACGCACAGGTAGCACGATATACCATACTTGGCAACAAGAGTACCAGCCCAGAAAAGTCCAGGAAATTAAAAAGCTGTGGTTTCAAAACTGGTCTATCTACCAGAAAAGCGCACGGGGGACGGTTGGGACTCGCAGATGAGCCGAACCCCTCACAGCCGGGTCGTGCAGCGGCAGAATATCGGCGAAACACGCGCCTAGGCGTTTAGCTAGTACCTGTGCAGCCCAGTATGGTATATCCTGCTACATACGCGAAATTCCGATCTTTCATTCCCGCCGGTCAAGAATCGGGATGTGGGTTATAGGCGACGCCCAAGTCATCGTACGTCGTGACTTAAAAGAAACCGTTCAGGATTAACTAGATCGGATTTTCTCCCAAACTAAATGTCACAACAGAGAAAAAGACGGTAGGAGCCCATTCCTTGATACGCAGGTCTCAAGGCAGGAAGACAAAGCGCCGCGGACTGGTGCCTTTTGAAGAACGATAAACACGGCAGAAATCCTCCACTCGCTAGCAACCAATCCCTGCGTCGCATAGACACAACTGCGCCCGGACACATCTTCTTTCGCTGATCCCAGAAGCATCCTAAAGGACAGCTTATACCAAAGGACACACGAATATGGGCAGTGAGCACAAGAAAAAAAGACGAAATCTTCCGTGCTTTGCTCTACACGAGGACGTATCTGAGGCTAGGCTAAGGTCACTTAACGTGGGCCTTAATCACAGGCCCGAGGTCACTGGCCGTTGCATGTTCACGCGATCCAAGAATCGGTTACCACCTGAGCACACGTCAACTGCCAAGACGGTCGAGTTAACTGCAATTGACAGGGCTTATGAATGGATAAGGACATGGCTCTGACCAATTTGCATCAGACAACACACGTGCAGGAAAAGAATACTGATGAGAAGACAGACAGACTAACTCGTCCTAAATGAATCGGAATGCTTTGTATGTTAAATCTTGGCTTACGCCCAAGCCCAGGCGCAAAATGCCACAGAATGCTTGCGCCGACTCCATCGGCAGTTCAGTTCCAAGTGGAAACAGGAATCGACGGGAAAACCCACTTGAGTACGTACTCAAACAATGACGAATGGATCGGTAGACATCTCAGTTTAATTAATTGATGTTTTGACAGATTTTGAATAATTCATATTGACCCAACTGTGAAAAACTCGGCGCCTCGGTGGGATTCGAACCCACGCAGTAAGGGGAAGGCTTTAGCGCAGCCAACGCTCTAACCACCTGAGCCGAGACGCCGAGTTTTTCACAATTGGGTCAATATGAATTATTCAAAATCTGCCAAAATATCAATGAATTACGTGAGCCTAGTAGTCATCTGGTGGATTCTGGGTGAATTACTTCGGAAATCCTGCTTGGACAGTCAACTTACTGTATCAGATTTGGTGGATTCCAGACGTTGCAGTAATTTGGGCGGGTAAACTTGACCCAAATATGATTAAGCTCGAGTCGTCCGGCGGGGCCTCGTAGCTCAAGTGGTTAGAGCGTTGGCTGTACTAAAGACTTCTCCTTACTGCGTGGGTTCGAATCCCACCGAGGCGCCGAGTTTTTCACAGTTGGGTCAATATCAATCTCAGTTTAAATTAAAAAGCAGGCATCTCAAGAAATATAACTTGAAGATAGTAAGTTCTTTGGAAAAAGTGAGAACTTTGTGAGTAAATTTTCGACGTCGGTTCCCCGGGTGGTCGTCCGACTTGAGTAAATGTACAAAAAACAGTCGGGATTTCAAATGCGCCCAAAAATCAATACCACTTCGGCGATTCTGCCAATAAGCGTCGGCCGCATACGTCTCTTCTACTTTTCCTTGAGATTTTTGCACGTAGTGTTTAACTCAGTATGACGATTAGTGCATGACTCATCTGACTGTATGGCTTCCAGAAATTCTTGGCCTTTTTTGGTAGGGCAAACTCAAACGATGCGAAGGTGTACCTAGTATCAAGGGTGTGCATGGCCATCCGAGACAGGTGGTCTCGCGTGTGGAGACACTTTCCAGTTTGGTCAGAAAGTATGGCATCGTACACTTCACATGGGATCTTGTAGACGACTTCTTTCAAATCAAGATATTCAACCCATTAACATTAACAACCACATTAACACTAACGCATGCTGATAAGGCATCAGCCAATAACGTTATCTTTTAGTCGAGTCTTAGCCGCACCTAAAAAATTCTTTAGTTAGCGTCAGTTTAGACCAGCCCGTGTCCGCGCTTGGGACTGGCTGCATTCGTCTCTATTCTTGGGAACTTGGCGGGAGACATCCACGTTGTTATGCTAAGAAAGACAGGTCACGTAGAGGAATTTACAGCCTTTGTCCGTTAACAGGCGCCAGCGATGTGTCTTGTGACGAAGGAGACACAGTCGCCGGAACAAGTGCTTTATTATCCCGACGTTTCGAGATTCTCCCTCGAATCCATCATCATAGCGGAAGTCGGAGAAGCTAAGTGGATAATCCAGGTGCTGCAGTATTTATAGAATGTAGTTGCTAGGCCACTACGTGCCTATCGCAACTGGCAGCCTCCGAGTGCATCACGGTCCGACTTGCCAGACGCTGCAGTATGCGGTTGCTATGCCTCTGCGTGCCTCTCAGCTCTCACGCTACCAACCGTGATGGGCATGTAGTGGCCTAGCGACTACATTCTATAAATACTGCAACACCTGGACAATCCAGTATGCTTGCGTGACTTTGTCTCTGATAGTGAATTCGAGTATGAATCCGAAACGCCAGGTCCATAAAGCTCTTATCCCAACGACTGCAGCTCCATCTTCGTGACTGCTTCCTGGAACTCGCCTCTTCGCTTCTACTGGCCGATGTGGCTTGTCTTAAATCTGTGCGTGGTAACCAGAGATGAGCGATATCGACACACCTAGCACATCTTGCACACCCAACACTCCTAGCTCAATGAGCACCTCATCGTCCAGCGCGCCCACAAGCAGCCGCAACACCACCTCCATCAGCACTGTAACCGACTCTGGCGCCCCGCACTCATCCTTCCCAGACTGTTCCCGCAGACTTACCATTCACATCGGCCTGGTAGGTCACCTGCGAATCCATCGCACGGAGACTGTCGAACCAGTGCCTGGAGCACCAGCCTACACTCACTGCATCCGCCTCAACCGCCAGCACTGCCCTCACACATTCGGCCACCGCATGGGCCTGACAGACCACATTCACAGAAACCTGCGGTAGACAATCCGCGGCTACACCACATCATCACACATTTCCCAACCCACACCTGTACCACACAACAACGTCACCCACCACCGTACAACGCATAGCAATCAATCGATGCCTCTCGCCTAAGTTGGAAGTATTCTCGGCTGAGAGTCAGGCTGCAGCGGCTCCTAAATGTGACCTCTGGCACTGCCACACATGCGAGAAGTGTGTGTCTGTGTACATGGGTAGTACCTCTCAGTCGACGACTGATTGGTCACCCGGCCTTTGAAGAGTGATGGCCCAGGCAAGTGCAGGGCGGCGTGTAACCCTTCTAGGCCTCAAGGATTCTAAACGTCTGTTACGCCAGGATCAGCAAACTGTGGTTCTCGCAGCCTGGCGTGCGCTGGCAGTTCCATGACGCCTGGCTCCCTGTCGGTAGATGGCTTGAGCTCCTGCTGGGTGTACAGCTCATGAGCACGGTTGCCCAGTCATCCTCGTTCCTCTGACCCACTGTGGTGCTGTTGTTAGTTAAAATTCTGGTTTGGTGTTTGCTGTGGACCAAGGGGTGTGGTGGTACGCCTAGGTGCGGACCTGGTCGAGCCAGCCATCTGCGCCCCCCCTCACCTCCGATCTTCTTGACTATATCTTGAAACGGGGTCCAGATGAGGAAAAGGAGGAGAGAGTGCGGTAGATGCTGCGCAAGTCTACTCCCACCATAAACTAATTCACGCGCAAGTTACCGTGCGTGAACCAAGACCAACCCTTCCGTATTTGCAGGTAATTTCCCAAACTGCACATTAAATTTGCGTATCTGAGCACGTGTCACTGGCGGATGGCATAAATCTAAATGAGGAAGGTTTGCTAAAAACAACCTACGCCCACTTGAAAATGGACTTCCCCAGTCTACACAAACTGAGGAGTAGGGTGAGAATAATCGCGTCCTTTTTGGAAAAACAAAAGTCCTTCCTGTTGTAAAGATTGTGAACTTGTGAAGTTTTGTGCCCCAAACGCAGACACAACAATAACAGGAAATTGAGTAAAATCATCATCATTGAGTAAAATCATCATTGCCCGCATGGATAGCAGCTAAATCCGTGTATATTAGTTTGAAAGACCTAGCTCAACACCAGGAGGTAGACACTAGCTGGCATACTGCATATAGCACTAGTTCAGAGAAGATATTTAGCCCAAAAAAATCCGGATGGCTTTATTTGATCCGTTTCTGACATCTCCACTTCCTTCACGTAAAGTAGCATTGTCGGCGTCTACTCTGCTAAAAAGACCGACTGCTTCTCGAAGCCATGTAGTCAAATAAATCATGCATCAGTCGGCATATTGGGATAAGCGCCATGATCGAAAACCTTACGGCAAAATGGAAGAGATGAGAACTAGTCATTATATAATGATACACAAGACGGCCGCTTACCGGCGCAAACACCGAACAAATATCGATTTTTTAAATAAAGATTTAAATGTCAACGGTTTTTAGTACATTTACTCGACATCTGACGAAGATCTGGAGAAACAGCGTCGAAAATTTACACAATAAAGCTTCCTCCTATCCCCAAAGATCGTATTTGACTTCAAATTATATCTTTTGGGATGCGTGTCTTCCAATTCTACCCTCTCTCTTGTCATTTAACCGAGGCACATTCATTTTCAACGGGGTGTTATGGTCGATGTATTTGGACCGGCTGTTGAATCATCAGGAATTCTTCATCAATCTACGTAGGTACCTAACCTATCTCATGGAATGTTAACTAATATTTTGACACGTGCTTTCGATTGAAAAGGTACTGATTGTCGTGCAAGATGTTTTTGTTACGCCAAGATGCAGGTTTTTGAATGGACATCTTTCTGGTTGCCTGAAAAAGAACGTCCGGCTAAAATTGACTATTTGGGTCGCATGACTTTTTCGCATTGATTTTCGAGGTTCTGACAAATTCAAATATATTTTGCCGAAAACGCGCACAAAAATATTCTTTCTAGTGCCTATTTAGTAGCTAACTACATCTTCTTAAAATTTCAGGCTCGAAGAAAGGGTATCTTCCAGTTTTTGATTCCCGAACAACTTTAAATGCAACCTAGGGTCGCACTTGCACATGCTGTATGCTTTCTTTGTACGGAAATTCATATTTAGTAGGTGTGCTATCTCATGAAATGTTAACCGAAAATACGAAATATGCCTTCGGTTTGAAGAGATTACCAAAGTAGGTTTGCAATATTCATCATCGTGCAGTATAACCCTATGATAATTCAATCCCAGCGGTATGCCGGCTTTTGAATGAACTGATTTGCCATCTGCAAAAACTACGCTCTGCAAAAAGCGATTACTTAAGCAGTATAACATTTTTCCCAGGATTTGTATGTCCTTATCAATTCAACTATATTGCATAGACCGTAAAATGTCCCTTCATTCAGCATCGGATCAGCACGTTTGTTAATGTTACACACATCCACATCCATTGCACAACTTTATGAGTGCTATATAACGTCTTTCGGACAGCTTAGTAAAACGTGTAATATTTTTCCGACTGAATGTATGCAGGACGTAGCTTGGAAACTCTGAACGCAAGTGCAACGGCGAATGAGGTAAAAAATTATTCGAGAATTGAAAAGATTTTTAAAAACCGAACGGTACTCTCTCTCTCTCTCTCTCTCTCTCTCTCTCTCTCTCTCTCTTCAAGCATAAAACTTGAAGAAGACGTAATTTTCCACCAAATAAGCACAAAAAGGATATGCTACATACATTTCTACACAATACAGTTGGATGCATAAGACAACCAATAATCAGTGGATAAATGTCGTTCTATTTAATAAATTACGTTCTACAGAGTGTGGTTTTTGCGGATGGCTGATAAGACGCTCAGTCAGAAGCGGGCATCCTGCTGTGGTTGACATATCCTTGGATTATGCGGAATGACAATTGATACTACAACCTATTTAGTAGCCTATTTAGTAGCTAACTACATATTCTTAAAATTTCAGGCTTGAAGAAAGAGTATCTTCTGGGTTTGATTCCCGAACAATTTTAAACGCAACCTAGGGTCGCACTTGTACATGCTGTATGCTTTCTTTGTACGGAAACTCATATTCAGTAGGTGTGCTATCTCATGAAGTGTTAACCGGAAATACGAAATATGCCTTCCATCTGAACAGATTACATAAGTAGGGTTGCAATATTCAATCCCAGCGGGATGTCGGCTGGTGAATGAACTTATTTGCTATCTGCAAAAAATACGCTCTGAAAAAACGGACTACTTAATTAGTATAATATTTTTCCACTGATTTCGATGTGCTTATACATTTAACTTTATTGTATAGAAAACGTGCACAAAATTATTCCTTCTTGCGCTCGTTTGGTAGAAAATTACGTCTCCTTCAATGTTTTAACCTCGGGAGGGAAAACCTTTAGGTTTTAAAAGATTCTAACTATGGGATTTTGTGACCGTCAAATGTCCATTCATTTAGCATCGGATTAGTACGTTTATTAATGCCATTTATAAAGTACGCAACACCCGGTCCACATCCACTGCACAATTTTATGAGTGCTATCTGGCGTCTTTCTGACAGCTCAGTGAAATGTGAAATATTCCTCTGACTGAATGTATGCAGCATGTAGTTTGGAAACTCTGAACACAAGTGCAACGAAGGGTGAGGCGAAAACGTATTCGAGAATTGAAAACATTTTTTTGAAAACCGAACGGTACTCTCTTCCCAGGCATAAAACTTGAAGGAGACGTAAGTTGTCACCAAATGGACTCAAGAAGGATATATTGTACATGTTTTCTACACAATACAGTTGGATGGATCAGAACAATGATCAGTGGGAAAATGTCGTGCTATTTAAGAAAGCACTTTTTACAGAGCGTGGCTTTTTGCGGATGGCTGATAATAAGCTCAGTCAGAAGCCGGCTGTGGTTGAAATATCCTTGGATTATGCGGCACGACAACTAACACTACAACCCTATTCAAGTAATCTATTCAAAGTTGTTAAAATCCCCAACTGTGTTCAGAAGAGACAGTGGCGAGCGAACGTTCCTTTCGGTAACTTCTCGTCAGGCCAATACAGTTGCATGTACCCCGTCCCATGTAACTGTATTGGCCTGACGAAAAGTTACCGAAAGGAAAGTTCGCTCGCCACTGTCTAATCTATTCAAATAGAAAATATATTTCGGAATTTCGGTTAACACTTCAGGAGGTAGTACATCTACCGCAGTCCACTATGCTATTAAGAAGGTGCTATATAGGACTCGTAAAATTTTGCAATGAAAGTGGACCACGTTGTAGACTTCATAAGCACTCTTAATAAACAATCAAATGTGATGCTGAATGAATGGGGATTTCACCGTCTTAAAAATCCCATAATTGCAAACTTTTTTAAAAACCGAAAGGTATCTCTTCTTAAAGCACAAAATTTAAAGGAGACTTAATCTGCTACTAAGTGAGTACAAGAAAGAACATTTATGTGCGTGTGTTCTATAAAATATGCTTGAATTTATAAGGGCCACGAGCTATTTTTTACTGCCGGTTGCGATCAGGAACGTGACTTACGGAGAAATTGCGTTCAGCGATCGAGTTACGTGACCTATTTGTTCCCCCGTGTCATGGGCCTCAATGTAGAGCCGTCGCAAATAGTCCCAGAGAGATATGATGGTCGTTTCTGGCTTAGTAACTGTCGTCAGCCAGCTGATTTTCGCCCTCATATGGGAGTCCTTCATCATTAGCCGCGGGGTGTGCGTGTGAAAACCCGACTAAGCTGGAATGAGCTACTTTCCCGACCCTGGCACCAGCGAATTACGGCTGGTTCTATGCTCCGTCCAAAGCTTTCGGTTAGAAGACGTTTGCAAAAGGAGGATGACATAATCACCTTTGGTCAATGGTCATGTAACCTCGATGATCGGGGAGTCGTGGCAGTGGACACCAGTGAGGTGCGTACATTACTTAAATCGGACTGCACCCTTGAAAGTCATTAAGACAGAAAATTGAAGTTTCGGGTCTCTGTGCTACACTTACACCATGCTCGCGAACGCATGGGACATAGAACCCCGAAATTCGCCAAAGCTAAACCTTGTAATCTTGGGACAAACTACTCGAAAGTACTGTCTGAGACCGCGTAGCGAACTTACTTTACTAGACGAAAGCAAGCTAACATTCCACTAGCTACGCAGTACACGGTCGCATCCTATGGGAGGGGCGGCAGCTACAACCCTCGGGTCCTCGAGATACAGGAAAAACGCCCGGATGCCGAAAGTCCTCAGCCACTAGAACGCTGGACCGTCGCGAATGACAATGTCTACCGTGTCTGAACTTGCGCTGCACCCGCCTGAGTCAGGATGGCAGGAAGCGGACTCGGGCGCAATGGCTGACAGAGCTAAACAGACCGTCTACGCGTGCCACACTACTGCTCCATGGCGACTACAGAAGGAAGGAATCATTGCAGTCTGAGAAGGATCAAGTTACCCTATCAGGTGACAACCTTACAAGCCACGACGCATGGCGCGCCGTGGTAGATTTAAGCATGGAAAATTGATTCTAGCGAGCAATGAGTTGATATGCGCTGCGGATGGGCTCACTTCGATCCTTCTCCAACGTACCGTCCGCCAATTGTCCGAGCCTGGCAACTCCTCTGGAGAGCGGATCGGTGCAGTGGCTGACGCGGAGGGAAGGCTTACGCCAGGAGTGCCGCTACATCCCTCCCAAGTGCGTCAGTAGTAAAGGGTTCGTCACGCAGACTCTGCGCAGCTCGATTAACGCGTGTCGTGAGCCAATCTGACCTATGTGCTGGTCCGGTGCCTCCACAGTGTAGCCCATTGTGTCTGCCACTTCCACACGCACAGGCATTGCACCTCTACGGGTCAACTACTTAGACCGGTTCCCCAAATTATATCATAGGTGAGGCCGGCAGAGTTTATGTTGTCGAAATAGTTTGGGATAGAAGACCGACTTACCAGCTAGCTGTAAACGCAGCAAATAAGCCGTTGGCAACGAACTCGTAGAAAGACTTGTGTTCGGGAATCTGATCCCGCAAGGCAATTGTGAATTTCCCCGCTTCGAGGAGGATGTCTGAGAAGTCGTGGAGGAAGAGGACCAGTGCTCCGACACGGTAGAATCTGCAAAGAAAGGCGGGGAAAGGCGATAGAGTGAAATGCACTGTTGTCAGTTGGCCTTTCAAAGAAGAGGTAGTAGTATCGTCAATAGCCCAGTAGTTGACAGGCACAACTTGTCATAGCAAGGGAAGTACTGCAGCTTACGAAAAACCAAAAAATTATGGCCCGAGGAGGAAGAAGTGTTGACTTTTAGGTCACCTGGGGACCAGTCGCAGCAGGGTCAGGAGTGGGGAAAACCTCCGACACGGCGGCAAACTACTCGGACGAATGGATACACAGGAACCATGCAGCGGTAACACTGAAACCCGGTGATTGTGGATTCGACTGGACACCTTATCACCTGCACAAAGGCCCCAACAGCAGGACGGTAGCGGGGCGTGGCCAGTTTTGCTCAGCGTTTTAAAAAACCTGTGCTTACTACTTATTTCTGACGGGCAAACCTCAGCGAATTAAGATTCCAAAACAACGGACCTTAAATTAGCAAAACGGGTGGTTGTTATGGTCCCCCGAACGCAAAGGCTCCCGTATATTCACGCTCTAGGAGGCCGTGCTGAGCCCTTGGAGTCGGTTAAATCGATAATGACAGAGGTGGCCAGAAGTTTTTTGCCGAAATTCGCTGGCTGCTAATACTGGTGCTCAATGCACGTATTGTGCTTCCTTACTACCAAGGAAGACTACGCAGGCGAATGGAGCCACACATGTACTCCGTGAAAGACAAGAACACGGAGAGGGACAAAGAGGAATTTGCGAACTTTCAGACGTGTGTGTGTGTGACGTGTCGCCTACGACACCACCTTGTCGACAAAGATGATCGAGGGGACGGCTGTGTGGCTGCAAGGTAGATGACATGTAAGTAGACAGGAATCTAACAGTTTGCAGTCACGGCCCAAAGACAATGGAACTCGAGATGATAGCTATCTGCGCAGGCGCCGGGCATGAATCTATCGTTTGTTCCCCTTGAAAGGTATAAGATGTTTATGCTCTGGTGAGCTATAAATCCATCCCTAGTAATTGTTGGATATGTAGGCCCATGTTTTGATCATTACAACACGCCTACTTACTTGATTTCAGTAGGCTACGTTGTGGGGAGCGCTGCAAATGCTCCCTGCCTGTAACGAGGTAAATGCGGACGGCATCGACGAAAACTATTGTAAGCGCAGCCAGAATCGAATAGGCAAGTTCGAGTGTTACCGATTACGGCGGCGACGATTCTCATGTACGGACGCACCTCAATGGTGGCGAGTTACTTTGAGTTCTCCATGGTCGTTAGTCACCGATGCCCGGCTTGATTAAGTCTCGTTTAGCATTTTTTACAGAGCATTCTAAATTCTCTTGACGAACGCAGGACATCATGGTAGAAAATATGTGTTTGTGTGGGACGATTGAGGAAGTTAACACGCTGCAAGGGTCATGCAAACCGAATTTGTGATAGAAGTACTTTGCGACTTTTTTCGACGCCTGATGACAACGTGGGTTCGTACGGTCGGGTGAGCACCACAGCCAAACAATAGTGTTACGCAAGGTTTCACACAGATCTGCTCAGCCAATCGCGTTTACGCAAGTTCCCTCTGGCAAACTGACACACTCGATACTTAACAAGGTGTTTGAGGCGACCTGCAATCTACAGTTCCGACGGCTTGCCGGTCGTGCCCGACGGAGACTAGCATAACTCTGGCGGTAGTGACTGGCGACACCGACCTCGCAGTCGTTACCAACTCGCACCGTGCTAGACGTTCGAAATGCCAGTCCCACTGTTCCCACTGGTCTCCGGCGTTTTCTCGGTATACCCGCATTGGTTCGTTTTCAGAAAGCAGAAGAACCAGCGATAAACGGTTTGGGCTCTTCAAAGCAGAGCCAAAGCCAACTGTCTGAAACAGCCATGAGTAGAAGGAAGGGGGAGGGGGATAAGGATGAGGAGGAGGAGGAGGAGGAGGAGGAGGAGGAGGAGGAGAAAGATGAAAATCGCCAGCACTCACCGTGCCAGCATGGAGAAGTGAAGAAGGAGGATAGTGACCACGTGGTGCACAATCATCACCGTCCAATCGGCTCTTTTCACATCCAACGAGATAGTAGCGTAGAAGGAGTGCATGTAGTAGGCCAACTGCAACATATACAGCCAAAAGTACTCCGGTCGAATTGGGGCCTCAAAGTAGCCAACTGAAGAGGGGGAGGGGGAAAGAAAAAAAAAAGAGGTTAGATCAGGGAAACGCAGTTTCGCGGAATTCAAAGATAAAAAGAAGGCGTCGAAGCTCAAAAAGCAACAATCGCAATTAATGACTTGCTTTTCGAAAGCATGGGTTGCATTGGTTTTAAGAGTGTTCGGCATTTAAATGTCTTTTAAAGCTGTCTGCCTTCATCCGTGTACATTATAATTAGCTGGCGGTGGGGAGGCCAGACAATATATCCCGGTTGGAAATGCCTAAACGCTGGGCATGCATTTGCATGGGGCAACACTCGAATTGTTGCCACCTAGCCAATAAGGAGAGGGGTAGTGCTCTTAGATGAGGCATGCACGAAAAGGTATGTCGGTTCGGATGCCACACACAAAATCCCCAAGGACAGACAGAAGCGAGTACAGGGATGACAAGATGCAAATGGCGCGTATTGGCGCAGGCTTCGGTCAATCACAGGACCGTTCGTCAGCCATCCCTAGAGAGTTAACCGTTTTCGTACAGCACCCACGCGTCTGATAAGCTGGTGAACCAGACTCAAATATTTACATAACAAACCGTGGCGGCAATGGTAGGGTAAAGGACCCCAATTAGCTGCCGATAGACGGTGGATCGTACCATACGATAATGGTGGTAGTGGGGGGGGGTTTTAAGGGTGGGGCAGCACGCCGGGAAGTAAGCTGACCAAATGCAGGAAAACACAAAAGACGGTCAGGAGCAAAAACGGTACTTTGGAGCAAACTGATGACTGTATGCTATGCAGATACGGTATCCAGTTGGATATTCCGTGGCGTTCCACCTTGAAAGTGTCTGACCATCAGACAACTGAGCCTACCCCCTGGCAGGCATTTCCGTTATTCCTCAATGCATGCTCTGTTGACCTTCGTTTTTGGTTTCGCCGTTTCTGGGTCAAGAATGTCCGTAAAATCAGGCATCAAACAAAGTGCGCCATAAAAGGAATGCTGTGTGCACGACTGCTCAGTCTCTGAAGATGGGTAGAAGAAACGACTACCCGAAACGTCAGACCTCAAATACACCTCTCCCGGTGAACGCCTCCTTTTCTTTTGATATGCCACCTGGGAATCGCATTTTCACTACTATTGATAGTCGATAATCTTTATTACCTGCCTTACAGAACCAGATTGATTGAAGTAAATTTATTTCTTGTCAACCACAGGCAACTGTGCGGCGATCTCATTCAAACCTATCGGATTAATAGGCGCCGTTAGTGCGCCCTAGACTTCGAGGAATTCTTCGAATTGACTGGGACTGACCGTCTAAGTGGTCATCCCTTTAAACTGCAGAGGAATTTGGCCCATTTGTAAGTCCGATAGAACACCGCCTCGCAGAGGGTCGTTGGAGCATGGACTCCCTTCTGCGGTGGTTCTTTGAAACTACTGGATTCTTTAAGTGCAGACTAAACGCTCGTTTTCTGCGAAGTTACTGTACGAATTTGAAAACAGGCATCACAACTGTGTTGGTGGCGGCAGTTTGCGCCTGGTTCACACTTACCTTTAACTTTTTAATCCCCAGAATTACTAATGTAACAATTGATTCTATTGCTGTTTTTCAATATGAATAGGGAGCTCAAGGGCCGAAGCCTCATTCCATTAATAAACTGACTTAAGCTGACAATTGCGACCGTAAATAGGGAAAAAGGTCCTTATGGACTACGCCCCTAAGCAGCAAATGATCGGAAATGACAGGAGACTGACGTAGGCAGGCCGTCAGATGAACTGACCTACCAGGGCATGCCGAAAGCGAACCTTTGGCATTATAATCCAACGCATTACAGACATCCTCGATTGCGGTAGGGGTGTCAACAATGACTAACTTCCGCCCAACGTTTCGGAGCAGAATTGGCCCGCTATTCGACAATTTGACCGTCGATTTCGACGATGTCCACCGCGTGTTGCGCGGCAGGGTGCGATCAGGGACGATGACTCACGTGTGAATTCGTTCGTAGTGATAGTAGGCTTTCAAAGCGTCCACCGCACTCTCCCCCTCCTATCCTAACTGGCCCGATGTCAAGACGGCGTCAAAAAGACCGGAGGCGGGAGAGGCCGCAGGTGTCTGGCATGGCCTGGTTCACAACAAACACTTGATCAGGATTTTATACCGCAACGAAAATAGGTCGGTGACATAGATCTCAATGAGCGCGGCGTGAGTCTGCACGTGGGAGTGCCACCACACCCCCGGAGTTGGCATTTGTTGTGGGTACGCATTCTTGATAAAGCCTGCCGGACTCCGATTTAGCCCTCCGTGTTTGTCCAGCGCATCTACCACGTGGCTCGTTTTAGGGGCATAATTGGCCCGCTGTAAGAAACATCACATTGCATTTTCCTTAAAAACCACCACAACCACCACCGACAAGACACACCGATCACAGAACCCTCAACAGGCATAGCAGCTCGCCTATCCAAGCAAGGTTTGACCGAAATCCTGAAGAGTGTTTTCGATTAACAGAGACTACTCAGGTGGCGTTGTACTATTGATCAACGTGCAGCATAAGGCAAAAAAGATTTCAGGCCGGATCTTATTTCGTTGCTGTAACTGCAATAGACAAGCCGCAGTCTAACCCTGATCCCCAACTCTCAAACCCTAACCTCTATCGAGTACGGCTACGAAATAACACCTTGTAATATTCCAGTTATGTAAGGATTCCAGCTCTTGAGTACAAATCACACTTGGTGAGAAATGACTACTAAGGTAATGTGCATATGCTCCTATGAATCCCAACATATTTTACAGAAGGCATGCGCAAAAATATTCTTTCTTGTACTCACCCGCCAGTAAGCTGTGTCATTTTCAGATGCTATACTTGAGGAAAGGGTGTCTTTGGATTGTTTTAGAGTTGTGAAAATCCCCATAGTTATATTCAGAAGAAAAGGTGGCGAGCGAACGTTGCTTTCGATAATTTCTCGTCAGGCCAGTAAAGTTATAAGAGACGGGGTAAAGTGAGTGAAAAAATCGATAGAAGTTAGTTTTTAAAATACAGGCTCGGCAAGAGCGGAAGGGCGCAGAAAGTTGTATGTGATTATTCAACCTTTGACCACGGTAAGCGCGGAGCCTGAACGAGGTGCTTCTGGGCGCATATGGTCGGTTTTCTTAACCTGATGGCGGCCGCTTTTGCTGTTGTTAACAGGCGCTGGTCCAGTAGCTTATGGTAGCTCAAGGGGACCTGGTCTACAGGTTCATTGCAAAGAACCCTACCGAACGACCCGCAAAACCCACCACACTGACCGCCGAAAAGAAAACTATGTTCCTCAAAGTCCTTTCTATCGATTTTTTCACTCACTGTACCCCGTCCCATATAACTGTACTGGCCTGACGAGAAGTTACCCAAAGCAACGTTCGCTCGCCACCTTTTCTTCTGAAAGGATATCTTTCAATTTAAAAAAGTCCGTAGTTATAAGATTGCTTGAAACCGTGAAATGCCCATACATACGGCAACGTATCTACGCGTTTATGAATGGCCTAAATCCAGTGCAAAATTCTAGTAGCATATATAAATATATAATTTTCCATACACGGAAAGCGTGCAGCGTTGAGGTTAGTCTACAATGGTCACCCCGGCGCGCGCTCGCACACACATGGCTGCGTTCTCACTTACTGCATATACGTCGCTACGTTTTGCCTACTGAATCGATCACGCGAACGTGGAGTGATTAGTCTCGTCTACGAGGACTGGGCTTACACGGCACCGAGTAAACACCCGTGCCTCACAAGTGCCGCCTTCGCAGTGCGCCTCGAGCAGGGTAAATAACAACTTCGGTGTGAATGCGCCCTACGAGTGCTACTACAAGGCGGAGGCGGCGCTGCGGCGTAAGGAAGCTGTAGGGGCCATCGTACGATCAAGAACCGACAGTGGAAATCACTTCGCGTGGAGCGGCGGGGCGAGAACTCGTCTCAGCCCCAAGGACGCCGAAGTAGATAGGCGCAATCCGAGCCTGTACAGGCACCTCAAGCTGCCCTCTTCTGGGGACTGAGAATACGTGTCATGCCCAGGACCGCCTCTCTTGACCCAATGGACAAGACAGACAACCTTCAAGTGCAGCGTCTGCGTCTAACTTGGCGCGCACTTTCAGACAGAGTACGGATGGGTCACCACGAGACTGGATCGGCATAAAAAGGCTTCGGCACGAGGACCTAGCAACTGTCATGTGCGGTGAAGGTTACTTTTCCTAAGAACTAGGAAAGCTCCAGCCGTCGCAGACCATAGACACCGAGACTGTGGCAGTGTGTGCTCGGATTGAAGACCAACCACTCACACGTGACAACCACTCACACGTGCCTACAGACAGCCGTCAGCGCCTCTGAGAAAAGTTAGCCTGCCTGTTAGACTCGCACCACCCACGCTGGTGTGTGAGTGAAGCCTGCAGGTAAACATGCGGGGGCATTGACTCAAACACGCATTACCGAGGCAGGAATGCGGTAAAGTGCACACATGCACACACACAGTGATTAACCGAAACTCACGCCACAGCCGTTGCGTAGGTGCGAGTGCTCGCGACGTGCGAGAGCAGAGGTGCGATGGCGGTATTTGAGGTGTGGCGCGACTAACGTTTCTCTAGCAGAGGGCGCATGAATCGCGAGAAGCAAGCGGTGCCGCGTCAGCAGCACGTCTGGCCGGACAATACAAAGTCCACGTAGCTTCACAGATCTGACTGCAGGAATATGTTCGTTAGGGCTAGCCCTGACCCTCTCTGCACATTATTCGCTGCTTGCCACTTGGATAAGGCAGACAATGGCTCTGGTGGGGAATTCAGAGAGAAAAAAGGGGGACGAGCAGGTGTCCGTTGTCACATCGGTGAAACGACATTTTCGGGTAAATTTGAATATTGCAAACTCCAACGGGAAGGACGCGTGTCCCCCGTTAAATGGCAGGGCACGCGGTTTCATGTGCACTGGCAAATGGCCGATATTCAGTCCCTGCGACTCCTGTCTTAATTGCAGGACGGAATACGGCGGTCATACTTTACGTACGAACGCGGGTCTGGAGTCTTTGCAGGTTTAGCAGTGATTAACGCAGAGCTTGAACACGGCTAGCTGATGACGGCGAAGGAAACGATAACAGCCCAGCAGTCCCTGTCTAATAATGTGGCCTTCGGATTCATGTGGCGCTGAACAGCAGTCGAATTGAGATCAAGAGGTCGAGCGGTACGAGAAGGAGGAGTGGGAAAACGGAGGGCACAACGACGACTGTGGGAACGAGTACTGAAGGCAGACGGTCGCTAAGCAGTTTCAAGAACAAATTATTAAACTGGGAATTAAGTAAAAAATCAATGGTCGGGATTACCAAAAAACCAGAATAAGAGTTGAACAGTGGGCTAAAAACACCGACTACAACCTCACAACCGGGGGCGGGTGCCTCAACTACAACTCAATTGGGGCTACGGAGTGTACGGTAACTAACCCGTCCAGACCTTCAGCTGTGAGCCGGATGGTAAAAATAAAGCTGCTCTCTGTTAAAAGAACGTGCCAGAATGCGAGAGCCCTGCCTGTAAAGGCAAACCAGAATCAAATTACTGGAACGTTGTCTATAACTCTGAGATGCGCTTGGTTCGCAAAACACTACGGCGGCAGGTTCTGACACATGTCTCAACTTCTAATACAGCCGGTTCACAGACAAAACTGGCTGACTGAAGATGAGTTTCCAAAAATGAAGTGGACCAAGTTCATTTTGAAGTACAGGTCGCACTCGCTGCGGAAACAACCCCGAGAGGTTTAGGAGCCTCCATCGTCACCTCTCCATACTGCTGCCATATACTCAGCGCTGTTAAGTAAACGAAGGAGACGAAGACGTCAGCACCAGATCTGACTCGACAGGGTTCGCCAAGTTGCAAATCCGTTTCTTGGACCCACAGTCTTCAACGTTTGCCGCGGAAGAGGAGACCGACTTGAGCTCACTAGACTCGTTTCTGTAGATTCGACGGTTGGAGAAACAATATCCGCGAGATTGATAAGGCTCACCAGGTCAGACGCAATTAAAGTCGTATCAAGTACTAGTAGGTACAGCGTGTGACCGACCTCATAAAAGTTTTTCCGAAATTCTGAAATGTGATTTCTATTAGGAAGGATTACTTAGGTGAAGTGGTAATATTGATTAACATGTGGCATAATCCTTTAGTATTTCGGAATCACCAGGATGTGAGCCTTTGAATACACTTTTTTTCGACCTCCTGCAGAAACTACACTCGGTAAAAAACGGCATGCGTTCTTCACATTGATTTTCGATGGACTCATAAATGCAACTGTATTTTATAGAAAACATACACAAAATATGCCCTCTTTTACTCATTTGGTAGCAAATCACGTTGTCTCCACATTTTGTACCCGAGATTTTGAAAACGGTTCTTAATTCCCGAATAATTTCGAGCCTGATCAGCCGTTGCATTGGCGTTTAGCGATTTCAGTCAACAACGGGTATGCTTTCCGCGTAAGGAAAATCATATACTCCTCTACGCCTTTAGGAACATACCATATACCGTTTGTAAAATTTTGCAATGGATGAGGACTACGTTGTACATTTCATGATCAGCATTTGGTAAACGGACATGTGCGATGCTGTATGTATGGACATCGCACGGTCTTACAAATCTCACATTTAGAAACTTTTTAAAACCGAAAGATAACCTTTCTTAGGGTATAGAATGCAAGTACAATGTGATGTTCTACCAAGCGAGCAAAAAAAGCATATTTTTGTGCATTTTGCCCATAAAATATATTTGAATTTATAAGACCATCGAAAATCAATATGAGAAATGCATGCATGTCGAAAAGAAGTGCATTCCAAGGCCCACATCTCAGCGAGTCCGAAATACTATAGTATCAATATTACAACTCCACCTAAGTAATTCTTCCTAATCGAAAACGCATATCAGAATTTAGGCCATTTCATGAGATCAGCCACGCACTGTACGTACGTGCCTAAGCAGGTTTGGTCAGTTCAGCGGTGGAATCCTTCAAGATTTACGGTAATCACAATCACTAACCGACCTCATGAAATGTTAAATGAAATTCTGAAATGTGTTTTCGGTGAGAAAGAATTACTTCGGAGGGGTTGCAGTACCGATTATGGTTAAGCATAAGCCCAGTCACGCCAGGATGTCGGCCACCTGTGAAAATCACATGCAGAAGATGACTACTCATATATTATGAATTTTTCCATGGGTTTTCGATGCCCTTATAAATTAAAATATATTTAATAGAAAATATGGTTCACATCCATGGTGAAAAAAATTGAGTCTCACATGGCAACCTCCCAGTGGCATGGAGGAAGGCGAGATCTTCTTTATAAGGAAAGTATACGGCTTCTAGACTGTAAATGCGACGGTAGATCATGCTCAAAATTACTCGGGAATTAAAAAATCCTCTTAAAATTTGAAGGCGTGATTTATTACCAAATGAGCACAAAGGATATTTTTGTGTTTTCTACAAAATATAGTTGAATTTATAAGGACATCGAAGATCGATGGAGAAAATCATACTACCTAAGTAGTGACTTTTTATCAGATGCGGTTTTTGCAGGCAGCATCCTGTCGTGACTGAAACATTCTGAGATTACCCTCCACGATAACCAATGTCACAACCACCTTAAGTAACCCCTCTTAGTTGAAAACGCATTTTAGAATTTCGGCTAACACCTCATGAGATCGGTACTGACTGTACTTGTATTTTATATGGTCGTTTGATCTCGCCGGCCTCTGAGATGCCGTAAGTGATTTTCACGAGCGATAGTCAACGAAAGCGAGTCTAGAGAGCCTGACTTGCCCCGTACATCCGGCGATAAGGGACTCTGTCGTGCAAGACTTTGAAGTGACTTCGTCGTTGTCCCCAGTTAGGAAACAGCGTAGCCTGAAGGAGAACAGCACTGAGCGCATTGGACGTGTGACGCACAAACGCGCTCAAGCCGCCTCAGTCGTCCTTATCTTGAATGTCCTGACAGACCCTCGCGATGTTGCCAGACGGTCTCATTCAAGAGGAGGTGGGAGAAACTCCCTCGAAGGATCGTCCACTGAGCACGGCTGTAGAAAGCCTTCAGCCTTTTCCCACCTTCCAAACACCCACAACAGTACAGGGCCGAGCGGGCGGGTCTTTGTAACAGTCAAGATGCTGAGGTAGGTTCACGGGCAAAAACTCTACGAATAGTATGCGTTCTCGCGATGATGGCGTCCGTGTTCCACCCGCTCGGCAGCAAACCTTCGTCGACATGTGTAATGCCGACGCCGGTACAGGGAATGGCTCTCGACAAGCTCTTGCGAACGGTCCGCTACGGGGACATGCGAAGAGGAATACGGGTTACGTCTCACAGATACCACGAGCTTCCATTTCAGCCATCGCAGGGCCGGAGCTTATCACCGGTCGTTTCGGGCTTGCCTTGACAGCGAATATGACGGATGTGGATAGAAAGGATGCGAAGATCCCGTGCAAGTCTTCCCCACCAGAAACTAATCTACGCACACGTCAACACTGCGGCCTTGAGGCAGTACTGGTAACTTGCGCGTGAATTAGTTTGTAGTGACGGTGGACTTGCATAACATCTACTGCACTCTCTCTTCCCTCACCAACCTAGGCTTGGTGCAAGATAAAGTCCAGACGACCGAAGGCAGGATCAGGCGCAGTTTTCCGGCGCGGCAGGGGCCTGCACCTAGGCGTGCCACCACCAGCGCATGTACGGCATTTGTTGTGGGTGCGCAGCCCAATAACGCGTCTCGGGCCCTGATCTGGTCTCCGTGTTAGTCCAGCGCAACTCCCACGCGTGGTTCTTGCAGGGGGGCCATGATAGACTGACTGAAGCAAAGTAAGGGGTCATCAACAGCACAAGGGTCAAAATAAAGAGGCATGAGGATACACGTACTTTTGAAACGGATAGTGTCGAAAATGCAAAGAGGGTAGCGAAAGTCATTGCTGTTGATGTTGAGCACGACGTAACAGTCGATGGAGAAGAGGAGAATGTATGCCAGCATATTCCACAGAGGGGTTAGAACTTTCCGCTTCTGTTGTTCGTCCTTGAACCGCCTTCCAAGCTTCGTCTAGGGTGGTGGAGGGAGGTGGGGAGGGAGGAGGAGGACAAAAAAATAAGTCAAAACGGTCGGCAACAAAGATGGCTTTCAAGGCTCGAGCGAAAAACCCCGCAAGGAGGTAGGACACTGGTCTTAGTACTTCATTCTCCTGCAAACTGATCGGCCGCACAAGCGAATGACAATCAGGAAAAGACATCTACACGAACTCAGATATGGTGTCCGGCGACGGCGCCACCGGACAGGATGCAGAGAGCACAAGTGTGGCTGTCATATAGCAAATAATAAAATCAAGGCTCAGCCGTATTAGTAATTGCCATCGGATTTGAGATTGGCATATCTCCTACTGCAAGATTATCCGGGAAGCGCATCTTATGTAGGTGAAGAATCCGCAATTTGCAAGGACAGCATACGCAAGGTTACGGAAAAGATCATAAAGAGCGAACTGATGCATTTCTTGGGAGTTCACGGCCTGCTATCGAACTGCCAACACGGATACGGGAATGGAAGATTCTGCACGACAAATTTGCTGCGTTCTCTCCGCAGTTGGACCCGAGCTCTCGACGACAGGCCCGCGGTCCACATAGCCTTCATCGACTTCCAGAAGGCGTTCGACACTGTGCCACACCAGAGGCTGTTACACAAATTGAAAAAAATAGGGATCAGCGGCAACTTCCGCAAATGGATCGAAAACTTCCTTGTGGGTCGACACCAGGTTGTGTGCATCGGTCAAGGGAAAGCAGATCCTGCTGTCGTCGAGAGTGGTGTCCCCCCAGGGTTCAGTACTGGGACCCACGTTACTCCTTACATACGCGGACGATGCCGCAAGAGCTTTAGACTGCAAAGTTGCAATGTTTGCCGATGACATGAAGATATGGAGAGTGATTCGGGGTCCTGCCAACAAAGACAGACCGCATGTGAATCTAAATCGGTTGGAAGAGTGGTCAAACCGTTGGCTCCTGCGGTTCGACGTTGGGAAGTGTGGCATACTTCGCCTAGGCAACACAGCCAGATCCGCCAGCACAAAAGACTGCTTTCTGGGTGGTGCAGCATTACGAGACGTCAAAGCCCAAAAGGACCTCGGTATGCTGGTGACGAGTTCCCTAAAACTATCCGCTCATTGTTGGAGAGTGGCAAAAAGCGCAATGCCCGTACTGTACGCCATCAAGCGTGCGTTTATGGATTTTGACGAAAATGCTTTCTCAGAGACACTCGGAATATTCGTCTGGCCGCACTTGGAGTACGGCATACAAGCCTGGAGACCGTGGGCGGTTGAGGATCAAAACTGCCTCGAACGAGTTCAAAGGAGAGCCAAGAAGATGGTTAGGGGTCAAAGCTCCTTTCCATATGCAACCTGCCTAGTAAACCTGAACCTCTTCTCTATGAGTTGCAGGTAACTTCGCGGGGATCTCCTGCAAGCATCCCGCATAGTGAAAGGGTTGGATTGCAG
>CACRXP010000026.1:738580-756964 GCA_902702965.1 Spirometra erinaceieuropaei
TCATCAACAGCACAAGGGTCAAAATAAAGACGCATGAGGGTACACGTACCTTTGAAACGGATAGTGTCGAAAATGCAAAGTGGGTAGCGAAAGTCATTGCTGTTGATGTTGAGCACGACGTAACAGTCGATGGAGAAGAGGAGGATGTATGCCAGCATATTCCACAGAGGGGTAAGGACTTTCCGCTTTTGTTGTTCGTCCTTGAACCGCCTTCCAAGCTTCGTCTGGAGTGGTGGAGGGAGGTGGGGAGGGAGGAGGAAGACAAAAAAATAAGTCAAAACGGTCGGCGACAAAAATGGCTTTCAAGGCTCGAGCGAAAAACCCCACAAGGAGGTAGGACACTGGTCTTAGTACTTCATTCTCCCGCACACTCATCGGTCGCACAAGCGAATGACAATCAGGAAAAGACATCTACACGAACTCAGATATTGTGTCCGGCGACGGCACCACCGGACAGGATGCTGAGAGCACAAGTGTGGCTGTCATATAGCAAACAATAAAATCAAGGCTCAGCCGTATTAGTAATTGTCATCGGATTTGAGATTGGCATATCTCCTACTACAAGATCATCCGGGAAGCGCATCTTATGCAGGTGAAGAATCCGCAATTTGCAAGGACAGCATACGCAAGGTTACGGAAAAGATCATAAAGAGCGAACTGATGCATTTCTTGGGAGTTCACGGCCTGCTATCGAACTGCCAACATGACGATAGGCACGCGGTTCACATAGCCTTCATCGACTTCCAGAAGGCGTTCGACACTGTGCCACACCAGAGGCTGTTACACAAATTGAAAAAAATAGGGATTAGCGGCAACTTCCGCAAATGGATCGAAAACTTCCTTGTGGGTCGACACCAGGTTGTGTGCATCGGTCAAGGGAAATCAGATCCTGCTGTCGTCGAGAGTGGTGTCCCCCCAGGGTTCAGTACTGGGACCCATTTTGCTCCTTACATACGCGGACGATGCCGCAAGAGCTTTAGACTGCAAAGTTGCAATGTTTGCCGATGACATGAAGATATGGAGTGCGATTCGGGGTCCTGCCGACGAAGACAGACCGCATGTGAATCTAAGTCGATTGGAAGAGTGGTCATACCGTTAGCTCCTGCGGTTCGACGTTGGGAAGTGTGGCATACTTCGCCTAGGTAACACGGCCAGATCCGCCAGCACAAAAGACTGCTTTCTGGGTGGTGCAGTATTACGAGACGTCAAAGCCCAAAAGGACCTCGGTGTGCTGACGACTTTCTTGAAACTATCCGCTCATTGTGCTGACGACGAGTTCCCTAAAACCATCCGCTCGAAGTTCGAGAGTGGCAAAAAGCGCAATGTCCGTACTGTACGCCATCAAGCGTGCGTTTATGGATTTTGACGAAAATGCTTTCTCAGAGACATTCGGAATATTCGTCTGGCCGCACTTGGAGTACGGCATACAAGCCTGGAGACCGTGGGCGGTTGAAGATCAAAACTGCCTCGAAAGAGTTCAAAGGAGAGCCACAAGGATGGTTAGGGGTCAAAGTTCCTTTCCTTATGCAACCCGCCTAGTAAATCTGAACCTCTTCCCTTTGAGTCACAGACAACTTCGCGGGGATCTCTTGCAAGCACTCCGCATAGCGAAGGGGCTGGATTGCAGCCTGGCCTTCGGGGACTTTCTTGAATTTCTTACCAAGACCAACCTCCGAGGTCACCCGTTTAAACTCCGCACTCAACCGGCAAGGCTGGATGTTCGGAAGACCTCCCTCTCTTTTTCGAGTGGTCAAACCATGGAATGCGCTTCCTGTAGATGTTGTGATGTCTCCATCTATACAAAACTTTAAAAAGAACCCCGACCTATTTATGTTCCGAAATGACCAAGAGCGATGAGAGGTCGAGCTCATCCCCTGTAAATCTTTCCCATTTTGTCCTACCGTTATGGGCTCGTTCGAACTATTTCAGCCCAGAAAATTATTCTGTACACCACACATTTTTACTTTGCAAATAGGGCACTCAAAGGCTTACGCCTATTTCGCTCAATAAACTGAACTGAACAGGTGGGGAGAGAGGAAAGGAGCGCGGTAGATGATGCGCAAATCTACTTTCAATAAAAAACTAATTCACGCGAAAGTCGCCATCCCTGCTCTACCGTGCTGTGAAGCACACGGCGGACATCGTCGGAAACGACGGTCCAACTGTCGGTAAGGAACTAAGAGGACTGGCGTTTAAACTGGGCACGGCGCTTTACACGCCAAGTATGCATTCACTAAAAAAAAAACTGCATCCCTCCCCCCGCACCAACAAACCCTAGAGGAGGCTGCATTTGCAGTTCCGGATCACAATATGATCGCAGGGTAGTGACAAAGATTAGAACAAAGATGAAGTGTGAGAAGAGATGACCTACCGAAAGAAAAAATATCCGCAGGATTTTCCTGAGGCCGGTTAAGATGCAGGCTACAAGGAATGAGAAGATAAAAGGCTCCAGTGTAACAGAATACCAGAGCCTCCGGTAGATGGCGAAGGAGTAGGAGTAGCGTTGAGGCCGAAAGCAGAATTCCCGCACCGAGATGAAGGTCTTATTGAAGAAATCAAGATAGCTGGGTGTCCCAGTAACACACCGCTGAGCAAGTTCCTTCAAGTAGCCAGGAGGATAAAGATGGCTCTCGCCAGCTGCCTCGCGCAAAAACTCCTGATCCATCTCGAGGATAGTGCGTGAGATCTGATGCCTCCTGGAGGTTACAGGGTCATTGACCCAAACCATGTCCGGAGAGGATGCGGAGGGGGATGTGTAGGAGGGCTCCTGGCAGTTAACACGGCAAAAACCGGCGCCCAAAAGAGCGCCAAAGAGATAGGTGATCAATCTCATTTCACAGCCAACTGAAATGACGGTGGAGGCACTGGGATGCTCGAAGAGAATGCGACCGGTTGACCAGTTGGACGCACTACTAAAATACCAAACCCAGATTAGGGGGGGGGGGGGGTTAACAATTTCGGACTGCTGCCCGGATCTGCAGAAAACTCGCAGTTAAGAGGGAGGGGAAAGTTTATTTGGGCAAACAGTTTATAAACGTATACAAAGTACGACAAAAATAGCTGGTATTCTTATAATGAAGAAAAATGCTTCTCGCGTACGCGCGCATGTGCGTATGTAAATGCATTCAACGCCAAAAAGTCATCTTCTGCGGCGAGAGCCGTTCACCAGAACCGGTGCCAGAGGTAGAAGTTACTGGCCAACGGTAGCCAAGCAACCAGGGTTCCAGTGAGGACAAACACTTTGTAAGATCCGTCATCACACTACCGCCAGCTGAATGCATCGGTGGTGGTGAATAATCTCGCCGTGGTGGAACAGGGCGTTTTCCCTCTGCCCGTGGCCGAAAAATTGTTGGATCGTTTTCGCAGTCGGATGAGGAGGACGGGCAGGGCGAGGAAGACGATGACGACGGTGGCGGTTGTTGGGGGCCGCCGCGTCCCGTTTCCGCCTTCTCTGCCTCCTCCAGGGCAGCCAGAACGGTCTGGTAACAGTCGCGCCTGGAACGCCACTCTCCACCCGCGATGCGATCCTCATCTTTCTCCCAAGGATAGAGAAAGGGATGTCGTAGATTGTGCTTGGCCATGATGCCCGCGGCATAATACTGACGAGAGTTAAGCGCAGTAGCTGCGTCGCCATTGGCGACAGCCAGAGCGAAGAGGCGAGACAGTGATTCCTTGTGGGCGGGTGGCGAGAGGGATGGAGCGGTGAGAGAGCCCTTCCTTCGGTTAGATGTCCCACCGTTAGCAACAACGTTAGTTCTCTGTGGATCTGTGATGCGATCAAAGAGGAGGGATTGCTTCCCGCTAGCGAGGAGAGTAGCTCCAGCAAGAGCAGCACAGTCGATCAGATCATGCACTCGTGGCAGTCTAGCGGGTGCGGACTGTGGGACGTTTCGGTGGGACTTTGGATCGGTGTCGAGTAGCGTTTCCTCTGCAACCTCCGAGGTCTTCACATCGACGGAGTTGGAGCGCCGAACTCGGGTCGTCGGGGCATGCTGGTTCACAGCAGTATCAACGGTCTCATGATGATTGACTTTCTAACAAAAAAACGAAGCATGGCAAGTCATAATCAGTGGTCAGCTTAAGTCAGGCGCTTACAACGTCCAAAAATAATCATAATAATAATAACAGTAGTAGTAGTAGTAGTAGTAGTAGTAGTAGCAGTAGTAGTAGTAGTAGTAGTAGTAGTAGTAGTAGCAGTAGTAGTAGTAGTAGTAGTAGTAGTAGTAGTAGTAGTAGTAGTAGTAGTAGTAGTAGTAGTAGTAGTAGTAGTAGTAGTAGTAGTAGTAGTAGTAGTAGTAGTAGTAGTAGTAGTAGTAGTAGTAGTAGTAGTAGTAGTAGTAGTAGTAGTAGTAGTAGCGTCGACGGTCTCATGATGATTGTCTTTCTGGTGAAAAAACAAAGCATGGCAAGGCATAATCAGTGGCCACTTTAAGTCAGACGCTTACAACGTTCAAAAATAATCGCATTCATGCCGACTGGAATAGCAAATCATCACTGGCTTTGGTAGGAAGGACCATTTGGAGAACTTGACCTAAAGGCGTCTGAGGAATAAACTTACTTTCACGTAAATACAGACACGCCAAACAGAGAGTGACAAGGGATGCATAAGATGCTGATTAATATTTATCCGGAGTCGGTGTTCGGGAATTAGCGCGAACCTCACAATTGATGGTCAACAGCAGTGCGATCGCGGTCGTGATGACTGTAGAAATAGCTCGATGCGGTATGGATGCAAATTTGCAGAACATGAACAGAAGCGAGATTGTGCAACGATTATGGAAATTGCAGATTTATGCCGATGTGCGGCTGCACGTACGGCTCTAGATCGAGCATCAAAGCGCAACTGGACAGGCGTGTCCTGTGACCCGATCAGTGAACCCACTGCCACCAGCATAAGTTAGTATGCCTGATTGCAATCGATAGGAGAGCGATTGTGTGGATAATTGGTTAGACCTTCGGACTTAATACGACTCTCGGGTGTCCCCAAATATGAACCTGGACAAGGTTGGCTGACGACGGACAATCAACCC
Source organism: Spirometra erinaceieuropaei (assembly GCA_902702965.1). NCBI lineage: Eukaryota > Metazoa > Platyhelminthes > Cestoda > Diphyllobothriidea > Diphyllobothriidae > Spirometra > Spirometra erinaceieuropaei. Next base: position 743,611 of record CACRXP010000026.1, read on the forward strand.
GCAGGCGAATAAACCCACAAAAGATCATGAAATGTTAAAATGTTATTTCCCCCTGGGGAAAGATCACCCAGCTGGGGTTGTACTGCCTACTCTTACACGACAAAACCCCAAGGCAGTTCTCACACGCACGTCCCTCCAGCCACCTGCAAAGCAGCGCTCCTCAAACAATGGTCACTTCCGTAGACTGCATCTTTTTTCACTGATTTTCAATGCCTTTATAAATTCAAACATATCTGATAGCAGGCAGGCGTTAAATCATTTCCTCTTTCCCTCCTATTTCATATTACGTCTTCCTCAAAATCTTCAGTTGATAGAGGCGGTGTAGGACGTGGTAAGTAGTAGTATCAAGTGCATTGTGCAAGTGGTGGCTGCCTCCGCACAGCCAACTCGCATATGCAGCTCCCTGAATCTAGGCCCTCCCTAGCGGCCTAACCCCGGAAACCGCCTCGAGCGGCAAGTCAAGCTTGAACAAAGTAATTCGCCTACGCCCCCCCCCCCTTCATCCCTACGGAGAGGGCGACATGCAGTCCCGAAGTTGACCGAGCCTAATTTGGGTGGCAAATCAGTATGTAAAGCTATGATGAACAGTGCAGTTCGCCGCCTAGGACGTCTAGGCATCCCTTTTAAGGGACAGTGCTGCCTACTTCCTCGTAGGGGAAGGAGCTAAGAACGGTGCTCAAAACAAATTCTGGAATCCTGTCATCTGCACGCTGACCATGGGTCGCAGGCGTGCAACTCATGATCGAAACAATAAAACCAACAATAACCCACATCCTCATTCCCGCCCCATCTCACACGATGCTGGCCAAACTCTACAAGCACGGCGGCCCTCGGCTGATAGACAAACCTACATCGGTATTATAAGGGATGTGGCGTCAAGAGCAACTTCCCGTGATTTCGAGGACACGACAAGCGTCCGGGTCTACAAGCGGCAAGGGCAATTGCGACACAGCGGTAATCAAATAGAGACATCTCGTCCTACACTGCCGGGATGATCTTCGCTCGCATCCTTCTCAACGGCCTTAACAAAAATCTAGGACACGGACCTCTCCGGGAAGGTCGGTGTGACTTCCAACAACATTCCGGAACTACTGGCATGATCCTCCCCGCTCGCCAACTGCAGACATGCCAGGAAATGTGGGTCCACCTCTAGCCTACCTTTGCGGACCTCAAAGGGTGGATCGCCGTGGACTGTGGAAAATCATGCATAAACTCGACTGTTCAGAGCGATCCACGCACATGATGCGTCAGCTTCACGACGGGTCACGGGCAACCAGAAAAGCGTTGGCAGTTAGCAATGGAGTAACGCGGGGCTGCGCATTTGCTCTCACCCTCTTCAGTCTCATGTCCTCTGACGAACTGATGCATACCTACCGCGATGCGCGTGATGAGATCAGCATCGTTTATGAGAACGACGACTGGCTTCTCAATACCCCGCGCCTGTAGGCCTCAGCGCTTCTTTCGACGACTACTCTTCGACGACCTGCTCTTCGCGGACGACTGCGGATATGCAACGGTGCATGGATCTCTTTGTCTTTGGCTGTGAACACTTCGGGCTGGCCATCAGCACGGATACTGTGGTGGTCATAAACCAGCAATCGGCAACCAGTGAATACAACGACTCTCGCGCCCGTGTCGACGGGACGAAACTCAAAGTAGTGAACAGTTTAGCCTATTCAGCTCACGTGACATCAAAATCGACAGCGAAGTGGCCCACCTGACCTCCAGAACCTGTCAGGCGTCCGGTTGGCAACAGGGCTCCGTCTGGAATCGCAACGGACTTCAACCCGGTGCGAAAATTAAAGTCGACTTGATGGCAGTCCTGACAACGCTATTATACAGGGCAGAGACGTAGACCGAACGCTCCCACTCACACGTGACCCTGGTCGCCCCCTTTTTAATAGTGTGTGTGAAAATTTGGTCCATCGTGCGCGGACCGCGCGTGTGTGGCACGCGTAGTCGGGTTCTCCAACTTTGTCAGCCACTGTGGCCGATTCCGCCTCCGGTCTCACTGATTCTGACTTGATAACGGACTCCGGTGAGTGAGAAGGGAGAGAATGCGGCAGATGCTATGGAAGTCCACAGCCTGCCCAACGCGGTCTTCCCTGGTATAAAATTCACGAGGGAAGAAGAACAGGAACAGCAGTTGCCCTTCCTGGATGTGCATGTCGGGCGAAACCTCAGCGGTGAACTTGAAACGACGGCTTATAGGAAGGCAACGAACACCACACAGCTTCTGAGTTTTTACAGTAACCATCCGGTGCCTCACAAACGAAGCTGTGTGAAGACGCTCTTCAAACGGATTCAAACTAATTGCAGCAAACCGGAGGACAGAGCACGTGAGTCCGGTTATCTCCGCGATCAGTTTGTGCAGAATGGCTATCCGAGAGCATTCATAAGTCGCTGCCTACGCGGTCGCCACCAGAGGACTGGAACATCAACACCACCGACGATATGGCATTCTCTGCCATACATAAAGGGCGTTTGAGAAGCGACCGTGCATGTTCGGATCGCGCATACACGAAAATAAGCTGACTGTGCGCGACGAGGCGACGCATTATCACAAGTGGCCGCCCACACCTACGAAATGGGTCACGAGTTTAACTTCGCAGCCACCAAAATAGTCGCCCACGCCGGAAGCTAAACAGGCCGAGAATTGAGTGAAGCCTGGGCCTCGGATGAGAACTCGGTTGATCGATTTATCGATCTGGCGCCGGCGTACAGAGCCCTGCGTAGTCACCTGCAGTCTTGCGCCGTCGGTCGATGAATGGCTTACATGCCCTATAACTATCGCCTGTTCTGTTGCTGCTACTACCTCTGACGATGGACTCCTGTACGAGCCTGAAAGCTCAGGACAATAAACAAAGTGTTCCGGTGCTCGACTCTTCTGCTTCACTTAAGTGGAGTACTACGAGGAACTAATTCATGCGCGAGTCACTGTCCCTGCGTCAAGTTTGTTTTGGAGCACACAGTGGACGGTGTCGGTAACACCGGTCGAACTGTTACTTAAGGGAGGGGTATCTTTCAGTTATAAAAGAAGAAGGACAACGGTAGGGTGAAAGAACCCAATTAGCTGTCGGTGCACAGTGGTTCGTGTCATACGGTAATGGTGGTGATGGGGGGAGGGTGTACGAGTGGGGCAGCACGCCAGACAGTTATGCGAGGTCTAGACTTCAATCAATCCCTCCACTGTGAGCAATTATCTTGGCGGTCGCGGTGTTAAACTCCTGATCTGTTTCGAAGGCGTGGGCGAACAGCCAACTTACAGTAGCTGGTCGATCTTGTAAAATGTTAACCGACATTCGGAAGTGTGTTATCGACTGGAAAGAAGAACTTAAATTGGGTTCTAACAATGATCATCATGCAGCATAATCCTAAGATATTTCAACCACGCCAGAATGCCGGCTTTTAAACGGCCTTCTCCTCTTGGCCGACTAAAAAACCACACTTGGTTGAAAATGACTACTTAAGTTGTACTGATTTTCCCAGTTGATTTCCTTCAAATATATTTCACAGAAAGCATGCACAAAAATCTACTCTCAATTACTTATTTGCTAGCAATTTACGCCATCTTTAAAGTCCATATGTGAAGAAGGATGTGTCCCAGCTTTAAAAAAACTTTTTCAATTCCAGACTAATCTTAAATCCGAGATGCAGTTGAGCTCATGTCTAGAGTTTAAAAAACTAAAAGTTTCACACTTTACGGATGGGGCGGCACGCCGGACAATAAGCCGACGAAATGCAGGAAAACGCAGATACCGATCGGCGGCAAAACGATACTTTCGAATAAAGTAATAAATGCATGCAGATACGGCCTCCAACCAGATATTCCGTGAAGTTCCATCTTGAAAGAGTACCCAACTATCAAATAACTGGGCCTATCCCCTGCCAAAGACTTCTGTCATTCCTTAATTCATACTCACCTGACCTCCGTGCCTGTGTTTGTCCGCTCTTGGGTACAACTGCCAGTCATCACTACTTAATTAGATTTCTCAAGCACACACATCAACACAGTCCATAGTCTACCGACAGCTAATTGGGATCTTTCACCCTGCCGTTGTCTAAGAAAGTTTACCAAATCGAGTTACAGTTGCGCTCAAAAGTGTCGACTTGCATCTTTGCTAGTAAGACGTCATCAGGCGTTCAAAGCATTTCACAATAAGTACGGACCGCGTCAAGCATTCCAAAAGCAGCATTAAGAAACGATGCCACTTGGCTAGGTGCTTTACGGTCACACAATTCGTCTTCATCAAAAGCCTCTTTAGAAACTAGGTGTCCCTACAAGGACGCAATTTGTTTTAAAAAGTGTAAGAAGAGGTAGTTTTGTGCATACCTCCTAGCAAATATGTCTGGATTTATAACATCCTAAAAATCAGTGTGGAGATTCCGACTACATTAGGTACTATTTTCTGACGACCGTGATTTGCATAGATGACTGGACGGGATCGCATTCAGAAGCAAGTATCTTGGTCTGTATGAAATACTGCTGGAATATGCTTCGTGCTAAAGATCACTACTATACCATTCAAGGGAAACCACATTGTACAAAAAACTCCGTTAATTTCTCTGAACATTGCTCATCTACTCCACACGCCCGCATGAAAACAAAGAAAACCCGAGGGCTCACTTACCGAGGGTCTCTTACTGGGGACGAGGGTAGATCTGCGATTTTTACGAGACAAGCGACTGTTTGTGGAGGTCAGACGTGGCTGAACAGCGTTGAGAGAACGCGTACGCAAAACACGGCAGGGCTGATGTCTGGCTTTCGCACGGCCCGCACGTGTACCGACCTCACACTCCTCCTCCACTATGATCACGTCGCTTGAACAGTCTGAGCAGTCGTCGGTAGCTGAGGTCGCTGTGTCTGCTGGTTTATGCCCACCATTGACCGGTAAAAAGTCCGGTTTCAGAGATGAGATGCAGGAACTGACTAAATTGGGCGCAAATGATGCGAGACGTGGTGAGATGCCTACCTGAACCAGCCCGACTACTAGCTTGCGAAGTCATACGGCTGCTGTTGGACTGTTGAGGCAGCAAGAAGGGTGGAAGAAGGTCCTCAAAGTCCTCGAGAACTACTTCCTCTTGGTCCGCACTGATTATCCTGCAGGGCGTTCAAGAGTACCAGATTTTATTATCAAAATATAGTACTCATATCAGAGAAAACGGTAGTATGTGGTTATGCAGCCACACCTGGTGGACAATACAACTACAACTACTTGACATCGTCGCCTGTGCGTTCCCCGGCCCTATCTGTAAAAACCCCTATCACCACCGGTCCCGTATTACAGGTGGCTGGGGCTTGTTTACCTCAGGTGGGGCTACATAACCACACCTGACTAAGAAAGTGTCTGGAAAGGTGGCAGGCTAGTGAAAAACGGAGGAACCTAGAAAAACGAAAAAGGCAACACTAGACGAGGTTGAAGCACTGATCTCGATCGTTGCGACCATGGGTCTGGAAAAGCACACATTAGTATAACTTCAGAAGTGGAGAGGGCAAAAATGGGCACAGGGCGACCTGACTCCATTCCGTGTCCAAAATAATTGAGTGAAAGGTTCGAGTACACTGTAAACTCGGTTCCAGGACAGCGACGTCAATTTTCGCCAGCAAACAGGTACGTACTTACTTAGACATGGTGCGCCCATGATCATGTCAGATATGGCCGGACTCAATAATATAGCGCACTGCAAACCTTTACTCGTGAACATGTGTGGGGAGGTCTACCCACGCCTTTTACAAAGATAAAAGGAATACCACGGGTTCAAGAACCGTTTCTGTCTTCTGACTAAATGTGTTGAGGGGTTTTGAGCTGACGGCCTCAATGATGCAACAAGATGGGCGGTGGCGCCGGATCTATAGCAGAAACAATAAACACGTGAGGTAGACGACAAAGATTGTGACCAAATCACATTCATGGTCTTTTTGAAATGACCTCACGACTTTTTTGCAGGAAGTACTGTCTCGTTCGGGATGCAGTCAGTGTATTTCATCCGAATGATGATTCCCAGACAGCAATCATAGAACATGACCAGCATTTGTCCGTCTTCCACGTGCACAGTCCCGCAATCACAACCGTAGAGGGCTGGCCGGATGGATGTGCGACGCATGTGCGTCTTTGCAATGGGAGCTAAGACAATTTCTCAGAGTTTTTGAGGGGATGCAGGTCGTCTGGCTCCATTATCCAGATGGACGTAATCTGACGCTGCAGCGAAGTCAACAAGGCAGACGGCTGTCGATAGTTGGTGGCCATTACGGAATTCACTGCGGTTTGAATATCTTTGATGGGTTTTGATGGGTCTCACCTTGGAGTTGCGCACGCTCAGAAGCCGCCCGAGGATGATAAAGACAAATGCATTTGTAGCAATACTAATAAGGCTTGCGCTGCGGTATTTCTTGCATTGCAGTATCCCTCTTCTTGAAGACTGACACATGAATGACCGAGCTCTGGAATAAACTAATCTCCCTAAGCAAGATTAGTCACCTCCTGATGCCTGGTCCCCGGTTTCGACGCAGGACTTGTAGACTAACATAAGTGTTGTCGTGTGGACGTTTTGTTGCTATGCTGAACTAGTACTGCATTTACGATTTTATCCTAATAAAGGAGGCACGCTGCCCTACAAAAGGTAGGAGTGGGATAAAAATTCAGCGCTGAAGGCACGAATAGTCAGTGGGTGAAGAAGGCATTTCCTAACATGGCGTATTTTTCAAAAATCAGATGTTCGGAGCCAGCCGGATTTACCGTCATTTTGCGGAGAGGAAGGAAGTAATCATCGTCCGTATAGACAAACGTAAAGTCAGAGTTGATCCAGTCACTGCGGAGACGCTGGTTGGTGCGAGAATCCTCTCACCTGCTTAGAGAACTGAAGACTTAAATTATGGCCATTTGCTACTGCCTCCTCTTCCGACTTCGGCTGCAGGTTAAGACCGGATTTCTGTCTTCAAATGAGAGGCGCGGAGGAAAAATGAACTTCCAGGCGTGTGTGAACGAGAACATAGTCTGACTCATAGGTGTTGCATGTTTTGGCCCAGGGCATCGATCCGCCAGCATGAACTCACCTATGGAGCCCTGACTTGGCTAGAATGCAGTCAATCTGTCTGGCAGGAGTTTGAGGTCGTGATGCAAGCAGGTGTTGGTCAGAAAAGTACTACATTTCCTTACCACTGTCCGGTTATTCCAGTCCCACACGCAACGGTGAATAGATTGGGGCAAAGTATCCCTTCAATCAGCTCCCGCAGGTGCAGGTAGACAGTTTCCTTGTTTCGCTGATGTTTTTACATATATAAAGACAACAGAGGTGTTGGCAAAGTAGACCTCTAATCATACGTAATCTAATCGAACACTGACTTGTTCCCACTCAAGCAATGCCTAGTCCGCTTGTGGGAGGGTGACCACTATATAGTATTCTCCAGAAAACTCGCAAGCTTTGCTGTGACAGACAGCGAGCTAGGATTTGACTCCCGAAATCTCGAATTCCCACAAGCCCGAGTCGAAGTTCGGTACTTCAGACATTCAATAGACCGATGAGACGTCGGCGGCAAGGGTCACGACATGTTGGCACATTTCAGCGACCAATATCAGGAGTCCGTTCTCAACTGCTCAGCTCAGCTCGCAGGCTATTCGTTCGCATCACTGAACCAGAGTCGCATCGTGCATCGATTTATGTATGGACGATAAAACCCGAACCAGATATTCTTAATGAGGTTTCTCGGGAAAGTTGAGTATGGACGGATGTACAACAATTTAATTGTTCCATGTCGCCTTCTCTGGCGTTTTGGTTCAAAAACTGACTGTATGACGAGGTGGGAGGCTAACTTATTTAAGAGCGACTCACAGTCACTACATTATAATGCCGCCGCCCGAGGCTCTTACGGAACGAGTGAGTTCCGTAGGAACGATCGGTGAGCGTCCCCTACCATTGTACATACCCGACCGAAACCGACGGGATAGCGGGCTCGTGGCCCAGTGGTTAGAGGCGTGGACTTCTAACTAACAGGTCGCGAGTTCGAGCCTCGGGTGTTCCACACCTCGGGGTTGGGTATGACTGGCTGACGACGGCTAATAAGCCAGAAATGGCCATTCCAGTCTCCCGTGTCTTTGTTGGTAATAACATACAGTCACTACATTATAATGCCGCCGCCCGGCTCCGTAAGACAATCGGCGTGGCGGACTTTTACTGTTATTGGTGATCTGCGGCCACGAGAAGCGCCATTAGATAAGTCCTCCCTGCTAACAATACTTTGTCGACCGACAATTCACCCAGAAGTTGAGCTGGTGTCTGGGTAATTCGAGTTGTACCAAATCGCTGAATCTATTTATGGGCGGACTAGGACAGTAACGAGTAATTCCCGCAGAAATGTAAGCATACTGGCTTCGGGTTCTAGCTACGCACTCTTTCCCTTTGAGTATGATTGATGCAGGGCGCCAAAGCCAAGCCTATCTAAGATGCCCGTCAAGTCTTACAGAAATCTGCAAACAATAACCCATGTGACAGTGATGATCACACTCACAGTTTAGCTAAGGACAGTTGGCGGATGGTGATGAATATCACGTTTCAGCGCAGGAAACAAACCTAACGATATGACCACAGCACATACTGACTAGGTCATCGTGAGGGCACGATGAGCACGCGCGGTTCTCAGCTGCTATTCAGGACAAGAAGCAAGAACGAGCAGAAAACGTAGCAAGAACCACATACTCGTGTAGAGCGACTGCGTTTTTATCTGTGGGCACCTACGAAGGTCCTAATACAGCAATACAGTCGGCCAACCTGGCATTCCTCAGTGGTAAAGCCCGCCGGAAAACCATAGCGATCATTTGGCTTGTCCTGTTCGTGAATATTGACCAAGGTTTCATCCGGGTCACAGCGGCCGCAAACCGAGAAGGCGCATTTTGGTGGATACTTCTTACTCAGTGAATGATGTGAGATGCGTCCGAATGGCCGGAGACCCAGACTCCAGGAATGGGCGCCGTCACACAGCTGTCAGCAAGAGGCGGTAGAGATGTACACTAGCAGAATATGGCCTCAGCGTCAGCGTCACCGCCGCAAGACGGACCCCTACGAGACGTCTCTATGAATTCTACTGTGCACTACCGGCTGCTGTCGGCATTTAAACAGTACGTCAGTACAACCGAAACGATGGAATCAAGAAGGAAGGAACTTTAGCTACCGCCTGCGACCGCAATTACATTCCTTCTCAACGGACTGAGAAAATATCCCAGCTACTGCTGAACACTGAGTGTGACTTATAAGGCATGGACAGTGTTGTTCTCCCAGGAAGATGGGTTACCCGTTAGTCTAGCTGTTGGCTACCAAGCGCTTCGACAGGCAGCGGGTAAAGAAACGGCCTTCAATGAAGGTCGGCTGCGAAATAAGCAGACTCTCGAGTCTGGCAAATAAGCAGTCGCGGACCAGCAGCAACAATGCTACGGGGGCGTAAAGGGCTGAAGTCTGGCACGTCAACTGTCCCACAAATACCGATGCCGGCACTGCGGCATGGCGACCGTGAACCGCCATCAAATAACTATGCTTGCCATCGCTGCCTTGTGGTTAGGTTTTTGAGCCAAAGCGCTAGAAGATACGACCTCGAACAAACAATCCGGGCGGCTGCAGAGGACTCGCCTGTACATAAAATCCTCAAAGAAACCTTACGAAGATGCGACGTCGGTGAAGGATAACCGGAAAACATATTGGGCTGAAACAGTGACTCCTATGGAGCAGGCCTCAAACGTGGGCGACATTTGAAAACTCTACCAAATTATGTGCCAAGTTAGGCATAAGCCCTCGACACTTAGTGATTCTGTTCGCGATGTGAATGGCAGCCAAGATCAATCACTGGCACGAACACCTCAAACATCTTCTCAACTTCGATGGGCAACCCACCACACCCTCACGCTCCTCTTCAGCAGAGTTTTACCCCTCTCCAGCCTACACAGTCGTACAATTCCCCTTCTGAGGGAAAAGTAGCTTATGTAATATTAAGGCTCCAAAACAACAAGGAACCCGAAGAGGACGGTATTCCCGTTGAAATCTACAAGTCGTGTATCGACACTGGCGCCCTGGCTTCATAGGACGATCGACCACGTATGACCAGGAATCGGGAGATAACGCATTGTGAACAACCGCGGCATAAGCCTCGTCGACGTTGTTACGAAGGTGTTCGTTATTATCCTTCTCAGACAATCCTTGACTGCGCGTGACTCCGGAACAAGGCAAATTCAATCTGGATTTTGTGCCAGTCGTGGATTTATCGACCAGATACACACACTGATGCGTATTCTCGGACTTCACCATGACTACATGTAACCGGCGGCTGTCTGCTTTTTGACCTCGCCGCTGCGTTCCGTCCTGTCCGTCGAGAGCCCCTACGGTGAATTATGAACTAGCTGGTGTGCCAGCCGAGATCATCACCATGATCAAGGCCTCCTATCATTCCACCACTGCGCGAGTTCTGGTCAATAAGCTCTCCCAAGCGTTCGATATCCGATTTGGAGTTCTGATAAGTTGTATCCTGTCGTCCATTCTGTTCGACTACGCCATCGATCCGATTCATGTAAAACGCCCTACACAAAGTGGACCGAGCTGAATTTGTACCCGGCCGCCGACTGGCTGATCTCGACTGTGTTGATGACATCGCTTTACTAGCTTCAAGCTCTGGCGATGGTGTCCTGCGCGAACGAAGGCTCTAAATCCGTCGGTTTATCCATAAAAGTCGGGAAGAACAAAGCGTTTCCAATTTCTATCCCTGACTAGGAGAAGGTACTACCCGAGATTAATGGTTCTCAACTTTGAGAAGTAGGCAGTTGCAAATACCTCGGGACGAGGCCTATGCCCAACAGCAGTCAGGACATTTTCTTCCGAAGTGCTATTGCTCACAGGGTTTTTTTCAATAATTAGAGTACTTGAGGGTCCGATGCGACATCTCCACCGCCACAGAGATCCTCGTTTACCATGAATGCGTCCGATCAGTCTTCTTCTACAGTTCTCAATGCTGGACTTTGCGCGTGGAAGATGGGCGAAAAGTTGGGGTGTGTGGTCATCTCTGCCTGAAGATCATTGTTCGAGTGAAACACATTGACTTTATTTTAAATGAGGCATTCCACACTCATTGTGACACTGTCGCGAGAGTATCTCAGGCCACGCGAGAAAGATGACTGAGGTGGTTTGGCCACGATCTCGGACGTCTACCTCACGAACACAGCATTGCTGCCCTCAGTCTGGTATCGTTGCTCACTTGGAGGCGTCCGGGTCAACTAATGACCTAGTTCGACACAATTAATCAAGCAATTGAAGTTGCTCTTGGATCTTCGGTAGTCAGTTTCCGTCGCTGGAGAAGAGGAGGGGTCGCGCTGTCCAGAACCGCTGTCGATCGTCACACGTTGATAGGCACAATACGTGACATCATCGAGGCTCGTCAGATCAGGCCTGATCACAGCCATGCCAAGTACAAGTTAGTTCTCTCTTTTTGTGCTGATGGATAAAAGACAGAATGTTGCAACTGCAGAGGCATCTGTCATATTGAGGTTGCCGCGAATATCATCGAATGTCCTCCTGAGACGCCTTTCCTCCTCTATGGGCACAGGCCAAAAAACGTGCAGGGTGAGAGAGCGGATGGATTTACCCCAAACTTAAAAAACGTTATCGACAGCCTATTGTTGTCTGTTTCCCTAATAACACCTATGCGTATGATGTGATCAGCGTATATGCCCTACAGAAAACTACGGGGGGACTGCCAGTAGGTCTCTGAGACTCATGAACAAGATAATGCAGGACTATTGTTTACATGCAGATATAACTTTTCTGTCCATAATCCTGATAACATCACGCTCGCGCAAAGCTAGCCCTTACTGTCAGCCTGCGGCTACTTTTGTGATTGCAAGACTAGTCAGTAATCCCTGCGGGCGTAATCCGCCTAGCAGTGCTTCCGCGTGGTTGGCCTGAGCTGTTAGAATACGGCAGCAGGACTCAGTTAATCGCATTAGTTGTGCCCAGACAGTAAACAAGCTCATTAGCCGCACATAAGCCCGAAAATCAGCTCACTAGCCTTACACAAGCCTGCAAATCTGAGCTACTAGTACAGGAAGACACAGAGGGCAGACGCACGCGGCATTGTTCAACAAGAAGGCGAAGAAAAAAATTAAATATCACATGCGGAGAAACAATGTTAGGAAAGACAAAGGCATCAACAAGTGGGTATCGTCACATCAATATAAACCTACATCCCACCGAATGCGCAAGGGCGCCAGCAACCACAAGCACCTGCGGTTTCAGTGTTGAGTGGGCACCCCTAAAACAGCATATTAAAAGTACCCTGCAGCTGATATTCAAGCCGATAAGGCAAGGAATGTAATGGTACAGCAGCTCCTGCAGTTGACCGTCTTCCTGGCAAAATCTTATGCGATATATCCAGTGCCGGTAATTACGTAATCTTTATCATTTCGACCGTACAAAGTATATCTCCACAATTTTCGAACATACGGTTTTCTTGAAGTCAGCCTAAGACAATTTAGGACTAACGCTGTGGCTAGGATTATGTATGGAGGTAAGTCGAGAGATTAGAGTTAATGTGGCAGTTTTAGGGTTCAATAACTTAAGTTAGGTTTGTGGATTGGGTGATGGTCTTCGGTTATGATGTTGAGGGCAGCGGTTAAGGATTTGGGTTGCTGTTTTAGGACTACAGCTAGGGTTTAATCAAGGGTTATATGGTTAATCTTATGTCTAAGGTTCTGGGGCAGGGTTAGCAATTCCATGTTGGCTTAGTTCTAGGGTCAGTGGTAGTTTTACAGTTTGAGTTAGTATTTGGTTTAGCGCTAGGGTTCAAGGATTCGGTTTGGGGTTAGGGCTCGGGATTCAGGCAATAAATTGCAGATTATGGTTGGGGTGATGATTTAAATATTATAATTTGACTTAGGGTTCGGGATTAGGTCGAGGGCTGGGATTTAAAAACTAGGGTTTGGGTTTAAGGAAAAGGATCCGGCTTTGTTAATTAGGATAACGGCTAGGGCAAAGGTTTCGTGCTTAGGTTAGGACTACGTTTATGATTAAGGTCCAAAAGTTTGGACGTTCACAATACTCTAGGCACCATACATACTCAAGGATAGCTGTGACAGATTTTGTTTACCGGCAGCACCCACAAAACTTTTAGCGAGCGCATTCGCCCGCGCACATTTTTTTTCGACAGCAATTCGCTCAATCAAAAAAGTCAACACATGATATTACATAGAACATCGTGAGACTGAATGCCATGGCCTAGTCGCTTTCCTTAGCCACCACTCGGCCTGCCTATCTAACTCGCTTGGCTTAACGCTGGTCCGCTGTCTGTTTCACGCCGATCCGCTGGTTGTACGGTATCGGAGAT
>CACRXP010000026.1:787450-851126 GCA_902702965.1 Spirometra erinaceieuropaei
CTACTACTACTACCACTTCTACTACTACTACTTCTACTACTACCACTACTACTACTACTACCTCTACTACTTCTCCTGTTTCTTCTACTACTTCTACTACCACTACTACTACTACTACTATTACTGCTAGTTATGCTACTACTGCTGCTACTACTGCTACTTCTACTACTACTACTACTACTACTACTACTACTACTAATACATCTACTACTGCTCCTATTTCTTCTACTGCTAGTACTACTACTACTACTACTACTCCAGCTACTTCTACTACTACTTCTACTACTCCGAATACTGCTACTACGACTACTACTACTACTATTACTCTCACTACTACTCCTAATACGACTACTACCGCTACTACTTCTACTACTACTACTGCTACTGCTACTACTAATACTACCACTCCTACTACTAGTACTACTACTACTACTACGACTACTACTACGACTACTACCTCTACTACTACTCCTGTTTCTACTACTACTACTAGTAGTAGTAGTACTACTACTACTACTGCTACTACTACTACTACTCCTTCTGCCTCTACTACTTCTCCTATTTCTTCTACTGCTTGTACTACTACTACTACTGCTACTACTACTTCTACTACTACTACTACTGCAACTACTACTACTACTACTACTACTACTACTACTACTACCACTACTACTACTATTACTACTATTACTACTGCTACTACTAGTACTACTACTGCTACTGCTACTAATACTACTACTACTACTACTACTACTCCTACTACTACTACTACTGCTACTATTACTTCTTCGAATACTACCACTTACATGACCACAACTACTTTATTAACTTTTATGGTATAGGTAACGCTGACGGAATTACTGCTAGTACCATTAACGTCAATGACTGTGCAACTGTTAGCAATGCGCTTAATTCCAACATCGGAAAGTTACTTCCATTACCGTACATAGACACGTAGGGGGGCAGCCACCTTTGCAACGAATAATACTAATAGAAATTGCGGTGAGTGATTGTATCACCAATAGCACAAGCAATACCCCGATAGACACGGCGGACGCGCATGCAAAGGGAAAAGCACCAGAAGGCAGTATTTTAAACAAACAGGCCTACTGAAATTAATCAGTAGGCCTTTATTTTTAATGTCGCTACAGTACGATTCGCCGCGAATCGTACTGTTGCGACACTGATATCCAGCCTTATTTTTAAATATGAGCGCTTTAGTGCCTCATAGTCGGCCCCTACGCCGTTCTTCGTGGTGTTCTCCTATGCTTATTCTTAGGGCCGTTGTTAGCCCTACTTTGCATTAACGACCAATAATGTCTACGTCTAATTCACGCCAACACAGACTAACACGGTGCTTTGTCAAGGAATTAAAGTCAACACGACACCTATTTTCGACTTACACGATGAAAGAGAGTTTCCATTGTATTGAAGAAATAAGGCATCAAAAAATTTCCAATTAATGCACGATGTCCTAGGACGTTGTATCACTATTCACGAATGCACCGCTTGATGAGGCAATTGACGTTTCATGCGCCCATGCGTATGAGACCCGTTTTCTACCGAAATATTGCGCGACCTTTTAAAACTTCACATGAAAAACGTTTATGTTCAATGGACAGCTATACAGACAAATTGATAGAGTGGCAAAGGGAAGTCCACTTGGTCCAAACTTAGCCGACAATTTTATGGGTCACTTAGAATAAAAGTTGTCAATTAAATTGAATATTAAAACACCACGAAAACGATATATGGACGACACTTTTGCTATTGGTGATAATAACGAGGAAGTCGAAGACCTACTTGTTGCTATGAAAAGTCTCCATCCGAAGGTCAAATTCACAACAGAAACGAGGCAGCGTAACAAGCTATCTTTCCTGGTTGTCCTCGTGACTAGGCAGGTAGATGGTTCAATATAGCGATCATTTTTCCACAGGTATACGTGGGAACATCGATACATACACCTTTTGAGCTCTGCACCGATATAACGAAAGCGAAATCTGGCTTGCAATTTTTCCAAGGAGCGAGAAACATTTGTTCCATTGCAACACTGGATACTGAAATTTTTGCCTCGAAACAGCCCTGCTTAAACGTGGATATCCAACACGGTTCATCGAAAAGTACGGTAACACTGCGGCGAAAGTGACGGAGCAATCAGTCCCGAAAAAGCCCGTTGTAATATCCTTACCCTTTAAGCGTGAAAACATCTCAAATACCATCCAGGGGCGATTGAGGTGCGCCATTGAAAGAACATATAATTCAGCTGAACTCATATTTTGCAGCCCCACTAAGACTATCCGAGTTGCACGGGCAAAAGATGCCTAACAATTACACGCCAAGTCGAATTGTGTTTACGAACTCGCATGTACGCCTAACGAGTGCTCTTTACTCGCATGAGAAATGGACACGTGCTACCGATAAAGGTTTCCCAGTAGATGTCATATTTTTTGACTACAAGAAGGCCTTTGACAGTGTCCCACACAGGCTTCTTTTACAAAAGATCTGGAATGTAGGCATTCAAGGGAGAATGTTTAAGTGGATCAGGAGTTTTCTGTCCTCCAGACTACAAAGCGTCGTCGTTAGTAATTCTACTTCGGAATGGGTAAAGGTGGAAAGTGGTGTCCCACAGGGTTCTGTCTTAGGCCTAGTACCCTTTGTGATTTATGTTAATGACTGCATCAGCGAAGTGAATTGCGAGGCTCTCATGTTCGCGGATGACCTAAAAATATGGAGAGAAGTCAAATGCGATGATGACGCAGAGAAGTTGCAGTCAAACATCAGCAAACTGTGTGCTTGGTCGAACAGATGGCTTTTGAAGTTTAACGTGTCCAAATGCGTGGTTTTGCACCTGAACACCGGTCGCAATGCCTCTCCCAAACACCAGTACTATATTGACGGGACGAGGTGAGAAACTGTGGAAAGACAGAGATCTGGGTGTATGGACGACCACAAATCTATCGCCATCAGAACACTGCAGAAAGATGTTCCAGAAGGCTACTAGTACTCTACACTGGATCAGACGTGCATTTAAAATATTTCCTCCCGAACTTTTCGAAAGAATCTTTGGCGTCTTTGTAAGGCCTCATCTAGAGTATGGAATGCCAGCAGTTTCACCACGGATGAGGAAGGATACCAACTTACTCGAACAGGTGCAACGCAGAGCGACAAAGATGGTCGACGGTCTGAAATAATTGTCTTATCACGAGAGGCTGAATTTGCTTGGCCTATTCCCTCTCTCTTATAGACAAATAAACTGCAGTCTACTCTGGACGCTCCGGATTGTTCGCGGCCAGGGTTGCTCATTGAGAGCAGAGGACTTCTTTGAGTTCACCCGTGCAAACCAACTACGCGGCCATGCATTCAAAGTCGGGAATGAGCGCACGCGTTTAGACCGGCGAAAATTTTCATTCAGCCAGCGGGTTGTCAGACCGTGGAACTCGCTTCCAAGTGAGATGGTGACGGCTGACACAGTTTGTGTGTTTAAAAGAAAACTTGCTCGTCTAGTTTTCGACAGAAATCGGCATGTACAGCATGACTATGCACAGCCAGTTTTGTAAAATCTGTCATATACAATCTTCCGCACTAATTTACTGTGATCCCATGCACTACCTTATGATTACGATTGAACTGTGACGCAATCACATTTTAAATGCCTGCAATTTTATTTTATTTTTGAGTATGAATCTGCGAAAGCACTGTACATAAATAGGGTCATCAAGGGCTCTGCCTGTAACCCTTCAATATACATACATACATACAATAATCGGCCAGCTCAGTTGAACACCTGCCTAAGTGGCTTTCAAAGCAGGAGAATAAGACTCCTCGCTCTTTTACCAAAAGCACCTCCTAAATAGCGGTCATTCGCTTGACCTCAAGGCATCTTTCCGAGTATTAGTTCGGGCACGAACAACTCGCATACTGCGATACTTGGAGGCAGCCAACATACGGCGAGAGGAACCCGACCTATGCCAACAGTTAGACCACGTGGCCGACCTCAGCTTGCCCTGGTAAATCTGAGCCCTTTGATTTGCGTTATCCCATCGGATGTTAACTGCTCTGTTTTCTTTCCTATGTTGCGTTTTCAAATTACCATTTTATTGTTTTATCTGTGTGCAGTATGCGAAGATACTGCTGTTTTTGTACTGATTTCCTCTGTGGAAGTTCAAATCTCTGTATCTTTTTTACTTTTTACCTGTGTCATTCAACGATAGGTCGCAGTGGATAAGCCGTAGCGAAATTTATTGCTGCCAATTAATCCTGCTGTCTACGCTTGCTTCAAATTTTTCGTCGTCTGATCACAGAAGCTGCCATCTTCTGCTTTGCATTGATCTGTCATAATGCAAATTTTAAATAAACGTACGTCAACAGCTTTATCGGACTATTTATCCGATGTCTGTTTGCCGACGGCACATTTTCAAGGCTCGGTCCGTATTTTTCGCTCATTTGCCGCCCATTAGTCAGTGGCCTGATTCCCTATCTCATAATTGCGTTGTACATTAATGCCAGGCCTTTGAGTCTGGATTCATGCAGATATAAGGAAACAGCAAATATTTAGGGCATTTGTTTTCTGCACAATTATATTGTTTGAGGTCTACTGATGATCACGTTTATCGCGGATGAATGTGTAATTACTTTTAGTGGACTGGAAATCGGGCGGGCAAAGACACTCATTGGCGTCTTGCGCCAGGTGGTTTGTCAGTTGTGGTTATTTTTACGGTCATTTCTTGCTTTTTAAATTTTCAAGTTTGAATTTTAAGTTCTCAAGTTTCTCGCGGTGTGACTGCTGGTCAAAATTCCATTTTGCGAAGACGTTTGCATAGTATATTGCAAGCGAAGCAGTGATGCTTAAATTACCCAGTACTACGTCATATATGCGGCCCGAAGCAGGTCCTCTTTTCCTGCTGACCGCCGCAGGCGGCCAGCTGATGGGTCATATAATCGAATAAGAGTGCAGCCAATATGGGATCTGTAATGTGCTAGTGTTTTCCCCCGAGGGTTGCTAAGTGTGAAATATAGCGTACACTGGGATGCAGTGTCCGGGAGTGCGCTGCTGAGCACGTCAGTTCCTCTATGGAACCCATGCATGTAAAAAGCAGGCGAGGCAGTCGTTCCGGAACAACCAAACAATGCATCCAGCCTCTGCATCAGGGCGCTAATTAAGAACTTTAGTTATTGGTCGTTTCTCATTTGCTGCACCTGACACCTCATCAGCCAGCGCATGCACGCCCTAGGGGACGCACCCTCTTGCCATGAGGCAGTTTGGTGGCGTCGACATTTGTGTCGACGGTTGGTGTTCGTCGGGTAGAATATTTCATTTAGGTAAACGCATGCCCATGTGCGAGGGTGAAATACCTCCAGGCAGAGAAGCACCGGAGTCACTGGCCTCTGCTGCGGATTCTTAAAGGAGAAATAAGTTAGACATTTGTTATCCCTACCGATCATGATGACAGCTGCGACATGGATCCTGTAACCCATAATGTTGGATCAGACTGGAATTTGGTAGTCCGTTTAGGACGTTGGTTGTCATTGGTAAATTCGTCGTTAACCATAATAATCTGCAGACCAAGAGAATATGCAGGGGTTAGGTTAATTAAAAGTATGTAAGCACGGTCTCCCTGCGCACTCAACGAATCAATAGCTGGGGGACTGTTAATTTGTAGAACTCATGGACAGCGACCAGCTAACGGCGAGAGGTAACGGTTATGCGACGGTATGAGCGAAAGTTACCGTCCGACGCAGTCGTTAAATGTCTAAAAACTCGGTTGTCGATGGTGAACCGCACTTACAGTCACTGTCACCAGTCATCGGTATCGCAACGTCCCCGGCGGGGTAACTTATGATATTGCGGATATAAAATAACTTACTATCCACTGTGACTGAATCCCCAGAGGAATTCATACCGATAAAAACTTACTTCGCATAGACTTAAATTGCGTAGACGGTCCACCCGTTGGGAGTTGTGGACCGTCGCAGTGTCCAGTCGGATGGACCGCCTATGTCGTGCTGCTATGACTACGACGGCTTCCAAGACATACGTTTCGATTTTTCAGAATAACTTTCGAAATGAGAGGAAGAGAAACTATTGAGCGGACATCTTGTCAAGTCACATGAAATCTAAACCGACTCAGTCGGTTATCTCCAGTCGTGTATGAATTCACGTGCACTTGTGGATGCAAGTACATTGAACGATTGCCCCCAAATTGGGACACGCGGTAGATGCGCCGAAGCAGGTAGGCTTTATCTAGAATGCAAACCCATAACGAATATCAGTACTCGGGGCAGTGGCAGGCCCATTTGCAGTCTCACGCCGCGCCATTCGGGATCCGAGTCGCCCCACATACTTGTTGTTTAGAATCCTGGTTATCATATGTTGTGGACCAGGGAGTGTGGTGGTACGTCTAGGTGTCAGTTTACGCTGTGTTAGCCACCTGCGGCCCCTCTCGCCTCCGGTCTTCATGACTCCGTCTTGACACGGGGTCCAGGTGGGGAAGCGGAGAGAGTGCTGTAGGTGCTGCGTAAGTCTACTATCACTATGAATAAAACCTCGCGGAAGTCACTGTCCCACCATGCCGTGGAGCACACAGCGTATCTCGTCGGATACGACAGTCGATGTTGATTTAACTCAAACACAGTTAGTCGATAGGCCAGTTGAGCATATGTCCGGGTGGCTCTCCGCTCGTGTGCCACTTGTACTAATTCATCCGGTACCATATTGCTGATTCACCATGTAATGACTGCCTGACCTTCAATGCAGTCCGTCGACAGCGGGCGCGCATGCAAGGTTGAGCCATTTGGCACCCGAGGCCACAGACCGAAAACCTGGGGGAGCGCTATGTGCTCCAAGTATACGCATCGCATGATCGAAACCTCCTAGGTAGCCAGGATAAAGAGCGCGGTTGAGCGGTTCGGCGCCTGACAAATCCTGTAGTCTTTCTTTAAAGATCGGATCGGCGCAATTAACTCAGGGAATGAACACGATCTACTAGGATGTCATTTTGGCTTTTGGGCCGTGGCGGCTGGTGAAGACGATAGATAAATCTCGTAATGCTCGTTGCATTTAAGTAATACCGATAGAGTTGCCGTCGTGGGGGCAGCTGACATCGGCAATACTGTTCATGCTCGCAACGTATTCCTCGCAAATTGAGTGCAAAATGTGTTTGACGTGCACTTTGTCAGTCACGTTGTCCACAATCTGTTTCTTGTAAACATTATCCTCATGGCTTTCGTTGGCTAGATTACGCATTGCTCATGTCTGCGGATCTCATTGGAGGACGAAGCAATGTAATCGCATGATGCTGCGAATTTGACAAGCCGAAAAACGGGATAGGGCAAAACCTTCAAACCAGGGAAGTAGAAATCTTCATGCACCTTGCACAAGGCGTCCAACCACAGTTATTTCCGTCTTCCTCTTGTCTCTGCCATTTGCACTTCCACTTTCACACGTTAGCAGTTCCATTTTGCTATTTTCTTTTCCCAGGTACCTAATTCCTTCCACAGCAACTTTTTATGCGAAAATAGTGGAAAATTAGTCAATTTTACATTTCCTCATTTTTCGCTCGGTCTTGTTAACTGCCTTTCAAGTCAAAACTATGTTTTTCTCCCAGCCAGCCATATAGCTCCGCCGGCAGACTTCACTATGTCGGCACGGAAATTCATCGACATTGGTGCGAATCTGACCGACTTAATGTTCTCTGGCATATATAACGGTTCTCAAAAACATACGGGTGATCTCAGGGAGGTTCTTTTGCGGGCTTATAACGCAGGCCTGGAGAAGATCATTGTAACCTGTGGTTAGCGCTTCGCCCTTTTCGATATTCCTTTTACTTGTCTGATTTCAGGTTGCTTGGAGGACTTAGTCGTCGCCAAGTCGCTCTGTGCCTCTGATGAGCACCTTTTCTTTACTGCGGGCATTCATCCGACACGTTGTCAGGACTTCGCGAAGGACCCCACTGCCTGCTATGACCAGCTGAAGAGCTGTATCAAAGACAACCCCGACAGGGTTGTAGCTGTTGGTGAATGTGGTCTGGATTATGATCGGTACTGATCCCATTCTTACCGTTCGTCTAGTATGACATTCGAGAGAACACTTCTGTCCCGCTGACGTGCAGAGAACGTACTTTGAGAAACAGCTGCACTTGGCACACACCACCGGCTTGCCCCTCTTCCTGCACTGTCGACGCGCTCACACAGACCTGCTGGACATCCTGCGGAAGCATATTTCCGAGTTTGGACCTGTGACCGGAGTAGTGCATACATTTGATGGAACTGCCGAGCAGGCCTCTGACTTCATCAATCTTGGACTGTACGTTGGTTTCAATGGGTGCAGCTTGAAGCTGCCTGAGAATTTGAAGGTAAACTATTGTTACTTTGTTACCCCAAATTTGTGGTAGGCGGCAACTAGGCGAAGTACGTTCTCCTAAGTACATTACGTATGCTATCTCATGAAATGTAAACCGAAATTATGAAGTGCTTCATCGTTTACAAAAGATAACCTAAGCAGGGTTGTAAGTTAGGGATCGTGCGGTAGACTCTCATGATATTTCAGTCACGTGAGAGTGCCAGCTTTTGAACGAGCATCTTTCCGACCGTCTGCAAAAATACACTGTAAAAGTAACTACTCGAGTAGTATGCATTTTTCCTCATTGATTTTTGATGAACTTTTATATTTAATTTTATTATGTGGAAAACATGCACAAAATGTCGGTTTTTTGCCCATCCGATAGAAAATTACGTATTCTTCAGATTATGTTTGAAGGAAAAGCATATTTTGGTTTTAATGAAGTTAGCATGAGATTTTTAAGACCGTGAAACGTCCATTTATGAAATAACGTTGTGTGTAAATTATACAATATGGTCCAAATCCACTGCAAGATTTTATTAATTTCACCCGGCATCTTCTTAGTAACGCATGAAAATGTGTTATATTGAGTGACCAATCTCATAAAATGTTGACCGAATTTCTGAAATGCGTTTTCGACTAGGAAGGATTACATGGGTTGGGTTGTAGTATTGATTATCACGCGACATAATTCTATAATATTTCGAACTCGCCAGAATGTTGGCTTTTGAAAGCACATTTACCTATAGAAAGTGCACCCGACAAAAAATAACTGCTTAAGTGGTATGCATTTTTATACCGATTTTCGATAGTCTTGTAAATTCAAATATATTTTATAGAAAGAATGCGCAAAATATGCTTCCTTCTACTCGTTTGGTAGCAAATCAGGTTGTCTTCACATTTTGAACCCGAGGTACGTTTCATTAAATACAGCGGATGTCAATCGAAATCCAAAAACGCGTTCTCGTCTCCAAAAGATAACCCAAGCAGGGTTGTAGTGTTGATGATCGTGCGGCGAAATCCCAAGATATTTCAGTCGCGTGTAGATGCCGGCCTTTGAACGAGCATCCTTCCGACCGTCTGCAAAAAGTACTTTGAGAATAACAACTCGAGTAATATGAATTTTTCTCGTTGAATTTGGATGCCCTCATAAATTCAACTATATTTTCTAGAAAACATACAGAGAAATATCCGTTCTTCCACGCATTTGGTAGCAAATTACTTCTTTAAATTTTATACGTGGAAAAAGAGTATCTTTCTGCTTTAAAAAGTTTCTAATGGTAGGCTTTTTAAGACCGTACAATGACTATTCGTAAAAAATCGTATCTCTAAATTTATTAAAGCATGCAATAAAGGTGAATACACTGCAAGGCCGTATGAATTCCATATGGTATCTACTCAATAGCCTATAGGAATGTACGATTTTCCTAGCACGAAGAATGCATAGTTTGTAGTCCTGAAACTCTGAATGCAAGTGAAAAGTCAAGTTGGGCTTAAAATTATTCTGAATCAGAGAGTTTTCAATATCGAATTATACTTTTAAATCATGTATAAAATTAAGGGAGACGTAATTTGCTACCAAATGGGTAAAAGGAAGAATATTTTTGGCATGTTTTCCAGAAAATATATTTCAGTTTATGAGGACGTCAAAAATCAATGTGAAAAATGCGTCCCACTCAGTCAGTTATTTTTTGCAGTGTGGTTTTTACAGACGATCGGTAAGGAAGTCCGTTCAAAAGCCGGCATCCTGACATGACTGAAATATCTTGCAATCCTGCTGCACGATCATTAATATTACAGGCCTACTTTCGAATCGAAAACACATTTCAGAATTTCCGTCAACATTTCATGAGATAGCACACCAACTGTAAGTTTCCAGCCGATATGATATCTGCAACCCACTCGATGCTCTCGGGAATGAAACAGCGTCTTGCATAACCAAAATGCCCGCATAATGCCAGCACTAAGAGGGTCGGATTTAGAATACAGCCTTATCTGGCATCCACGCCCTCTCCCTGTGCCCAAAACGGGAAAATCCCATTTATGCCATGCCCGTTTGTCCCAAAACTAATATCCTACGCCACGTGTGAGTTATCAAGGTATTTATCTATTAGGTTTTTAGTTAATAGCTCCTCGTCCTCCGCACTCGGCAGTGAGTATCTCCACCAGCTCGCGTCTTTAGCTTGAGTGGTGGGTGAAGTGCTGTATTGGGCGGTGCTCGGAAATGCTCAACGAATCCACGTCGGGGAATGCTGCAGTAATGTTGTTGGGTCTTTTCTTGTCGACAACTGCCGCTTATCAGCGTCCAGGTACCCGTCTAGCAGGCGGGACATGCCTCGATCCAAAATGGGAGCCTTAGTTTAGAGCCCCCTCCCCCTCCAACGGATGACATACGCGAACATCTAACAGGCTTACACAAACGCCCCAACTGTCATTCGTCTTAACGGTAGACTTCGTTTTCTAATTCTCCAAAAGGGCAAACAACAGCCGACGAGCGTTTTCTATCATTTTCAACTAGTGCGATAACGAGGTGGCGGTTGGTTTTGCAAACCTAAAATTAGCATTGTCAGACTATAGACACGAATGAAACAGGTGTTTTGGCTAGGCACTTTCGGGCCAGTTGTATTTATTCCTACCTACGGACCAAGCCGTTCTAATAGATAACTCGGGCAGAGAGCCCCAATGTTTAACGCTGCTACCTAACCTCCTCGGCGGTAGTGTTTAAAAATGCAGGCTTCCCACAGGTCCCTCTGTGCGCCATCTCATTAACCCCTCTCTCTGCGTTGAGGTGGTGGGCGTACAGTTTCACATGTCGGCGACTGGTCGGATTTTCTGCCGAGCCGTCTTGTTTTCGGCTCGCCTGAGTACTTGTGCACCACCAAAAGCTGATCGACGATCGTCCTCAAGTTGACGCACGACGGCGCTTGAGTTCACGTTTTCCCGTCTCACTACCAGCTCTTACTCCTGCTTTCGTGTTGTCAGACCCTTGTTGCTCCTTCCGAAAAAAAACCTGCCGGACACCTGCGGTCACTAATGCGGTAGACCACTGCATGTTGACTTTTGTTAGCCGTTCCTTGAGCTGCTTCAGTTGGTGGCGAGCCGTTGTCTGTAGTCAGTCAAGTTTATCGGCCTTATCAAGCGTCAGAGGCTTCTAGGCCTCCTGGTGTGTACCAAAGGCACGAAATACCCAGGATATGGCTGTCGACCCTGTCTTCGATAGAAGGGTATTCGTTGGAAATTAAGACCCCGGGAATACCTCCGACCCCGCAACTTTTAATAATTTATACTGCAATCTTCGTTAATCCGTCGAAAAGTCATCCGTGCGCAGCTGCGGTTTTTTGTTAGATGATTGTTGTCCTAGTGGAGCGTTTTGCAGCATTTGTTGTCTTCCGATAGATTCCAAGTGCGAGGGCTTCGCCTTAATTCTTTGAAATTAGGATGTCCTGTAACGAGATTTGTCCATGTGGAAACGAATGCAGTCATTCTTATAGAGATGACGGCACAATAGACGCGTATTGACGCAGACTTCGACCAACCGTAGAATCCTTTGTTGGACACTGTCAATTAACTAATTATTTTTGCACACCACCCATAGCCAGACGACCACCTGGGGGTGGGAGGGGACTGTCTTGAACATTTACGCAATAAAAGTTATTTTCCCCCGGCAAATTTCGTCCGAGTGCGTTGCCTCTAGAAATTCACGGTCTTCCTTTATTGGGCAGGCGCCGGCAGATTTGTGCCCAGTGCCCATGGACACTTTGGACATATGGCCTCCTCTCTTCACCGCTAGCTGGTGTTCACGTATACGCGCGGAGGCAGACTTTCTAGTTTCACCACAATAGACAGCATCACGAATGACAAATAGGACCTAGTAGCTAGCACTCATTCTACCAAGGTAGCCAACCCTGTCCTTCAGTTGTACAAGCTGTGTGCGTAAGTTAGTTGGTGATCGGTGTATTATCTGTATCTTAATTTTTCTTCAGGTGTCTTTCGACAAGGTCAGATAATTTTTCACCTATGAAACATGAGCGTAGCATTGAAAATGCCTTTCTCTCTCACACTTGATGTTTTATGCATTGAAGCATAAAGTCAACGGTGTACTTGCTTGAGGCAATAATTGGAAAAGGTATCTAATTCTGCTCGAGTTAGCAGGCTGTAAGTACAAGTCCGTTTGTGAGTTAAAAGGCGAGATCACACCACTTGATACCATTATCTCGTCGGGTTGCAACTTTGCTTCTTTAGAATTTGTCTGTGAACTCATGTAGACCTTCAGTGTGAGCACTGGATATCGCCTAAGTAGCAGCTGGCTGTTAGACATGACTTTTTTGACATCGCACTCCAAGCCTCTGTCTAAGCAGTCGATTGTCGTTGAAGGTAACAACCGCTCAAGTCTCTCCGCTTCTCTTTGGTATTTTTTCTAGGTAGTCTCGGAGGTGCCGGTTGAACGCATTCTTCTGGAAACCGACGCACCATGGTGCGACATCCGGCCGACTCACGCAGGTAATTCCTCATCCTTGACTTCTCACTACTGTTGCTGCCTTGCAGGTTACCAGTACGTGAAGACAAAGTTTGAACGGAAGAAGCCAAACAAATGGGACGCCAAATGCATGGTTGCGGGCCGGAATGAGCCAGCCAATATTGTACAGGTGCTGGAGGTCGTGGCTGCCGTTCATGGCATCTCCGAGGATGAGCTGGCCGAGACGGTCTACCAGAACACACTCACTGCCTTTCCGCGTCTGGCACACTAGCAAACCGTCCCCTTTCCTGCACCCCCTTCCGCCTCCTCTCCCCTCACCTCCAGACGCCCTATTTCCCCTCTTTCGGGCGTCTGGATAGTTTGTGTAAATATCCTAAGAGTCTGTGCAATTACAGTGTGTCTCGGGAGTGGAATTTTTTGCTTTCAATGATTGCGCCTACCGGCCGGTACAAGGTATGCGTTACGGCGGCTGTTTCGGACGCACTGTCTTCATCAGATCCGCGGTTTCCCAATACAGGCTGCCGATAACTTGGATTTTAAGCTCTCCGCGGGCCTGATCGTTTCTTACCAATACCGCCCTCAATTATCGGGTGTTGTGGCTATGTGACCGTCTGTGGAAACTCTAGTCTAGAGGTCAAAATCGAGTCTGAACTCCTTTGTTCCGCTCTTTAATCGGCGCACATGAGTGGACGCCACTCCTATGTGGCCTGTAGGGACTGGGAGTACGGCATTCGGGTATTTCGTCGTCGCCTGGCCTACGATGGACTGCCAAACCAAATACTTATTCATGTTGGCCTACAGAGTCCTGGTCGTATACCGTGAATGCCTGGGATTATATGAGGCCGTCCGTCATTCTATGCTGAAGTCCTTCAGAGAAGGCAGGCAGCGTGTAGGAGTCGATGCTCGAAGTCGATTTTGGGCTGCTTCCTCTTCCGTGTCACCTGGTTTCGACTTCTGTTGTATCATGTGTCCCCTAAGCATCGCGTAAGCTGTAAGTTATGCCGTCGGGAACCAGTGTCGGACCCCATCTGAGAATACGTTCGGCGGGAAAACCCCGACCTATGCGAGCAGCTAGACTACGTAGTCAAACTTGGTAGCCCCCAGTCCACTCTTTTCTCATTTATCAGTCTGTGCGCGCTAGACAGCGACCTCCCTGTTTTGCGTTTTCTGCCTAAATTCATTTGATGTACGCTTCTTATTCGGATCAAAGTCCTTATGTATGACAGCCTACGTAGTGGGGGTGGGGGGTGGGACGCTTTTGACATGCGGGCCCATCCCCTAGCCAACGCTGTATACACCTACCGCATTGCTGTTGGCATCTAGGCGCACGCTGAATATAGTCAGCTTCTGGGGTAGCTTTTGTTTCTGACATGTGAATGTTCGACAGTCGTCCCCACTTTGCACGAGGCACGTGGGGTCTCACACAAGCACTGGTCCGAAGTGGTGCAATTCTGTGCTTACCCGTAAACTGAATATTGTGCTTGAATGGATGACAACTAGTCACTAGCCTGCGATAAGGAATCATGCTCGTCATTGTAGTCCAGGTCAGCCTACCACGGATCTCAATCTGGTGCTCAGTGATGGTTCGTCTGCGAACCTCTTCTTAACAATTGCTCATGATGACATGCGCAATGAAGGCTTAGTATTACTATTTTGACTTGGCTGCTTAGTTATCCTCGTCCCTCATGATGTTGCTGTTGTCAGTTAAAATCCTGGTCAATTATTGTGTGGCCCAGGGGGTGTACGACGGAGCGCCAGGTTCGGACTCAGCCGCGCCATCTACCTGCGCCCTCCCCCGCCTCCGATCTTGACTCTGTTTTGACACCGGCTCAGGTGGAGGAGGAGAGAGTGCGGTAGACGCGGCGCAGTTCTGCATTCACTATAAATTAATTCACGCGCAAGCCACCGTGCCGGCTTCACCTTGCTCTGGAGCACGCGGTGGGCACCGTCGAATGCGACGTCCGAACTTTCACTTGGCATTGGTACGACTTTGATCATGCCTGATCTAGTCGGTATCGGTGGTGTCATCAGTTGTAACTCTGCGACAGCGGACCTGAAAAGCTCTCAGGGCGATATCATCAGCGTAGTCAAGATCAGTCAGTCAGCGTCTGGGTGCAAACTCGGTTGCGATCTTCTCGAGGCTCCAGTTAGTCACGTAGTTGGATAGAGTGGCCAACATGATACAATGTCGGATGTTGGTTGGGATACCGAACAGTTGGGACAATTTGTCATGGACCAGAACTCGCGCAGTACGGAAGCGATAGAAGGCATTGATCAAGGCGATGATCTTGGCCGGCACCATCTAGTTCCATTATCTGCCACTGACTGACGACGGACAGAATCGACCGCAGCAGCGGAGTCAACACAGCAGACAGCCGTAGGGTATAAGTAACTATGAGGGGATTCAAGAATACGCGTCAGTGTGTATCTCTGGTGCGGTAGTCCACGCTGAACATGGAATCCTGCTTGAATGCGCTTCGT
Source organism: Spirometra erinaceieuropaei (assembly GCA_902702965.1). Lineage (NCBI taxonomy): Eukaryota > Metazoa > Platyhelminthes > Cestoda > Diphyllobothriidea > Diphyllobothriidae > Spirometra > Spirometra erinaceieuropaei. Next base: position 802,747 of record CACRXP010000026.1, read on the forward strand.
TATAGATTCGCTCACAGTCTAGGATCGCCTGTGGAGGATAAGAGCGAAGACCTTTGCAGCAGAGACGATAAGGGTTATACTGGGATAGATCATGCATATTGTCATTTCTACCTTCTTAAGGACGGTCACAAGGATATCTGAGCCACACTCCACGCTAGCTCCATCACATCAGTGTCAGGGCATCCGAATGTTGACACATGGCCTGTATATTTTTCGGGAATACCGTCCTCTCCGGGTAACTTACTGTTACACAGCCTTTGCACCGCACCAGATACTTCTTCGAAAGGGGATCGCACGACACTGCACAGGTTTGAAAGGGACGAAACTCATCAAAGGTGAGAAGGTGCTGGATGTGTTCATGCTATAGTTTTATCTTGGTCGTCATTCCCGTCGTAAAGAGTCTCGCAGTTCGGAGGGCCTACTACTAACTTGACAGACATTTTGGTACAGCCTTCGAGTGTCAACAACGTTTGAGGCCTGCTCCTTGAAGGTCGCTGTTTCAGTCCAATGTTTCTGCCGGTCATCCCTAAGCGACTTGACTGTCATTTTCCAGGGTTTGTGGAAGGAATCATTATTGCCGTACTTGGCTGAAGCCGTCTGAGCAGATTGCTGCAGGATTCTTCCGTTAGTCTAATCACTGCCGCTCTGTTAGGTGAATTCAAGAACTTTCTCAGGTGCCCCATATACTTCCGTGTAGACCACTGGAAACTACCTGTTCGTCACCCCAGTTCGTAAAACGGAACGGATTTCTGTGCTCAGAATCTCAATATGAGATTCAGGAGTCTCGTGTGTGGCATTTTCCAGGGCAGCTGGCGGGTGCGCTTCCAGGCATGGATAGAAATACTGCAGTCGGACATCTCCATAAGGGTTCTTGAGGATTTTAGTTAAGGCAAGTCCCCAGCAACAGCTTCGATTGTTTGTTTACTGTTGTCTCCTCTAAAGCTGTCGCTCGAGAATCCAGCCACAAAGCAGCGATTTCTGGCAAACTTGTTGAGGGCGCACACTTCGCCATGTCACAGTGCCACCACCAGTCTATGCGGCAACTTATGAGACAGTCGGCGTGTCAGACCTCAGTCTTCTGCACCCAGACGCCACAGTTGCTGCAGATCCAGGGCTACCTATTCAGGTGGGGCTCGGAAAGGCGGTCCTGAATGCTAACAATTTATCCCTTTCGTATTGTTTTCGATTTAAGGTGCTTCGCGGACTGCTGCGGTTATGAATCACAATTGCGCTTGCAGTTTCGCCTTACATTAGTGTTAGGGCTCCGACAAGGTTTAGTATTGTGTAATGCCAAACATGTCTTTCGCCCAGGACGCTCCAGCCAAACGAGTGTTTTTTACTCGAACGAGAGGTGGACAAGGTCTACTGATAAGGGTTATCCCGTGGACGTCATATTTTTTGACTTCAAGAAGGCCTTCGGCAGTGTCCCACACAGGCTTCTTTTACAGAAGATCTGGGATGTAGGAATTCAAGGAAAAATGCTTAATGCATCAGGAGTTTTCTGTCCTCCGGAGTGCAAAGAGTTGTTCTTGGTAACGCTACCTCGGAATGAGCAAAGGTGGAAAGTGGTGTCCCACAGGGTTCTGTTTTAGGCCTACTACTCTTCCTGATCTACGTTTATGACTGCATCAGCTAACTGGATTGCAAGGCCCTCATGTCTGCGGACGACGTTAAATTAGAAGTGAAGTCATGTGTGATGATGACGCAAGGAAGTTGCAATCGAACATCGGCAAACTGAGTGTTTGGTCAGATGGCATTTAAAGTTAAATGTGCCCGAACGCGTGGTCTTGCACCTAAACGCCGGCCAAACTAACTCTCCCAAACACCAGTAATATATTAATGACCAGCCTTTCATCGACGATATGCTGACTTAAGCACGTGTTCTGTGAACACACTTCATTCATCTTATACTGCAGAGCACTTTACAACAGAGAGCGAACAGTTAAAATTCGTCGTCTGGATTAGCTGGCAGGGGTGACGGACAGTCACTAAGATTTCGGATGCTAAAATGATTAAGAAGCTTCCAAAGTCTACTCTGTCGCAACCATCCGCACTTATGCCAAAGAAGCTGACCAGATCGGTAGTTTTTTGCAGTTAGGAGGCGACAACGAAAGACTGCCGCCGAGGTATAAAGCCCTGTCGCAAACTCGTTAACTCAATGAAAATCTTTTTTTTGCCCCGGCTGGCATGTTGGCCATCTACAAAAGATTATGGGGGCGCCGCGCATCATTGATTCCTGCGGACCATGTTAAAGCACCTTGCCCTGCAGCCGGACAGGTGTGTCACCGACTGTCTGCAGGTACATCGAGTCCCCGGTCGAAATGCTCCAAAAGTCTAGGTGTTAAGGCCGCAAACCAGCAGGCGCTGTAGTAATTTATTGCTGAGATAGTTAAACGCTGGTTCTGGGGTATCTGCTTGTTCTTGCTCTGGCTGTCAGGGCCGCTCGGCAAGAGAAGTCAGTTCCGGCTCTGTGACTATCCGATCACGCTGCTGATGGATGCAGCCGCCGTCCGGCTGCAAATCGCACGGAACATTGGCGCGCAAGCACCTTGGGGTCCGTTTCATGTGGGCCTTGCCAATGTGGATTTTGCCAAAGGCCGCATTCAGAGAGTCCTTTTCTTCATTTAGCTCAACATGTAGACGTCACTGCCCTGTCGTGCACCTCCAAATTCTGAATTTTTCACTGCATTTCACGGTTTTTTGTTCATTTTTCTTCTAAATCATTTAACAGGGATTGCATTTGAATAAGGCGTACGTTTGGTTGATCACTATCGCACGGAGCTTACCTCACCCGGACATTTTACTAGGGTCAAATTCAGGCGGGGGAAACGGGTAGGCTACTTGTCACATCCAGGCGCACAGGTAAGTAAATTGGGCTTATGATGTTAGGTATCTTATTTTTTCAACACATATCGTGTTATATGTTCCGCTCGAAATAGGATCTTTGGCCTATTTTAGGGTAATTGCCCCCCATGGTTAGGGTGTCTAGTTTACTTATGATTAGTAGACCCGAAAAACAGAAATGTCGGTGGATTGGGAAATTTACCTATTATATAAAATTTAAATTTATAAATAGACTTCTGAAATAAGTGTACAAAAAGTTAAAGCAAGAGTAATCTTGCTGTAGATGTTGCTATTCAGTACCTCCAGTGATTGAAAGTCTCTCTCAGTAGTTCTTTACCCGAAACCAGTAATTTTCAATGTTGTTTGTATGGACACCTGTCCCAACATTGACAAATGAGTGTTGAACCCAAAAATAAATATGTAATAAAGTTCGATGTTGATATTTTATGAGTGCTATCGTGTGTCCTATGTTTGGGCTGGTGATTGTATGGAAAAAATGAGGCGATGGACTTAAAGCCCGCTGGATCTTCCAAATATTGCCTTCAATCCCCAAGCGCCGACACTCGCGTTTTTGTTGCCCACCACCGCCTCTCTCACTCGATCACACCTTGTCTTTCCCTTATTAAAAATCGTTAAGGCCTTTTACAAACCCTTCTCATTTTGCGTATACCAATTCACTCCTGTTTCGGATAAGTAGTAATATTTCTCCATAACCACGACGTCGCCTTACTTCTCCATATATTTTTACATACCACTCGAACCGTCAGTTCATGTTTACCTTCAACTCCGAACTGTGTGTTAGTACATTTCGGCACTAACGTATTTATCTCTATATTCCATTCCATCCCCAGCCGAAATAGTATTTATCGACAGTCTATCCCTCTCTGTTTACTTTCTTGTAAATCCACACCACACGAGCTCTTCGTCTTGCGGACGTCTCTTTCTCACCGATAGACATTCGGCAGCGATAGTTAAGCTGCATATCGGCCTCCGACCTACCACCCTTGCTCTCCTGAAATCTCAATTTGAAGTTGATGGTGACTGAAATCTACACGTGGAACTATGGCCACGCCGCCTATTTCCGAACTGCCTCCTCCAATCCCTGCTTATTCTGTACTGGGACAGCCAGCTCGTCGACGGTTCGCCCCTCGGCATGACCTCCTCACCAAAGGCTCTTTGCGACTTTGGGACGGTTCAATTACTTTGTTCGCTCGAGGACAATTCTAAAATTTGCCACATAATTGTTTTTTTTTTACACGCTTGCTGGATCCCGTGGGACCGCCAAGTGCGCTGACACACTCCTCGCATTGGCTTGCAAGGTATATCGCAACACGGACATCGGCGCTATTCGTCATAGGGAGCGAAACTAGAGTTTCAGTTCCTCCTCTTTGACTTGACAATTGACCGCGCCTTTGAGGCCCACCTACACGATCCCAGGACCGATACTCAGTCATTCTCACAACCACGGCTTCTTGGGGACGCTCCATATTATGCATCCTTAGATTGCTGATACCGATGGCGGTACAGGGACCGTGGGAGGCGATGCGTTCACAACCGAAAGTCAGTTAAGTCCCCGTAATGTGACATCTCTCTCTCTCTCGTCTACGACGCCTTCCACACTGACCCAATCGTGTTTACTATCACTGTCGCCCTCCATAACTGCGCGTCAGTGTGTTTCATCCCCCAATCCTACCGCCACACGCCTACAGATCCATCACCCGTCCAAACATACGCTTTATCGAAACCAATGGTCCCAAAGTCGGTCTCCTCCTCCTGTACAAATGCGAACTCTGCGTACCATGTCGGTACCCTTGGACTTTACGTTTGACACTGTCTTTGGCTTTGAATTCTTACGGGCACATTCGCTTAGTATTCCCATCACCGCTTCCACTACGGCTGTCTTCCAACATCTGTCGTCACCTGTCTCTGTTTCCATTGATGTCCAATCCATTGGCACAATCCCTCTGACAACAACAGTGACGGTTGGTGCCTTCTTCTTTAGAATGTGACGGTAGCCTGACGTACCGTCCTCGAAGACACCCGCTGCACACAGTTTTCGTGCCGGCTGAACAACCTATCAGGCGAACCTCGTTGATCCAATATCGGATAAATACTGACGCCATCCCTTACAGCACCAAACAATTTGGTCTCATGCCCATTCATTATTAAAATGAACTAGTCTCTGGTGGCATCTGCGTCCTTACCCAGGAATTATTGACCCCGTGGATCGCTCCAGTTACGTTTGTGAAGAGGGAGGCCGGTGGGTTATTGTCGGATTTAGATTGTCGCAACTGGAAGGGTTGGCGACACAATTGCTTCGTTGACTGCATCTCCTGGCTCACCCATTCAGACTTTTCACTGGGTTTTAGCAGATAGAAGACCGTCCTAAGATTGCGTATTTTCTCGACGCGGGTCTAGTTCAACATCCACGGGTCGGATCGACGCTATGGCCACGTGTCAGTGGTCTATGCAACAGGTTTTTTAATGCGTATTTCCGCGCGTCTGCCTTGCGTGTCTTGACGGCAAACCCCTTGATCATCTGCATCACAGTCAACAAACAGTTCTGAAATGCATACAAACTTCTGGTGTCACACCAGCGAATGTCTGCTTAGGTCCAACAACGATTCAGCACCACGCGAAAAGAGATGCTAGCGTAGGTTGCGTTTACCAACAAGTTATATCGTTCTCCTCTTACTGAATACTTTTGTCCCTACGGATGATCGAGCGCTGAAATGGCTAAGTAAATTTGGAGCAGTCGAGGCAGAAATTGCTCTGTAATGTTGGTTTTTTGGAGTGCTCTATTTCAAGGATTAATATCGGCCTGAAAGCCGTAGCGTAAGTACCGATGCGCTGTCTTGACCACCTTCGTCACTCCTGGATCTTCATTACATTTTCTCCTGCCCAAGTTCAATTGGCTCAACTGCAGGCGTCTGATCCTGGCAATTCGCTCATCTACGATCAGCAGAAACACTGCATAACAGAACTCTGCGTATGAGGTGGGGGTTCCAGGTGGGTGATATCGCCTTCAACTCGTCTGATCAGTGACGTTTTCTCTCCCCGGAGGCGTCGTCATTTAGATCCTTAACCACAAGGCCACACAAGAGGTTTACTCGTGCTAAGTAGACCTAGAATATAATTTCCGCCGGTAACGGTTTTGGTGACCCAAACAGCAGCATGACTTCACTTCGTCGAACCCGTGTACCTACGTCTGGAATAAGGACCTCAGGAACAGACGTTATATTCACTTAGGACGAAGGAAGTCCAGTTCTCCATTCTACCGGATTGATCTGGATGTCGTCAGACCACTATTTTAGACTCGGAAAAGCAATCGTTTTACCTCGGTGGTTGTCGACTGTTTCCCCAGATAGTTTGAGGTCATATCCCTCCCTCACCATGAATACCTCCTCGTAACAACAACACTATTTGAGCATGGAGTAACTAACTACACACCCCCTAACCACACACTGAATGTGGCGCTTCCTTCAAGGGCCACCCATTCCAGGCTCGTTTCAATGGTTGCGGCAACATCTAGACCTGCTTCTCACCCTTCCGTTCAGCGCGCACTCTGATTCGTTCTCTGTAGTATGGTCAGTCGATCGCCTGGAGACTCTGGGATGACCGCCTTCCGCAATGCCTACTGGCTTATTGCGCCCCAGCCGCCCCCCTCGCTTATCTGCTTCCTAAATGTTACTTTGGCCGTGATCCTCGCTTTACATCCGAACCCACTATGTCAGACAGTTTGTCCGTCGCGACTGACGAAGTCCACTGTGTACAGCATTGAATGGACACATTACCTGTGACTTCCGCGCGAATTAGTTTGCGGCGAGGAAGACTTGTACAAAGTCTACTCCACCCTCACCGAACTGGCTCCAATGGCAAGACAATTTCAAGACAATCGGAGATGAGCTCAGGAGCAGGCGACCTGCTCACTACAGCGTGTGCCAGGCCTTCATATGGGCGGCACCGATTGCACATGCTTGAACGTGCCATACAGGCCACATTGCGAAAAAGCCATCACAGTCCGCCTCTCAGTCCAAGGAAGGACCGAGGTATCCCGTAAGTTGACAATGCTCCAGGCCACGACCCGTGGTGCGTTGCGGCAAATTCATGCGCGTCGGAGCTACTGTAGTGAGGAATGCGTTGGTGTGCCCCAATGTCAGCATCATTCTTTTCTCCCCCTATTCTCTCCCCTCCATGCACCACTCGCCTGTCGGAGCCTGCCAACCATCGGGTGCTGGGATTGGGCGTCATGAGGTCTACGTCTAGACATGGCTTTACACGTCCCGTGTACAGTAGTAGTTGTTGACTAGCATGGACTCTGCACAACCCGTTTAGCACGTGGCATTAGCCAGTCTGACCTCTGTTTTGGTCTAACGCATTTCTATTTCACGTCCCTCCCCCGCATTCAACTTAATCCATATCTACTCAGCTCGGCTGACTCCCACCAAGCCACACACCCTACAATCAGAACGAAATTACAGACACCCAATTTTCATAAGGACTACTGCGATCGTATGTCCCGCGGCACTGATTACGACTCCTCCCCCAATGGGTACAGCAGGCAGATTTCACCATCAAACATAAAGTTCCAATATTTCTTCCCGTCCCCTCCTACTCCGCCTTTTCCCCCTCCGTACACTTCAATTTTATTCAAATTGATATAACCCACGTGATCTGCCACATTTCCCCAGCCCGCCACATTCCATGGAATCCCCAGCCCACCCATTCATTATGACGCCCCATACACCACCATTCTGTCCTTTCCGCACAATTCGCGCCGAGAACTGCGTTCTCTTCTCAGAGTGGGTGTCTGTCACGCCCACCAAACCGAACAAGTTGATAATGGTTTGTAATGCCAGTTGTTCCTATTTCTACGGCACTGGTCGCTTCGTGGGTTCCTCTGGAAACAGCATAACCTAGGCAGTCTCCCAATCCCCGCCCCCCTTCCCCGACCGCGAACGCACACGTTTCCATTCTTAACAACTATTCCACACGGTTGGCCGCATTTCTTATTACGTGTACCAACTTCTCCTCACTGGGAAATAGTAATAACCTTTTTCCGCAATTACTACCGCGTTTTGTCATAATCTCTTCTCGGCGCATTTTTACACCACATCCACATCATGGTAGACTTGCTTTTGTTTTCACTTTCGTTGGCGTCTGGCTCTTGCCATGTGAAGTAGACAGGTATTCATCTGATCACTGTTTTTTTCCAGATATTGTGCGAATGATTAGCAGAAATGCAAACAACTCCTTTTCTGCCTTCCAAACGAGTGTTGATGATGCATGGGAAGCCGACGATGACGAATATCTCACAATATCCAAGTCAGGTACCGCGTTGGGTTTTTTTTTGAAAATCTTTTCTAGTTGCTGAAAAAACAGCCCAGGCAGTTATCGAATCGCATACAAATGAAGTAAAGGTGAGTTATTTCACGTCCTTTACTTCATTTGCTTACCCTATCCCACAACCTGGCTCATCCTTTACGTCAGCGGCGGGCTTGGCGGTCCTTTTCACCGGGAGTCTCCTTGCTTATTTATTTTGAATGACATTTTGGGGACTCCCACTCAATCTAAGTGGTTAATAAACTAGCCAAGTCCAATTAGATGGAAGCACAGGAAATGTTACGGAGCAGAAGTTTAATGGTTTCCTTTTGGTAGGGGCGCTCACCGATCGTTCTTACGGCAGTCTCTCGTTCCGTTGCGCCTTACGGGCTCTCCCTCGAGCCCCAACCAGCAGCCGCACAGTGGCGCATGATATAGAAAGTATGTTATTGCCGACAAAGACGAGGGAGACTGGAATGGCCATTTCTGGCTTATTAGCCGTCGTCGGCCAGTCATACCCAATCCCGAAGTGTGGAACACCCGAGCCTCGAACTCGCGACCTGTTAGTTAGAAGTCCACGCCTCTAACCACTGGGCTACGAGCCCGTTGCCCAGTCGGTTTTCGATCGGGAATATACATTGGTAGGGCGTGCTCACCGATGGTTTTCTTGTCTGCACTTGTGGATGGATGATGAAATCACCAGACCATCGCTGCTCGAATTTTATCTTTTTGTTAGACACCGGTGACGACGTTCGATCTCGCCTTTTAGTCATTCTCAATATGCCCTCTGATCACACGCTCTCAACTTAGCACGCCAATTGGAATGTCATGTCACTTTTAATTCCGCATTCTACAGAAGACGGTCTTGCGAATGATAGATGCTTATTGGCACTCGTGGCTCAATTAATATGCAGCAAACATTTTCACTTCCCCTCACTGCACAGCTGCAAGGGCTTCAGCTTACCAACGGTTTCCCCAGCGATGACCATGTGGTCACAAGATGAGATGCGTTTTCAAATCACTTGTGTAGTTTTGTCCGAAATTCGTGTGAAAACTCAGACCGACAGCCTAGTAAACAGTGACAAACTTAGATTAATGAGAAACTGGCAGGAGTGGGCCTTTTCATGGTTCCTTATCATCCATGAATCTGACAGGCACCTAATGCCTGTTACTTTGACTTTTGGCTGACTGAAAACATACCACTTGGGGTTAGATGTCTGTTCACTTTGTGGACCTTACGTCCTTTTGGAGCACTACATTCTGCAGTTTTCTTTGGTAAACAAAACGTTTTGCTTCGTACCCATTTATCCGCACTCAACTGTGATACCTGACCATAAAAGTGACTGGTTTCCTCTCCCGTAATTCTCTGGGACATGTTCACATGATAGTTAATTACTTCTTCAAATTTGATGCTGGAGGGAAGGGTGGTTTTCGGCTTTAAAAAGTCTGACTGTGATCTTTTACTACCGTGAGGTGTCAACGCATGGAGCATCGGAACTGTATGTTTATTTATGGGGTTTATGTAGCATACAAAAGGGTTCGCTTCACATTCATTACACAATTGTACGAGCCGTCTGCGACATCTTAATAGTTTAGTGAACTATGTGATTTCCCCCACGCGGAAAGCTCGCAGTACGTAGTTTCGCAACCCTAAGCCCAGGTGCAACTGCAGGTTGGGTTTCGAGAATTTAAAAAGTTTTATAAAACCCAAAATGCGCCCATTCTCTGAGAATATAATTTTAAAAAGACGTAATTTTGTGCAAAATGAGCACATGAAAACATATTTTTGCGCCTGTTTAAGTAAAATGTATTCGAATTTATGCGGGCCTCGAAAATTAGTGGAAAAAATGTCATACTACTCTAAGGTTCATTTTCTACTGAGTGCAGTTTTTGCGGATAGCCGTTAAGAGGCTCTTACAAATACCGGCGTCCCTGTATGCATAAATTACATTGAGATTCTGCCTCGTTATAATCAACGTTACAATCCCACCCAAGTAATATTTTTTGATCGAAAGCACATTTCAGAATTTCATTTGACATTTCATGAAATAGGTCAGCCGCTGTACCCCCATACCATTGCTACTCCCCTCTATCATAGGTAGACTTCAAAGCCACGGCTTTAGTGGCTGATCGAATGTGTTCTCGCCTACTGTCTACTGTCGTTGTATCAGGGTGCCATGGCCTTGTCATTATTCCAGGACCTTTTGTCATACGGCCTTCTTCCGCGCAAAATCTAGTCGCACTCTACGGAGTGAAACAATAAAGTCTTGATTGCTTTGCTAGCTCAGTTGCCAATGTAGACATCCGAAGAGGATTGGCCTGACGGTCTAGACATCTAGAATGCTCGCCTACCAGCCTAAATAACAGTATTTCACCATATTTGGGGCTTTCTCCGCAAATGGTAATTTAAGCTGCTCTGCCCTTCATTTCAGGGCATACGGCGACCAATTATGGGAACCTTCAAATCATCACCAAATACCTCCGTGAAACAGGCACCTGGCTGCGGTGTTCGCCTCTCGGCTGCCAACGATTCTGTCCTAACTTTGAGTCAGCCCTCCGTCGAGTGTCGAATAGCCAAATTTCAGTCCGTAATAAATTCTCCCGTAACTGACCTTCGTGAGTGAACAACCGATTCTTCACCTAATGCACTTTTTATTCTGTACTTTGGCGCCAATTGCGTTTGCTTAGTGCCTACTATAAGCACTCTTCTATAGGTCTCTTCAGCTATTCATGCTGAGAAGTATTCTGTGTCTCAGCCGACATACTGCTCGTTATTGCAGCCTCAACTTTCAACTTGTTCCTCCACCGTGTCAAAGTCTTGAAGCAAGAGTACCGCCACCAAAAGCCCTGTAAGATTTGCTTACAAAGTATCGGGATCGGGGGGAGGCGGGTTTGTCCGTCTTATGTTCCCTTTCTGAGCGCTTTGGCATGTTTGAACTTGACCGTGAGACGATAGACGCGTGTTGGCTGTGGTCTCCGTATCCGGGCGATATCTGCTTCCCGGGAACGGTCAGTTTTTCAGGCTTATGGCCGTGATAGCTCACCGGAGTAGCTTGCGGCCATTTCACCTGTCACAGGGGGTTTTCGCGCCTATTCCGCTGTCGGTGGTTTGCGGTCCGATTAAAAGGCTAACCACTGCCATCTCAGGCGGTTTCAGTGTGTACGTGGTGCAGAAATAAAACCGGAGCAGACCAGGCTTCTCAAGGTCAAGGTTGACCACTGCCTTCGAGATTACGTTGCTGCACTCACCTCCGTCCTTAACGATCTCTGTTGCTGATACTGGAGCGAACTAATTTTGTCGACCAGAATGCACTCTCGTCCTACATACGTCTGCTTTCTCGCTTTCCGCAGCTCTCCCTGAATCCTTCAAAACGCAATCAGGAGATGAACCATTATCTCGCCCATTCTTTCCTGCATTTCGTACCACCTGGCTTCCAGAGAGAGGCGTGCACTGTAAACGGCCTCTTGCGTAAGTCGTCGTTGCCTTCCCCGGCAGTGATGATTCTCAGCTAGTGCGATAGGCGAAAACGGGCGGTCTTTCATGATCTGCGGCGGAGGCTTCGCCTTTAAGTGGCAAACTTGGTTGGATATTTAATGCGATCCGGGGACGAACTGAGGTTGTCTGAGCACCCTCCTCGTCGTCTGGTCAGTGTTGCCGTCGAAGCGTAGGTCCACGTAGAACTTTGTTCGGCGCAGTTTGCCAAGGCATGCCAGTGGCTCCTCGACTTTCAGTATTGGACTTCCGTCTCTGGAGGGAAGAGAATGGGTCTGGGTTTTCCAGATGCACTGCCGCAGGTGGTCATGCGTGAAGGGGTACCGCTCGCGGCATGCTAGAACACTGGATTACTTAAGGCCCAGTGACTAAGCAGCCCGGGTTCAGATTCCAGGTTGTCCAGACCTGCGGTTGGGTATGTCTGCCCGACGCTAGTTAGTAAACTGGAAGTGTCCATCCCAGCGTCTCTTGTCTTTTGTCGGGATTCCTTTTTCCGTCATTGCTCGCACTAAGCGACTGCCCGCAAGGACTCTAAATTGGTCTCAAAGACACAGCAGGAGAAGCATGTTCTACAACCTGATCAGTGACCCCCCTCCCAATAATGACAAATGTGACTGTATTTTGTGACGGTTGAGTTCTGCCACGCCTGGAGCTTGCGCTTAGATCACGTCTGGGTCACTAACTTTGTGGCGAATAAGCAGTGAGTGCACTCAGAACTCTACAATTACCAGGCCAAATCCCGAGTCGCCTTATCCTGTTAATATCTTCTCCCCGTGTGGAGTTTTTTTAGGGACGGTTAGTTGGTCAGGCTTATGGCCACGACTGCTCACCGGATCATTTTGCGGCCATTCCACGTGTCACAAGTGTTTTTCACGTCTATTTCGTTGTCAGTGGTTTGTGCTACGATTACAAGGCTAACCTTCTGCCTTCTCTGGCAGTTTCTTTGTATGCACAGTGCAGGTGTAAAACCCGAGCAGACCGGACTTCGAGGTCAAGGTTGATGTCTTGATAAACCCTTTACTCCGACGCGTCCTTCGAGCTTACGTTGCTGGCCTTGCTTCCGTCCTTTGCGATTTCCGTTGCAGATACCGGAGCATACTATTCTTGTCGACTAGTATGTACGCTCGTCCTACTTATGTCTAATTTCTAGTTTTCCGCAACCCTTCCACAATCCTCTAAAACGCAGTCTGGAAATGAACCACTATCTCGTCCATTCTTTTCAGCATTTCATACCGCCGGGCTTCCAGAAAGAGGCGTACACTGTAAACGGCCTCTTGCGTAAGTCTTCGTTGCCTTGCCCGGCAGTGATGATTCTCAGCTAGTGCGGTAGGTGAAAACGAGCGGTCCTCCATGATCTGCGGCGGAGGCTTCGCCTGTAAGTGGCAAACTTGGTCAGATTTCTCATGCGACCCGGGACGAACTGAGGTGGTCAGAGCACCTTCCTCGTCGTCTGATCAGTGTTGCTGCCGTCGATTCGGTGGCAGCGTCGAACTTAGAACTTGACTCAGCACAGTTTGCCAAGACATGAACGTAGCTTCTTGACCTTCAGTACTCGACCTCCGTCTCTGGGAGGAAGGGAATGGGTCTGGGTTTTCCAGATGCTCTGCCGCAGGTGGTCACGCGTGAAGGGGTACCGCTCGCGACATGCTAGAACGCTGGATTACTTAAGGCCCAGTGACCAAGTAGCCCGGGTTCGGATTCCAGGTTATCCAGACCTTCGGTTGGGTATATCTGCCCGACGCTAGTTAGTAAACCGGAAGTGGCCATCCCAGCGTCTCTCGTCTTTTATCGGGATTCCTTTTTCCGTCATTGCTTGCACTAAGCGACTGCTCGCGAGGGCTCTAAATTGGTCTCAAAGACACAGCAGGAGAAGCATGTTCTACAACCTGATCAGTGACCCCCCTTCCAATAATGACAAACGTGACTGTATTTTGTGACGGTTCAGTTCTGCCACGTCTGATGCCTGCGCTCAGATCACGTCGGGGTCACCAACTTTGTGGCGAATAAGCAGTGAGTGCACTCAAAGCGCTACAATAATCAGGTCAAACCCCGAGTCGCCGTATCCTGTTAATATCTTCTCCCCGTGTGGAGTTTTTTAGGAACGGTTAGTTGGTCAGGCTTATGGCCACGATTGCTCACCGGATCAGTTTGCGGCCATTCCACGTGTCACAAGTGTTTTTCGCGTCTACTTCGTTGTCGGTGGTTTGCGGTCCGATTAGAAGGCTAACCACTGCCTTCTCTGGCAGTTTCTTTGTATGCGCAGTGCAGGTGTAAAACCCGAGCAGACCGGACTTCGAGGTCAAGGTTGATGTCTTGATAAACCCTTTACTCCGACGCGTCCTTCGAGCTTACGTTGCTGGCCTTGCTTCCGTCCTTTGCGATTTCCGTTGCAGATACCGGAGCAAACTATTCTTGTCGACTAGTATGTACGCTCGTCCTACTTATGTCTAATTTCTAGTTTTCCGCAACCCTTCCACAATCCTCTAAAACGCAGTCTGGAAATGAACCACTATCTCGTCCATTCTTTCCTGTATTTCATACCGCCTGACAAAGGACACCAGAATGAAGGGTTTATTGTATACAGAACTCTGAGTTGTCCCCTCAGGCGGCAGTAGCCGCCAGCGAAGACAGGGCATGGCCGGTGTTGACTGCATCCAGTCATGCCTGGTCCCTGGGATAGCGGTGGCAGCCGCATTTGTAGGTTCGTGGGCCGAGCCCAAGTGTTCTCCAATCTGTGTGCGTTGCATTTCCCGAGGGGTGATGTTCAGGTGGCTTATGTCGTGTTTGCGACGGGTGTTGCGTGGGTAGCTGCGACTGTGTGGACGCAGGTGTGGCTGTGCCGAAGTCGGTCGATTTGCTTCAGGTCAACGCGCCAGGAACGGCCCGCTGCAAGGGCCGAATGACCTTGAGGCAGCTAGGCCTTGGACATGGACATCAAACATAGCCACGATGGCTGTCGGCAGCAATTTCCTAGTGCTGATGACCATAAACTTCGTTTTCTTAACTCCCCTCGTAGTGTATTACGTTTTCTTGGCTTTTGGCGCATGAAGTAAAAAGTTATTTGACTGTATGAAAAGTTTACTTGTTGTGTTTTTCGAAACACCTTAGTATGGCGTGTATCACTCCCCCCGTATAAAGAGGCATCTGAAAACTCGTGCAATATTGTTATGGGCTTGGTTCACTAAATTCTTTAAAGTAGCCCCGTTAAGGTTGTGGATATGCGATCACTCAAATAGCTCCCAGAGTGTCGAAAATGTCTCCATTAAGACCCCTTTTAAAACTGCGATAAACCCGCTCTCCAGGCAACACACTTTAAAAAGGCGTACTTTCCCATAAAGTTTACTTGGTGCGGTTGTGATCATGCCCCATAAAAGCCGGTCCCTAAGTGTGACGACCTGCGTCAGTGCATCTAAAGAGTTCAATTCATCCTCTTATCCAGCGACGCAAACCGAATACGGATTGTCCAAGAACCACTTCCATGTCTTGGTGAACTGTGTCGAGCCAGCTTCTGAGTTGGCCCCCTCTTCGACGCCTCCAGATGGACAACGGTGTCGGATCTTGGTCGGCGCAATACCGAGTTCATGAGGCCTATAGCCATAATGACCATTTTGGCCCTCTTGCCTCAAGGTCATTCACCTTCAGGCGCACCGGCCTTCAGCCACGCGACCGACTTCAACTCGGACGTACGTGCGTCCACAGAGTCGCAGTTGCCAATGCGCCACTTGAGCGTACAAGTTCCCCCCCCCTCCTGCGAACACATGACAGTTCATTCATCGACTTCGACGACGACGTCCAGCGTGTGCTCTACAGCAGACACGATGAGTTGCGCGTGATTCCTTTTATGGTGATAGTAGATCTGCGAAGCTCTTACCGCACTCTCTGCGACTCCCCAACCTGGACCCAGTGTCAAGACGTTGTCAAGAGGATCGAAGGCGCAGATGACTGGCGCGGCCGAAGCCGCCGCCTAGGCGTGCTGTCACAGCAGAACACAACATAGTTCACACGGATCCTACCCCTCGGTAAATGCAACACAAACCCCTTGGACACCACCCGAGCTTGCCCCACAAACCTACAAAAGCAGCTGCCGCCACAGTCTCACGAACCCTCAGGCATGACTGGAAACAGTTAACATCAGCCCAAGCGACGCAAACCGAGTACAGATTGTCCAAGAACCACTTCCCTGTCTTGGCGAACTGTGTCGAGCCAGGTTCTGAGTTGGCTTCCTCTTCGACGTCTCCAGATGTACAACGGTATCGGATCTTGGTCGGTGCAATACCGAGTTCATGAGGCCTATAGCCATCATGACCAGTTTGGCGTCTTAGTTCAAGGCCCTGTTGCCTCAAGGTTATTCACCTTCGTAGTGAACGGCTCCAGACGCGCCGGGGTGCAGCCACTCGAGCGACTTCAACTCGGACGCGCGTGCGTCCACAGAGTCGCAGTTGCCAGTCCGCCACTTGAGCTTACAAGCCTGCCCCCCTCCTGTGAATACGTGACAGTTCATTCATCGATTTCGACGACGACGTCCAGCGTGTGCTCTACAGCAGACACGGTGGTTTGCGCGTGATTCCATTTATGGTGATAGCAGACCTGCGTAGCTCCTACCGCACTCTCTGCTCCTCCCCCACCTGGGCCCGGCGTCAAGACGTAGTCAAGAGGACCGAAGGCTCTGGTGGCTGGCGCGGCCGAAGCCGCCCCTAGGCGTGCTGGCACAGCAGAACACAACATGAGTCACGTTAACCCTGCCCCTCGGCAAATGCAACACAAACCCTGTAGAATTCTCGGTAAATTGGGTCACGCGTACAAGCCAAAACAGATCTCGGTGTATATACGGTACTATTGATAGAATAAGGTTATAATAAAAAACGTACAAACCCCAACAATGGATACGCTAGACAAAGAATTCTTAGCTCAAGGTCAGAATAGAAAACTTGTTAATTAAAAGGACGCCGATCACGCTCGAAAGAGGGTTACAAAAAGGGGGAAGAGGAATGTCAACAGGAGCCAAATGTGGAAGCACTGGCGAGGAGGACGTGAAGAATTCCAAGCGTTGACCAGCTGGATACAACAAACCCTTTGGACACCACCCGAGCTCGCCCCGCAAACCTACAAAAGCAGCTGTCGCCACCGTCTCACGGACCCTCAGGCATGACTGGAAACAGTTAACATCAGCCCTGGCTCCGTCAGCAGCAGCAGCAACCGCCTGTATGTGATAAATCCCTCATTCTGGTGACTTCTATCTTCTCCTTAGGGAGTCGATATTCGGCTGTTTAGTGGCTACAAATGTGTGCGATAAATGCCTCTTTTCTTTGAACTACAGCGAAGTGTATCCAAGCCTCGCAAGGGAGTTGAGAAATACGCACTTTTTAAGTAGTAGGCCATTTACAAGTGGCTATCTGAGAAGTTATTAAACCAAAAGGCAACGGCTCTGTACCAAGTTCCATGCCAACTAGTACTTCAATCGCACTCCGCCAAATTTCTCTTTTCGAAGGCATACTACATACCGATTGCAGCATATGTTAACTGAATTTTTGCTTCTGTTGTATGTACAGTATTCCCTCTACTCCATCACTCCACGAATCGATTTTGGCTTATTACTAGATTTACATCTTTTTAGAATCTTTACGTCGGTTAGCCTGGTCCGGAATACCTCACGCTGTTCGGTCTACGGTGTGGAAATTGCTTTCAGTAAGTGCCCCCCTACTCGGCGTCTTTGTTTGGCTTTTTCCCCTAGACAGGACCAGTTTGATTGACCCCACATACGAGGATGCTTAGGTGCGCACAATAAGTCTTCCTTTCCAGCGCCATGGGGCCATTAATCATGACAGATCCAGCCAGCAAAGTTCTGCAGGTTGCCAACATCGCAAAAAACGGCGTCCATTGCGGCCGTTGGCTGGGGGCGATGTTAGGCCGAAAATGCAGGGCCACTCACGCCTAAACGTGATAACCTTGGCGCCGTTGCCAGCGACGGGCAAAGATGACGTTTTCGACTAGCCCCTCTTTTGGGTCGAGGCAGCGCTTGAACGCGCCATCGGTACCGACGAATAAGGTTGTGTTCTTGGTAGTTTTTACTGTTACTCGTTGGGGATGCGGCCGGAGAACCGAATATGAAGAATCTCTAAAAGCAGTGAAATACCAGCCGAAATTGTACTATCGAGTCCTTTCAAGGTTAGCGTATTATTGGTCGTAGGTAGCCCTCGAAATCCTGACATGTACCCAGGCAGTAAATACGCATGCTGTGATTAGATAATCCAATTTGATACGAACTCAAACAGGCGGCCATTTTAGAACCCGATGCGAATTCAATCGTTGTTTAGACAGAATCTACCAGCCACTCCCAGACGGCGGACATATAGAGGCAACAGTCATGTCTGTCCTGGCGGCAGTTTTTCATGCTCTCGGATCTGACGTTTTTTGTGAGAAACGGCTACTTCATAACTTTACTGCACAAAACTGACGACGGATGGTAACCCAGCAGCCCAACAACGGAGAAACCGACAGTCGTGAAAACGCTATCATGTATTGTCAGCATGTCGGCGCCCCTATATCAGCGTCATTTGGCGATCCGAAGCGATAGTTGTGGGGTCTAAGACCTCCCTCTCAAGACGCTGGGCGTTGCCTGTTGTGTCCGAGGTAGTTCGTGCGAAGTATTGATGATGAAATTGTCTCCCTACTCGAAATTTACATCGCCACGAAGATTCGCGTGCACCGTGCATCCGTTCGGCCAGTCCGTCTATCGATTTTGAATGCTGGGCTATGTGCGTGGAAGATGAGCGAAGGCTGGGGGTATTTGGACACCGCCTCTTGAAGACCATCCCTCAAGTGGAGTACGCCAACTTTATCTCAAATGAGACAGTCCGCACTCTCTGCGACAACATCGCAAGGATAACCCAGGCCATCCAGGAAAGACGACAGAGGTGGTTTGGGCATGTTCCTCGTCCACTTTACGTGCCCAATGTTACTGCCCTCGACCAATCACCATCACCCCATTGGAGGCGTCGAAGAGGAGGTCAACTCAAAGTCTGGCTCGTCACAATCCCTCACGACATGGAAGTGGTTCTCGGACCCTTGGTATTTGATCTCCGTCGTTGAATGGGTAGAACTGTTCAGATCTGCCGCCGTGGACCGTCACGCTCGGAGAAGTACAGTCTGTGATATCATCGATGCTGGCTAGATTAGACGTGCTCGCAGCCGTGCCAAGTCCAATTAATCACTTGCTCCGGTAGGTCGGTAGCTAGATGCGATCACATCGGGGTGGCGGGAAGGATAGATCCAGTGTCTTTGGTGGCTAACCATTACCACGACTGAACGGGTTTATCTTCGAGAGGAAAAAATCTACATCCAAAGAAATGCATGAGCAGGAAAAAAGAACACAAGAGACTTGAAAAGGTGTACGACGAGACTCAAAGTGCACCCAAAATTGAACACCTCATGAGGCTTTTTGTTTTTTGCCAACAAACTTTCTTCACTTTTGCGGGAGAGACCTATGAACAAATCAAGGAAACCCCAATGGACTCACCGGTTTCCGGTTTAGAGGCAAAGATGGTCCTATAGGAGTTAGAAAAGATTGCCTTCCTCCAACGTGAGTCGGTATGTTGGCGCCGTCACGTAAACGACACGTTTTTTTATCGTAAAGAAGGACGTGCTACAACATTTCCGCGACCTGCTCGACGCGGTCTACCCTGATATAAAATTCACGAGGGCAGAAGAACAGGAACGGCAGTTGCCCGTCCTTGATGTGCTCGTCAGACGAAACCTTAACGATGAACTTCAGACGACGGTTTATGGGAAGGCAACGAACGCCACACAGCTTCTCAGTTTTCACAGCAACCATTCGGTGGCTCACAAACGAAACTGTGTGAAGACGCTTTTCAAACGGATCCAAACTCATTGCAGCAAACCGTAGGACAGAGCCCGTGAGGCCCGTTATCTCCGCGACCAGTTTGTGCAAAATGGATATCCGAGGGCATTCATAAGTCGCTGCCTACGCGGTCTCCACCAGAAGACTTGAGCATAAACATCACCAACGATATGACATTGCCATAAATCACGGGCGTTTCTGAAGCGACTGAGCGCATTGCTGCGGAGCTAGGTGTTGGAATTGCACACCGCCCCAAAGCCACCATGCGCAATAGGGTCATGAAAATCAAAGACCGGTTAAGGCCTGAAGAGCAATCTGAAGTAGTGTATCACATTCCGTGTCAAAATTGTCCTTGTTACTACACAGGGCAGACTGGGCGCATGCTCGGATCGCGCATACACGAACATAAGCTGGCTGTGCGATGAGGCGACGCATTTTTCACAAGTGGCCGCCCGCATCTACGAAATGGGTCATGAGTTTAACTTCGCAGCCGCCAAAAATAGTCGCCCACGCCGGAAACAAAAACAGACCGAAAATGAATTGAATCCTGGGCCTCGGATGAGAACTCGGTCACTCGATTTATCGATCTGGCGCCGGCGTACGGAGCCCTGCGTAGTCACCTCCAGTCTTGCGCTGTCGGTCGATGATTGGCCTGCATGCCTGATAACTGTCGCTTGTTCTGTTGCTGCTACTACCTCTGACGATGGACTCCTGCACGAGCCAGATAGCCCCCAGAACAATAAACCGAATATTCCGATGCTCGACCACCTTTCTTCTTCACTTAAGAACAGAAGGGACGTAGCACTACAAACGTAGTTTGTCCTATAACCCCCCTTCCCTCCTATGGTGCGGCCTTATGTCAGCCAATGGGGAACCGCCAACGGAGAGGGGAAACCAACGCGGGATGTGGGATGGTGCCGGTGAAAACTAGTGAAAAAACTTCATCAGTCGCCTACACCTGCCGATCCCGCTACGCCGTGGTAAGATAGGCCTGCACAGCACTCTGTCTCCCCGTTTAACTTGTTCTGGTGATAGGCCAATATCAAGACGACCAGAGGTGGGGGCTTGGGCACAGTGAATCGCAAAGCTAAATAACCGCCAGCCTGTGCCACACACGACCTAGGATCGGATCGGATCTCACATGCGTGACAGTGTCATAAAGGCCACATAAAGAGGAATTAATTGCAGCCTGAAGAGAGTTAGCGCATCGATCGACAACCTCCCAGGACGCGACTCTTACCGTCTCGTGAATGATTCGAGCGCGTCAAACTTACGGCACTGACCAATGCGATGATTCGCCACGTGGGCGGATTCCTCAGCGTTGGCCTCAAGCACTCCCTCCTCTTCCCTGCGCTAGTCGACTGTCCTCGCCTCTCAATTAACCGACGGGGGAATTTGGTGCAGTGGCTGACGTGGTGTAGGGCGTGTCGCAGACGCATGCATGACAGTAGTTATGGGCCCACGTGAACCCAGGCAGCCCGATAAACGCGCGTCGTGAGCCGGTTTGTCCTCGGCGACAGTCGCGAGAAACTTGCCGGTCTGACCGCGCGAGCATCTTGGAGCTTGATCTCATCATTCTCTCCCATGACAAACCGTTGTTAGTTTTCGAAACGTCAGAAAGATAGGCGTGCTGTTTCTTAGAAGTCCCGCTCCTCATCCGTGTCTGAGATCGCTTTGTGCTCAGGGCAGGCTGCCGTATGGTAAATACTAATCTCTGACACCCCAGAGTGGGTCTTGGCATGATTTTTTTCTACAGAACTGTCGGCACTGCCACTTGGCGGGCGTCGTAAACGCGAGTAACACAACCGCAGGACCTTAGTCACAGGTAACACCTGCACCGAATGGAGGTCGAACTACTGTGTGTGATTGAATGAACCGCCAGGAACCGTCATCGCTGTCGAAGTTGCGAGCTGTCTCTGCTGCTGGCCCGTAACTTGCACCTCCCCCATGTGATACGCATATTCTCGGTTGGGCTTTAGTTTAACAGTTGGGGAGGGAGAGGGGAGTCAGCTCAACGGTCGGCGTGCAATTAGTCCTATTAGCGTACACTTAGGCGGACAAGGTTTGCAGTGCTAACAGACGCCTTTCAGGGACACACAATACCGGCTATTCTTGAAACGACCTTCAACCCCGAAGTCCCATGTGTTAGGGCAGTAGTCAACATGATCATGGTTTCCAGGGGCCCCTTTTTCTCACCCACCCGCCCTTCCTATTGTGGTACCGGATTCGAGTAATATCCCCCCACCGTTAGCGTCTGATTCGATGAAAACTGGGATCGGTATATGTTAGCAGATATCCCCTAAACGCTCTTCATGATGACTAGATAAGAGGTGCAATTGTCACTTCGCCGGGCTGTCATGACCTTCCGTCATGAAACCCAGAATAGTGTCGCGATCAGGGCTTGTTTGTCGTTGAATTTGGCCTGCGGAACGATCCGTTCTCCAATGCGTGAGTGCGCTAACGTAGAGGCTCTAGATGTATCCTAGATCGGCAACTTTGCAGACATCAGACTACACTAAGGTGCTGTACTCTCTCACCCAACTTAATACATTCACATAATTCTTACCTTACCACTGTGTTGCACTCGATCATTACGGGATTTAATACTGCTTTCTCTTTGCCATCCACGTTGCTGCCTTGGAACGCCATTAGGTCTCCTCACGAAATGCCCTGAGGGTAACGTCCCGCCTTTCGGCTGTGTCCGTTGGGACCCGAACCGTTGTTTTCTGCATCTAGACATCGGCGAGTGGAAATAAAGTAGGCCATAATGGTCTTTTAGAGCGTCATCTAGGATCTAGTAGAAAGCCTTATATTGAGCAGTAACCCCAAATTAAACCAGTTTTTGCGGGCTTTTGAAGTTGGATTGGACTTACTATTCGCTGGCTCTTATAAAAGGTTTTTTTGAGAGCATATCTTTCCCTTTGCTCGCTTTCTCTCGCGCCCATCTTTGTAGGACTACCTTCCCGCCTCCCAGGAACGGCGAGCCTTCACTCTTCTAAGCAAGCGTAAGCAGTATGCCGACTTGGCTGGTCAATTCTTCTCTCTCCGCAATCACCACTCCGGCTCCGATATTTTCCTGCAAATTCAGAAGGACCTCCTCCGCATGCCCATACTGCACAGGCATCAGGAGATTTTCGATGTAGGTCCCACCCTTCTCTATTTGTCTTTTTTATCTATCCTCCTCCTCCTTCTCCTCCTCCTCCTCCTCCTCCTCCTCCTCCTCCTCCCACCCCTTTTCCCACTTTATCGGATTGTCAATGGATGATTTCACGAGGCCTCATTTCTCAGGTCCCAGTAAAGTCTTTGCATTTTCTTGCGCCCACTCATGAATTTCATCAAACGATTAGCCAAAATGCTTAAATTTGCCGTCAAATGCCAAAATGGCGATAATCACAACACGTCGACCACCTGCCTAACAAACTACCACACCAATGCCCATAAGCAATTCCCTTTGTCACCAGTTTTCGAGAATCATTTAAGGTCCTTCAGTGCTCTTAGAAACGACTTCCGAACATCACGTTGTTCAATGTAATGTTTTAAGAAACCGCATCTTTGTTAAGCAACCGACAGTCTTTTGTGAGCATAATCCGTAAACCTGTGCATTGATGATTGCGTATTTATTCGGAAAAATTGTGTTTAACAGGTCTGCCCTGCGATATTTGTTTTATCAGCTTTCAATCTGTTGTTTCACCTGCTCGCACCTCCTCTTTGTCACATAGTAGGTGAAATATCAAAGTACCCGCTTATGTACACGGCTTTAACTTGTAGCTGTTTGAACGCGTCCTCTTTATCTGGTCCGTCCGTCACCCCGGTAGTGGCTACGTCCAGGGTATCAACGATCTGTTGACACCATTCTTTGTCGTCTTCCTCTCCGACTACGTGAAAACGGGTGAGTCTTTTGTCAATGGACTTGTTCAGGCACTTTTTCGTACTCCGATCAGCGGGTTCCCCCCCCCCCAGCGAGCTGCGGCCACCTGCGTAGCACTAACTCCCTCTCAGCGCCCCCCTCCCACAACCAACCAATCGCATCTACGGCCGCTTCCCTATGTGGCTCCTATGCCGAATGTGTGGTCCCAGCCGGAGACTATCACGGTGCGCCAAGCGCCGTGACTTGGAAGGCTGCTGCCCGACGCCTCAACTCAGCCCACGCAGCCTGCCTAGTTGTGTGGAGTGGCGGACTGGTGGTGGACTGAGAGCAAGTCTGTCACGGCGCTTTCCTAAAGTGTTACTTAATGGGTTGTGCCGTTCACACCCAGCCTTGGAAGAGTGACGACCCAGGCAAATGCAGGGCTGTGTATCACCCTTTCTGGCTCTAAGGTTTGTGAGGGTCTGCAACGCCATGATCAGCAAACCATAGCCCTCACAGTCTGGTGTGAGCTGGCAGTTCCCCAGTACTTACAGTGAGTGACCTATCTCATGAAATGTTGGCTGGAATTCTGAAATGCGCTTTCGATTAGGAAGGACTACTTGGTCAAGGTTGTAATACTGATTATCTTACAGCATAATTATAAAACATTTCGGACTCGGCAGGATGTCAGCTTTTGAATGCACTGCTTTTCAATCTCCAGTAGAAACCGCACTCGGTAAGAAATGACTACTTAAGTAGCATGCATTTTCCCATTGATTCTCGATGGTCTTGCAAATTCAAATATATCTTACAGAAACCATAAACAAAAATATATTTTCTTTCAGTCAATTAATAGAGAATTAGGTCATCTTCATATTTTATATATAAGGACGGACTATAATTAGGTTTTAAAAAAGTTTTCTAATTGCCAAATAATTTGAAGCCTGATCATTCGTTGCATTAGCTCTTAGTGATTTCAGTCTACAAGGTGCATGCGTTCCGCGCAGATAAAATCACATATTTTTCTATGCCATTAAAAAGATATCATACAGAGTTCATAAAATTTTGCAATGGATGCGGATTATGTTGTGCATTTCACGAGGAGCTGTGGTAAACGGCCAGGTACGATGCTATGTAAATGGACATTGTGCGGTTTTAAAAAATCTCATGATGAGAAACTTTTTAAAAACCTGATTATACTCCGTCCTTAAGTATAAAATATAATGAAGACGTGCTTCTCTATTAATTGACTGAAAGAAAGCATATTTTTGCATGACCATCGAAAATCAATGGCAAACATGCATGCTACTTAAGTAGTCATTTTTTACCAAGTACGCTTTCTACAGGAGATTAAAAAGAAGTGCATCTAAAAGCCGACATCCTGCCGAGTCCGAAATGTTATAAGAGTATGCCACAAGATAATTATTATTACAACCGCGACCAGGTAATCCTCCCTAATAGAAAGCGCATTTCAGAATTTCAGCCAACACTCACTCACTGTAAGTACTGGGGAACTGCCAGCACACAGCAGGCTGTGAGGACTATCGTTTGCTGAGACCATGGCATAGCAGACCCCCACAAACCTTGGAACCAGAAAGGGTGATACACAGCCCTGCATCTGCCTGTGCCGTCACCCTTCAAAGATTGAGTGTGAAATGCACAACCCATTAAGTAACACGCATCCCTTACATGCGTGAGGGTGCCTCAGGCCACTTTAGGAAATCGCCGTGACAGACTTCCTCTCAGCCCTGTAGTCCCCTGGCAGTAGGTGCACTTGCGCTCCCGCTGGGTGTACACAGGTCGTGTGCATAGCTGCCCAGTCATTCTCGTCCTTTCTGCTGTTGTTGTTGTTGTTGTCCGACGTCCTGGTCAGTTGTTTTTGTGTGGTGGTACGTCTAGGTGTGAATCCGGTCGTGCCAGCCACCTGCGCCCTCTCCCGCCCCCCCAGTCTTCTCGACTCTCTGTCTCGAAACCGGGCCCAGGTGGGGGAGGAGGAGAAAGTGCGATTGATGCCGCGCAAGTCTAAATTCGCTATAGAGTACTTCAGCGCAAGTCACCGTGCCTGCCCTCGCCTTGCTGTGGAGCGCCTGGTGGGCGTCGTCAGGCACGGCGGTTGAACTGTCATGTATGTGTGTGAGTCCGCGACTAACGATCGTGCACGCTCTCTCCCCACACACACACAGACCGTGTGAGCGCGACTTTACCAGCGGCGAACTTTAGTCTGGCGATGTCATTTCGATTTGCAGGGACACTTTATCTCACGGTTTGCAGACCTTTAGAAACATGTGCACAGACAGTTTAACCAACTGACCCAAATGGGTTTTAACTGATGGCCTTAAAAGGTTGCGGGTCAACGCCACTACTCCTGACCATGGATTTAAGAGTTAGCTCGCCGCCGCCACTACCACTACCAAAACCATCGTCATGATCATCATTGTCATTGCCATTGACCGCAAACCTGACACTGGGTCAAAAGGACTCAAGCTGTCATTCACACAGGTGTAATCACATGATAGACCATAACTTGCGTGTGCCTGGTACAGCTGGCCTCGAATCGATGTCATGAATTGTACTCCCACGCATGACAATCTGCGCCAGCAGATATAGAGAGCTCGATCCGTTTTCTTCTTTGACCATGGAGTCTAAATTTAGATGGCAGACTGTGTGGAGGCAGGTCCTGAATTGGTCTCCTCTTCGACGCCTCCGGCCCCGGAATGGGGGGCAGCAACACTGGGCTCATGAGACGAACAACGAAAAACGCACCCAGGTCACTACAATCGTACTGTATGATCTTAAATATCCTCGCGATATTGTCGAAGTGAGTTTGGAGTGTCTCATTCGAAAGGAAATTGGAGTACTTCATTCGAAGGATGGGGTTTCAGGCAGCACTGATCAAAAACTTTCAGCCCTCTCTCATCTTCCACGTGCACAGCCCAACATTCACAACCGTACTGCAGTACTCAACAGACGGACTCCCGCTACATACGGATCTTTGTGGCAAATAGATCACAGCAATAGTGAAGAGGGTTTGGTCAGATGTGGTTATGTAGCCCCACCTGAAGTAAACAAACCCCAGCCACCTGTAATATGGAGCCGGTGGTAATAGGGGTTTTTACAGGTGGAGTCGGGGAACGCACAGGCGACGAGGTCAAGTAGTTGTGTGCGAAACACGCGTGTATGGACTTTTGGCTAGTACCTGTGCTGTTAGTATGGTATCACTTTACGGATGGAAGCGAATATGTATCACTTTACCCTAAAGTATACTACTAGCTGCCTGTCGGCAGTTAATGAATATTACGTGGTTACCTGCTGTGGCTGATGGACTTCGGCCAAATATTCATAAATAAAATTCTCGGTCTGAGCCTGTAGACCTCGAATAAACTGATCTACTCCAACTCCGTAGGAAATTAAAAAGCGACAACTTCTAAATCGGAGTATCTACCAGAAAACACACAGAAAATGCAGCGGCAAAACATCGGCGAAACACTCGTGTATGGGCTTTTGGCTAGTGCCTGTGCTGTTAGTATGGTATCACCTTACCCTAAAGAAAAGCTATTGGCAATACGCGGTTGTACGTTGAATGGTTGAGAAATAGATGCCTTAACCACTAACCCTAACCACCTAATCCCAACCGCTAACTCTAACCTTTAGCCCCTAACCCTAAGTCCTAACCCATAACCCCATACCCCAACTCCAAACTTATCCCTAACCCCAAACCTAACCTTGGAACATCCAATGCGAAGGTTGGAAGGAGATGATAGTCCGAAAGTCAGGAAAGACCACAGGCAATGGACCGAAAATGATAGACGCGGCAGCAAAGAGACAAGGCCGCCAACAGAACCCACGCCACAACGCACAGCAACACCATGCCAACGTAATCACACCAACCCAAAATACCTAAGTAGCTCAATAGTATTGTGTCCATCAGGTGCGGCTACATAACCACATCTTACCAAACCAGGTTTCTACTCCAACAGTCGAGTTTTTCTTCCGTGATGCAAAATTATCTGGGGTTTCATGGAAAACCAGTCTAATGCTGACAATTTTCGTTGAAACGAGGAGAACCATTACATGGTAACTTCGAGGTTACTATCTTTTGTGCTGTGGCGTAAATGAAGGACAGGTATTTGCCAGTTGGCCTTCCTGTCGCCTAGATGGATTTACCACCAGGGGGAAACGACGACGTTTACTCTGCGATCCGAGGTGTAGACTTTAAAGAAATCCTCCAACCAGGACACTCGCAGTTCCGTGTGCTGGCGACTGACACACCAATAGGCTTTAAGGAGAATAAATATTCCAATGAGCTGGTAGTGGGAACTGGAGTTTAAGGAAACCACAAACGACTTCTAGGTCCCGGGGTTAGACCAGGAATCCTTCCCGTCCGTTGTTTGTTTCTCCGATTACAAATGGTACCCCGCTTATAACTATTTTCTCCCTGTTGCTCTTCGATAGAAAGGACCTGTTTCAACATTTGACTTAACCATTCGATTTATTATATGCTCACTAATATTGGATAGACAACCCTAACAGTACTGTGTCCATCAGGTGGGGGGATACATAACCACATCTTACCGAAGATTTCCAAAAGAACGACGCCTGATTCCATGTGATTTCGACTAGTTTGCCAATAAGCCGCGAAAAATTATCGCGGCCTCCATTTCAGGACAACTAAACCCCCTCAACCCTGTCGAAGCCTGTGCTCAGGGCATTTATTCCTCGGACCAAATTTGCTGTCCTGCTGACTTTTTTGTTGCGTCCTCTGACCACATGAACGAGCATAGTCCGATGTCGCAGGGTCCATGGAACATCAAATTGCCGGATATAACTATCGGAGCTCATGAAGCCCGGACATGGACCCACGTTACCGCCTCTGTGACTGGTGCGAATACCCAAAGGGCCAGCTCTCCACGTGCTTAGTGGAAGGCAGCTCTTTTGCGCCCACCCATTGGCCAACCACCGATCCATAAAATGAGTCCAGTCGTCGCAACCGTCCGCTCATCACTCTCCTCCGTCTAGCGTCCTTCGCGTCCGTACAGAAGCCAATGTGTCGTGCTCCCAGTAAGTAGCCGGTGCGGAAAGCTGTCGTCAGCTATTGCGAGTCACTGTCGTAGGGACTGAATTTTGGCCATCCAATGCTCTCAGACAAATCTTGACGCCACTGACCCCAACATTCTAAATACTGAAGCTGCGCGATTTCAGCCATTCAAACTCTAGCAAAGAGTAACCCACACGGGTAACCAGTATCAGAGCTTGATCGACAAAGAAGACGCATACTGAGACGGAATCTGATCCGGACCTATAAAGTGTTCTTGATGCACATCTGATAATTACTAGTTTACAATACCTATTGCCAGAGGGCACCCACTCTGGCGTAACTGCTTATCCTAAATCATGGTCGCCAATGTACCAAATCTTCTAATCCAGGCAGGAATTTTAGGAGCCCCATCCATACCTGTTTCATGAGGTTGAGCTGTCCGGATCTGCTGCCGCGGATCGTCACGCGTGGAGAGGTACAGTTCGGGACATCATCGAGGCCGGCTAGATCAGACATGATCGCAGCCGTATCAAGTACAAGTACAAGTATCCATACCTGGCATATGTGTTACCTTCTTTCTGCTTACTTGATTTATCCTGTCCTAGTCACTATCCTGTCATTATCCTGCAGAACTGACCAGCTCGGGTGAGCTCAACTTGTCAGCACCGGTGGAGGCCGCACAGTTGGCTGAAATCGAGGCTGACGTCTTCTGGTGCCTCTCGCGTCTGTTAGACACCATCCAGGACAACTACACCTTCGCGCAGCCCGGCATCCAGAATAACATCGCCATGCTCACCAGTCTCACGGAACGCCTGGATGCCGACCTGCATCAGCACTTCCTGTCGCAGAACCTCGAGTACCTGCAGTTCTCCTTCCGTTGGATGAACAACCTCCTCATACGAGAGCTACCTCTCAGGTGCATCATTCGGCTCTGGGACACCTACCTGGTGAGTTTCCACAGCTTACTTCTGGTCGAGGGGGGGGGGTAAAAGTACCCCTATGGCCACGCTAAGGTAGAGTATACCGTGACGCCACTCACTCAAATCCGCAGGCTATTTTCCGAATGCAAGATATGCTAGTAAATTTTCGACCTGTGACGGTAGCCTCCCACCAGAACAAATGAATGACAAGATGCGCCCTGAAAGTCCATCTAATTGGTCATTCCCGGCGCCTATAGTACCGAGTCATGACAACGCGCTATCAACTCTTCTATGACTGCATTGTTGGTTGTCGAGCATTAGCCTCCTTCCTGCGCTTCTGCCCCACCAGCCCTGTATGCCTTACCATCCTCTGGCGCATTGTTTGCGGTTATAGTCCGATGACAAGACGTTGTGTCGTGTGCGACACTCGTAGATGGACCGTCTAGCCCTGTCGGCCACTGGGCATAACCCCAGTACCAGTTAGCAGAGAGGGCTCGCACGGCCAAATGGTGCGTAGAAGAGGTCGGAGTCAGCGCAGCTCATCTTGGAGAGTCGATCTACGCGGCAGAGCAGCGCATGTTCGAATCTATCTTGACGTGCCTGAGAATCGGACTTCCAAGTTCTGGAACTGGCGTCCATGTCGCTACTTCTCAGAATTAAGAGTCAGATTCTATGGCTCATCCACAAAATGGCTCCCCCTCACTAAAGCAAGATCCGAGCTGCCTTCATGGAAGTTTGGTACATGTATTGTGCATCAGGCCATGTGTGGTACTCGTAGAATGGATGTTCAGCTTTTCCAGCCACCGCGCCCGAATCAACCTCTAGTAGTTTTGATACCGCCTTGGCACTCGGCCCAGGTAGGTCAGGGAAGAGAATGTGGTAACTGTTACGCAAGGAAGAAGGACTGCTAATTACTTTATGGATTGAAAACCGGAGTAGAAAAGAGACCGTTGTGAAATTTATATCATGAGAGAAGACTGAAAACGTGCAGTTACATCAGGGCGTTTTTTGTCAGTGCTATTTCGCGAATCTGAGTCCACAAAAGACAAAATGCACACGAGACGTCTAGCCTAGGTACTGTGATCGATACTCTGTCGCAGTCCAAATAGGTGCATCCGCAGTCTACCTGCCAAGACTGGGATGTTGAGAAATGGGATTGACCGCGTTCGTGCGGCTCACGGCTGGCATCCATACAGAATTCAATTTTTGAAAAAAATGTTCGCCGCAAGACCCTTTTATGCTGTTTGAGTGGTAGCAGGATGTGACATTTGTAAGGCTCCGGCGGCGCTTGTGTGGGCATATTTTCACGCAAAGCATAGCTGGACGCGCTATTAACGCAGGTAACATGACTACTCCCGATGCCATTCTCCGTGCGCGAGTTAACTGGGGGGACAAGTCTTAAATTATGCGAAAAATGGTCACCGCATCGGGCACACACACCGTAAATAAAAAAAGCATTTGGTTGGTCACATTATTCAGACCCATGAGAAGCCCTTAACGAATTTTTTTTACCCTCAGCTTTAATATAGAACAGGGTGGGATGTTTTTTTCAGCAAAATAGTTTGGTAGTTCACGATTTTACAAACACCAGATCTGCGTTCCTGCGTGTATGTGTGTGTGCACTGAAGGCTTCTAATGTACTCTGAACGTTTAGACATTAGTTAAAAGCCGGCTATACTATCACTTCACTACTATGCGGCTTCCGTATACAAGACTGTCCCCCAGCTGTTTGCTCATCGACCTGGCGTCAGAGAAGGTTGTGTTCCGTCGCCTTTTCTGTTCCACTGCGGTGTTCTACACTGTTTTGAATTAGCACCGGGGCGCCGACCTACTGATATTGACAATGCTGCCTTCATGCTTTGAGATGGCTTTACAGCCTGTAGCGTCGCAGGTCAGTTAAGTCACCTTATTGGTCGGTTTATCTTTAAAGGCTGTGAAGAGCCGCACACCTGACCAGGAGAAGGCACCCTTCGGTGTTAATGGCCGTCAGTTCGAGGGAAGTAGACAGTTGCAAAACGACTGGGTGGGACGCCTGCTGAATGGGACGGATTAAGGACGACGTCGTCCTCCGAATCGATGTTGATCGCATGGTTTTTCTAAGGACTAGAAGATGCCTATTGATCCGACGCGGAATGTCCATCGTCACGAAAATCCGCGTGTACTGTGCATCCATCTGGTTTTGAATGCTGGGCTGCCCGCGTGGAAGATGAGCACAAACTGGAGGTGTTGGGCGACCGGTGATTTCGAAAGAGACACTTCGCACCCACTGTGGCAACATCGCGAGGATACCGCGGACTATTCAAGGAAGGTGTCTGAGTTAGTTTGGGTGCGTTCATCGTCATCCACCTCATGAGCTCAGTGTTTCTACCCTCGATCCGACTCCGTTGCCTACCTGGAGCCGTCAATGAGGCCAGCAGTTCGTCAAGACACGGAATTGGTTACGTAGACCTTCCGATATCCAGTCTCCGTCGCTAGGGAGTGAAGGAGTCGGGCAAATTATCCGCGACACCATCGAGGCCTTCTTGTTCAGACGTGGCCACAGCTGTATTAAGCATATGTGCAGTTCTCCGTCTTATATGCTCTCAAGTGGCATTCTGACGTCAATCAGGTACCTGTATGCGATTTATCCCGACGGTTCTCAGCCGCTGGATGGTCAATGACTGCTGCCCAAAGTTAATGCCTCACCTACTCGTCACCGGATACAGAGTCCACTGTGCGGATCAGCTCCTACTGACAAGTGAAAAATTGGCACAGTTCACACTGTCAGACACTGTGGGACCTGACTTTTGGACAGCCAATAACTGACAGTTTGTGGTTCATGTTTTCATCTTAACATCGCGAGTGGGCGTCTTCAGCCACCACGACGGCACGTGACTTTTAGGGTTCAAGAACGGTGCTAGTAGAAAGTTCCAAGGGCTCTGATAGGTGGACCCCGCACCGTTGGCGATTGGCCAGTTCCATACTTCACCAAATTTCTATCTGCTAGTTGGCAACCTCACTTTCGCAGATCCACCTGTTGGTGCGTGGGCGTTGAGATTCAGAGTTGCAGGGGCAGACGCGCGATCGCCGGAACAAGAATCTTATCCGCCTAACGTCTGGGATCCACACTCGAGCCCAGCACCAGAGACAGCGGTCACGGTGTTGCTGGCAGTTGCTATGCCAACGCATACCTATTAAAATTAGCGGATATCGCATCCATCGCAGACGGTTGTACTGGCTGCGATAATTGATTGATGGCCCGCATCCGAGTTGTTAACTGTCGGATTTTCATCACCCATGCGGGTTACCGACGCAATAATAACACCTCTACTTGGCTTATCGATACTGAAACTGGTCATGGTGACTAATTACTCTCCCCAGGCGAAGTCTCGGCACCGATTATGAGGCGGGGGGGGGGGAAGTCACTGCGTTTGTTAATCGGGAGCTGTCCATTCTTGCCAGCCACCGCGTCCAATCCCATCATCAGTCGCTTTACGAGTCTATCTGCTGCGCCCAGACCGTAGGGAACGTGCTGAACGGTGGAACTGTCGAGAACCGGAGTGTGTTGTCTGTTGCTGCACTGCACTCTCTTCTCCTGTTTGAGATCAAGTCATCTCCCCCCCCCCGGAAGGCCTCTATATTACTGATTTTCCTTACGAAAGCGCCATACACAGTAGATGTGCGGTCTCGTGAAATGTTGACTCAAATTCTGAAATGCGTTTTCGATTCAAACAGATCACTTAGGCAGGGTTGTAATGTTAATTATCGTGCAGCCTAATCCTGAGATATTCCAGTCACGTGGGTATCCCGGTTTTCTAATAAGCTTTTTATCTACCAACTGCGTAAACTACATCCCGTATAAAGTAACTACTCGAGAAGCGTGAATTATCCCAATCGATTTCCGATGTCCTTATAAATTCAAATATATCTTGCTGAAAACACGCACAAAAATATGCATTATTTTACTTATTTGATTGCATATTACGTCTTCTCAAGGGAAGAGCATCTTTCGGTTTTAGAAGACTCAATTCCCAAATAATGTTGAACTCGACCTGCTATCAGACTTGCGTTCAGCGTTTCCAAACTACAGGCTGCATACTTTGCACGCAAGGAATATCATGCATTTCTGTATGAAGAGGGCATATAGGGCTCGTGAAATCTCAAAACGGATGTAGACCACGTTGTCCAAATTTATGAATTTGCTGATGCGACGCTGTACGATTGAAAAACCTCATAGTTAGAAGACACTCTTTCTTCAAGCGCTAAATGTAGAAAAAAAGTAATTTGCTACCAAATAAGTCAAAGAAAGGATACATTGTGCATGTTTTCTATACATACATTTGAATTTATTAGGGCATTGAAAATCAGTAAGTGGGCTAACTCATGAAATTTCAACAGAAATTCCGAAATGCGTTTCCGTTTCGAAAAGATTGATTAAGTAGGATTGTAAAACTAATCCACATGCAGCATAATTTTATAATAATTCAGTTACCCCAGGACTCCGGCTTTCGAACAAACTTCTTTTCGGCTGCATCCAAAAACCATATTCCGTAAAAAATGACTACTTATGTAGCATGCATTTTTTCATTGATTTTTGATACCCTTAAAGATTCAATTATGTTTCCTGGAAAACATGCATAAAAATATTCATTTTTTTGCTCATTCAGTAGAAAATTACGTCTTTTTTTAATTTTACACTCGAAGGAAGGGTATAATTTGGTTTTATAAAAGTTTCCAATTCCCGAATAATTTTGGACCCAACCTGCCGTTACAATTGCATTCAAGGTTCCCAAACTACAAGCCGTATAATTTCCGCGTACGGAAAACCATACATTTCTCTACGGTAATAAAGGGGGACCATATAGGGTTCATAAAATTAAGCAGTGGATTTGATCTACATCGTTAACTTTACAAGCCACATTGGTAAATGCAGAGACATGACGATTTATGGATGGCCATTTCACGGTATTAAAGAATCTCACAATTTGAAACTATTTTAAAACCGAATTATCTCCTTCCTTCGAGTGTAAAATTAAAAGAAGACGTAATTTTCTACTGAATGAGCAAAAGAATGAACATTTTATGCATGTTTTCCATGAAACATAATTGAATCTTTAAGGCCATCGAAAATCAATGAAAAAATGCATGCTACTTGAGTAGTCACTTTTACGGAGTATGGTTGTTGGATGAAGCCGTAAAAAAGTTTGGTTGAAAGCCCGCGTCGTGTGGTAACTTAATTATTATAGAATTATGCTGTACGCAGATTGGTTTTACAACCCTACTTAACTAATCTTTTCGAAACGGAAACGCATTTCGGAATTTCTGCTGACATTTAATGAGTTAGCCAACCTTCTGTATATTTGAATTTATTAGGGCATCGAAAATAAATGGGAATAACTCACGCTACTTAAGCAGTTACTTTTTCCAAAGCGTAGTTTACGCAGGCGGTCGATAAGAAATTTATTTGAAGGCCAGCTGAAATATTTCGCTATTAGGCCACACGGCAGTTAACATAACAACCCTGCTTAAGTAATCTTTTCGAGCTGAAGACGCACTTTAGGATTTCGGTTAACATTTCACGAGTTATCACATCTACTGTGGTTTGCCCTTCTTTTCGCAGGACAATTTTCCAGACCAGCTCTGTTTGCGCATGCGTAGTCTGCATTCACCGCCTCGTCATCGTAGTCCACGACTTTTTATTTTCAAAAATAGCTGCCTACTCCACGGTTGATTTCTGTCATTGCGTGACTGTACTCTGCCTGCCGGCCTGAAACTCTCGCTGATTCGGCCACGAATTAATGCCCAGCAGTGCCTTACGGCGTGGAAGTACACGCAGGTCGATCAGTGGAGCACTACTGCTAGTGCCAGTGTCTGCAAGGCCAAATTACTGAGTCATTATCACGCCAATGGGCCACACAAATAATGAAATTTTGGCATGCGGGCCATCGGGCCATTTGGTTGAGGGACGCTCACCGCTCATTTTTGCGGAACTCACTCGTCCCGCGTTGTGCCTTACGGGCTCTCGCTCTCGAGCCTAACCAGCAGCCGCACAGCGGCGCATGATACGGGCAGAAGGGAGACTAGAGCGGCCATTTCTGGCTTGTTAGCCGTCGTCAGTCAATCATACCCAAGCCCGAAGTGTGGAACACCCGAGCCTCGAACTCGCGACCTGTTGGTTTAGAAGTCCACGCCTCTATCCACCCGGCCACGAGCCCGTTGTCCTGTCGGTTTTCGATCGGGAATATACAATGGTAGGGGGCGCTCACCGATCGTTCATACGGAACTCACTCGTTCCGTTGTGCCTTAAGGGTTCTCTCTCGAGCCCAACCAGCAGCCGCACAGCGGCGCATGATATATAGGCAGAATGCTATTACCGACAAAGACAAGGGAGACTGGAATGTCCATTTCTGGCTTATTAGCCGTCGTCAGCCAGCCATACCCAAGCCCGGGCTCGATCTCGCAACTGATTGGTTAGAATTCCAACGCCTCTAACCAATGAGTTATGGACTCATTGTCCTGTCGGTTGTGATCGGGAATATACAATGGTGGAGGGACGCTCACCGATCGTTTTTTACGGAACTCACACGTCCCATACTGTGTCTTGGGGCTCTCTCTCGAGCTCAACCAACAGCCGCGCAGCGGCGCATGATACAGGCAGAATGGCATTACCGACAAAGACAAGGGAGACTGGAATGGTATCTACCGCATTAAGTTCAACCATCTGCGATTAATACAGGGACCGCTAATTGTGATAGTCATGCAGTGGCATAGCAACTGCTTCCTATAATTTCCGCAACTCTCCTGCATCCCTTATTTTATCTAACACCTTCTCCGACAATGGAACCGAGTTTGAATCCGAAGCCTAAGGCGAGTAAAATTCTTGTACTGTACATCGCGTCTTCCTCTGCCAGCCGGGCGAATTCCGTCTGATTCCTTCTCAGTTGCTTCTCAAGTCGGCCCATGTTGTACTCTGCACATGTTTGGTCTATTTCTTTGCAGCCCAAGCAAAATTACCGCTCAGACCAACATGAGTCACTTGGAGGGGAATAAAGCCTGGCTAATTAGCAGTCGTGACCGAGATAATTCTTAGGTAGGACGGCGGGCAGGCGTCATGTAAGTTGTCAGTTCGATTGCGCCTGAAAGCGAGCAGTGGATGGCCTTAATCGTCTTTCCTAACACAAATTACACGACTTGAAGATGTGATGCGCAGGATCAGAAACTCATCAATGTGGCAACAACAGCTGAGGTTGATGGCGCAGAAAATTGTGTTGCGAATAGCCCTACACGCAGCCTCACCTCCACGTTATGCTGGAGGCGCCGGCGGTGGTGGTGGTGGTGTCCCTCCGTCATCCCGACGAGCTACGGCAACACCAACGAATGTGCGTTTTTTGCATTTTCTCCGTCTTTTCTCTGCAGGCTGAACCTGATGGCTTTTCACACTTTCACGTCTACGTGTGTGCCGCCTTCCTGATGCACTTTGCGGATGAGCTGAAGCGTCAGCGGGACTTCCAAAGCCTCATGCTCTACCTTCAGCGCCTGCCCACCCAACGCTGGGGTAATGACGACGTGCAGATGGTGCTGGCCGAGGCCTTCCGGCTCAAGTCCCTCTTCTTTTACGCTCCAAAACACTTGGACTACCGGAAGAAGGACATCGAGTAGGGCCGTTGGTTCCTCCAGGCACACACTCGCGAACACCGTGCACTTGTAAAGACAGGATACCATGCTAACGTCTTTCGTGTGGGCTAGGTCCCGCTCTCGGCTCCTCCAACCCACGTCTACTCTCCCTTCCTCTCGCCCTTAGCTTCCACTCTCTTCTTCAGTATGGTTATTTTGTCTCTGTATTCTGCTGCTGATGATGATGTTATTTCTAGTTATTTTTGCTGAGCCTGTACCTCCCGCCTACCCCGCGTTGCGGGTGGCCCGTTGCTATCTCTTCCCCCTTCCCGACCTCGGGATCCCCCACCCATCCCCCGGCTTTCAAAGACTACCACAGAATTGGTAGCTTTTATTGTTCCGTTCTCAACAAATGTGGCCTGAAGGCACTAACGTATCGTGTCTTTGAAGATAGCCTATTCTTTAGGAGGTAAGGTAGTCAACATTTGTTTCACATGTTCCCATTGAACCTGCCCAGAACGTGTTCTGAGTCATGCATGCGCTCGATAGAACGGCGGCGTGATGTTTGACTGAGAAAGCCTGACGTGAAACCAGCTGGATGGATTTGTGTGCGCTGTTGAACGGATGTGAACCCAATCACGTGATTGGGCAATATCCTCGCTAATTTTCCAGTGAAAAACCGCATTCTGGTAAAGGGACGCTCACCAATCGTTCTTACGGAACTCACTCGTTCTGTGGTGCCTTACGGGTTCTCTCTCCAGCCCAACTAACAGCCGCACAGCGGTGCATGATGTAGGCAGAATGTTATTATCGACAAAGACAGGGGACGAGGTGGCGAGCATACGTAGCTTTCGATAACTTCTCATCGGGCCAGTACAATTATATGGGAACGGCGTAGAGGTAAAAACATGTCAATGATAAGAGAAATCGATTAAAGTTCGCCCTAAAACACAGGCCGGGTTTTGGAATGTGGGGGATGGGAAGTAATAGCAGTCAGTGTCAGAGGCGGGGTGAGAGCGGAAAGGCGCGGGGAGAGTTGTAGCGTTAGTCAACCTTCGACCACTGTAGGCGCTGAGCCTGAACATGGTTCTTCTGTACTCACAAGATTGGTTTTCGTAACCTGATGGCGGCCGCCTCTACTGTTGCCAACAGGCGCTGGCCCACTAGTTTAAGATAGCTCAATGGGACCATATAAATCACGCGAAAAGCTCCGTTGGGGTCTACCCGATGTCCGAAATCGACAACATGCGCGATAATGGCGCTGCTTATGCTTCTGGTTTCGCCTTTTCCCAGCCATGTCAGGAGGTGTTCCCGTATTCTCCTGGATAAGCTTCGACTCGTGCGACCAGTATAACCTGCTCCACAGGAAATTTGATCCCTTGCTGCTGGAATGGTTCGCGAGGCAGCGTGATCAAGGCGCCTCTAGGAGTTTACTCGCAGTGTCCCTTGAAGAGGGACTTTGAGGAACAGAGAAAACTCAGTTGGGGTGTAATCGGGAAGGAAGGAGACGAAAGGCGCTCTAGGTAAATGTTGATCATCTAGGAGGGATCACTACTGTTCAACTGCGTAGACACACAAAATAGCGTGTTTTGTGGATCACCCAAAATTTCACGAGGGAGATCTGCGCACAGTATAGAATTTCTCGAGAATTATTAATCCTTCCGGAAAGTTGGAAAGCAGTCGAGTCTGAAGGTTCGTGAGACAATGGCGTGAGCTGTTTTTATAAGCTTGTGGGGCTAGCTCGGTTGGTGTCCAACTGGTGTGTGTGTTGCATTTCCCGAGGGGTGGTGTTCAAGCGGCTTATGTTGTGTTCGTAAGGGAGCTGGTGTATTCAAGTGGCGCATGTGCAGCTGCGGCTATGCGGACGCATGTGCGTCCGAGTTGAAGCCGGTGGAGTAGTTGCAGACCATCGTGTCTAGAACCGCTCACTGCGAAGTTGAATGACTTCGACGTAAAGGAGCCTTGAACAAGGACACCAGGCATGGCCACGATGGTTGTGGGCAATGACAGAATACATCCCTAAGTTGCAACATGATAGCTCTTGATTGGGGCACTTTCAAGCCACCTAGGACAATTGAACTCTATAAAAAACGATTATTTCAGTAGCGCAAAGTTTGCCTATTTATTTAAGATGCTCCTATCCAATTAATGATGCTTTATCAAAAGTATGGAAACACTCATCTTTAAAGGCCTTTCTAGAAAACCGCTGTTTCTTCAAATTCTAGCTCACAGGTAGAAGGCTATGAGATAGAAAACTCGTAGGACGTACTCGAACTATCGAGTGCCGAATTCGCACCAGGTAAACAACCTACTGAGTCATCGCACCCACATGCACACGTTAAGCTCCCCTGGAGTTACAAGACCGACCTGACAGAAGATAAGTGGTGAATTTTAGGAAGCAGTTGCAAATTAGCAGACTCGATAACTGGGATGAGAGTTTTTTGCCACATACCACTCATCTACTCCGTGTGACCAATGCTGCTTGTGTTTGCTCGGCGATTGGCTGGCGGACCGAGATAGACCCGGTGGTCCCCTCTTAGTGTGGTCCTTATAGCTTTCTACTTCGCGTGGAATCCGATGTGCCCATTCTTTGTGAAGACCCGGTACTTTGTGCGCTGACGCGACGTGGGTGGCACGCGTAGACGGGTGTCTTAGATTCGCCAGCCACTGCATCCCAGCCCGTCTCACGTTGGCCTGACTCTCTTCTATCACCGGGCCCAGTTGAGTGGGAATGGAGAAAGTCCGGCAGACGTTAATCAAGTCTGCTTTCACTACAGATTAATTCGCATGCTAGTCACCATGTTGTGCTCGCCGTTCCATGGGGTACACAGTGGACATCATCGCATGCAACCGTCAAACTGTCGCGTGCATTAGTTTGGTGAATCTACTAATCGCACCTTCTCCCTGGCCAGCAGGGAAGAATTGCTTTCATCTAACTGAAGCTCCTCTGAGATTACAAGACAGGCTGAGAGTCATAGCTGCAACAGCTCTGTCGATATGGCAGCCGGCGCTAATGCAAGGCTCTGTTGTTCGAGCACATCGCGAAATTAACACTTTCTGCTGCACAATTGCTTTACGTCTCCCTAGTCTGACTTAGGTAGTGCTCTGACAGCCGATCATCTTAATACGCATTCCAAAGCACAGTCGAACAGGGGATGCAGTCGGTGGGCACATGCCAAAAAGTTAGCTTCTGCTAATTTCTTATTTAGTCCTTGACGGGCTGCATCAGCGCAGTGCGAGCTAATAACATGTAGGCAAGGTAATGAAGCAGCGGTCTGGTCAAAAGCGGCTACAAAACCCAGAGACAAGACTCGTCGTCCACAAACCAAAACCCTCGACTAAATATAACGCACTGACTGAGGAAAACCTGTACGAGAAAAACTGACATACAGTGAGTGACCAATCTCATGAAGTGTTAACTGAAATTCTGAAATGCGTTTTCGATTAGAAAGGACTACTTTGTCGCGGTTGTAATACTGATTATCTGGTGTCATAATTTTATAAAATTTCGGACTCGGCAGAATGTCAGCTTTTGAATAAACTGCTTTTCAATCTCCCATAGAAACCATATTCGGTAAAAATGACTACTTAAGTAGCATGTGTTTTCCCTATTGATTTTCGATGGTCCTGCAAATTCAAATGTATCTTATAGAACCCATAAACAAAAATATGTTTTCTTTCAGTTAATTAATAGAAAATCACGTCTTTTTTTATATTTTGTACTCCAGGAAGGAGTGTAGTTAGATTTTTAAAAAGGTTTTTTAATTGCCGAATAATTTGGAGCCTGATTAATCGTTGCATTAGCGCTTAGTGATTTCTGTCTACAAGGTGCATGCGTTCCCCGTAAAGAAAATCACAATTTTTTCTGTGCTCTTAAAAAGACACTACGTAGAAGCCATAAAATTTTGCAATGGATGCGGACCATGTTGTACATTTCATGACGAGCTGTGGTAAACGGCGAGGTACGATGCTAGTTGAATGGAAATTGCGAGGCCTAAAAAATATCATAATTAGAAACATTTTAAAACCTAGTTTAACTTTCTCTTCGAGTATAACATATGAAGATGACGTGATTCTTTATCAAACGACTGAAAAAACCATGGTTCTGTTTGCGTTTTTACAAAATATATTTAAGTTTATAAGACCATATGACATCGTACCTGTCCGTTTGGCAATGCTTCTCATGAAATGTACAACACAGTCCGCATCCATTGCAAAATTTCATGGACTCTATGTGACATATATAGAAAGTCGGAAATCAATGCGAAGATGCATGCTAATTAAGCAGTCACTTTTTACCGAGTACGGTTTCCACAGGAGTTTGAAAAGCAATTTATTCAAAAGCTGACATCGTGCCTAGTTCAAAATATTACTGGATTATGCCGCAGAAGAATCAATGTTACAACCCTACCTAAGTAGTCCTTCCTAATCGAAAACGCATTTCAGAATGTCAGCCAACACTTTATGAGATTGGTCACTCTCTGTATATGTGGGGCAAGGTCGCGCGTGGCAGGTGTAGCCCTACCGGATGCTCCGTCGGGGCTCAACTGTAACCATCTTGACACTGCCTTGCCAACAGAAAACGAACACACCGTTTCAATTGTATGTCTAACTTCCAATTGTGCGTGGATTTTATATCTGAGCATTTCTCTTACTTGGAAGGAAAG
Organism: Spirometra erinaceieuropaei; assembly: GCA_902702965.1. Taxonomy (NCBI): domain Eukaryota; kingdom Metazoa; phylum Platyhelminthes; class Cestoda; order Diphyllobothriidea; family Diphyllobothriidae; genus Spirometra; species Spirometra erinaceieuropaei. Next base: position 844,326 of record CACRXP010000026.1, read on the forward strand.
GAAATGAAGACCAACTAGAATGACATACCCTCTAGGGCATACCCTAGGATGTCAAACATTCTCGACTCAGACTTGAAGGGAATGAACGTTAACCAAAAGCAGCGGTGACTGTACCGCGAAAACTATTACTGTTAGAACGGTAGTAAACCTTGTGCGGAGGGAATCTATAAGAAATAACCACGGGCATTTTGGTGACACGTAAAGCGGAAGATTGAAGTAACGGAGACAGAAAAACACCGGGACTGCATGAATGAGTGCACCGTTAATGTATTTAGTCCAATGACGTCTGGCGAAAAATAGCATATCAGCAAGTCATTGGCATACATATGAACGAAAAATGGTCGAAGTTTTTCAATACACTTTAATGACAACTTCGTGCATAATCCACTTCCATGGATACTGTAGTGCCTTCACACCCATATTTAGGTAAAAATATCAGCTGACTAGAGCAATGCCTTGTGAATGCCGATAGGCCAAATAAACCGACCGCAACAGATTACTTCCCTTTACTGCCAACATTTGACCCAGTCTAGGGTATTTTTAGATGAACGTTCATTCTACGATCAGACTAAATCCACGATCTCAACACAGTGGCACAGCATATGCTCGACAGCAGTGGAACTGCTGAAGATCAGGATACTCTGAGAATAAATAAATGCTTGGAAATTCCTCGGAAGAGAGACGACTTTTTAAAGCCGGCTACAGTAATTGCCAGACTTGACAGTGACTTTGGCCAATAACGGAAGCATTTAAATCTCAAAGCGATGCATTTTTTCCTGCAGGAATTGTGGAATGAAAGAGTATTGCGCAGCTGCTTACTTGAGTATTACTCGCAGAATGGCAGCTTTAAATAGGTGTCACAACGAAGGACAGCAGCGCACTGAAAGGACATAGTGGAAAGCCAACGGGAAAACTTAAATGCTTCATAAAAACCACAGCAGCTAGAGTGGGCACGGAGAGAACTTGCCCTAAATATATCCATTTAAAATGATTGGCTCAGCGAGAACAAAATTTCCGTTATTGGCAGTCATAAGTCAGTCAACTCTTTTTAATAGACGGAAATCGTGGCAAAAAAGATCTGCATGGCCGCTGATGCAAGGAGTCTGTCGGTAGGGCATCAGTTTTGACCCAACTGCGAAAGACTCAGTTAATAGGATTCTCACCCACGAGAGCGAGGGGAAGGCTTTTGTGCACCCAACGCTCTAGCTACCTGAGCTACGACGCCCCACCGAACGACGCGAATATAATTGTAACCGCCAGCCATCATAACCGGTCTGGCGTCATTGTTCAAGACCTCGCTGCCTCAAGGTCATTCACCCCTTGCAGCGAGCCGTCCCAGACGAGCTGACCTGAAGTCACACGACCAACAGCTCGGGCATGCCTGTGTCCGCACAGTTGCAGCTGCGCATGCGGCCACTTGAACACGCCACCCCGTGCAACCATCAAAACAAGCCACTGGGACACTACCCCTCGGCAAATGCAACACACAATGACTGGACACCACTCGAGCTTGGCCCACGAGCCTACAAAAGCGGCCGCCACCACCATCTCAGGGACTCTCAGGCATGACTGGACACAGTAAACACCAGCCCTGGCTTCGCCAGTGGCCACTGTCGCCTGAGAGGACAACTCCGGGTTCTGTGCACAATAAACCCCTCATTCTGGTGCCTTCCGTCTTCTTCTTACAACTTGGGATTCGACCTGGTGGTTGTAGCGCTCAGAGCACTTATTCTCACTACTGTGCCGCTACATTACCTTTTGGTCAAGTTTACCCGCCCAACCTACGCAACGTCTTGATCAAGCAAATATGATACGGTAAGCTGGCCGCCCAAGCAGGATTTCCTACGTGATATATATAGAATCCATCAGATGACTACCAGGTGCATGTAATTAATGGGAATCAGTTTAACTGCCTCCGTGAGCAAGCTGAATGTTTCAGTCGTGGAGACCGTAAACTCAATCAATGAAGCATGCATTTGGCTCACGGTGGCGGTATTCTTAGGGCATGTTTTGGAAGAGGTAGATAACTCAAAAGGCCATGCAATACCTACTCACCATCGACCGCGGATGCCTTCGTTGCAAAATTGTCGTCATAGGTCATATTCACTCCTAAAGTTAAATAAATCGAAATCGAGTAGCGAATACCCGCTAGATCACAGGGTTTTCTTAGCTAGTCAGTTGACGAGAACCCGTCCGACACTAGATTGGTCAACATTACAGGACAGAGAAACTCAAGGTTTTCATGTCCCCGCGTACCTATGCATGTGTCTATTCCTGCTTTATCGTTAATACACGATGTTGTGGATTCGAGAAAGCCCCGGCTCCGCGTATGCATGCATGGTCGTGTCTGGCGTCCTTGTTCAAGGAATCACTGCGTCAAGGTCACTCTGCCCTTAAGGCAAGCCGTTTACGTCGCGCTGGCCTGAAGTCACTCGAACGAATTGAGCTCGGACGCACCTGCGTACGCACAATCGAAGCTGCCTATGCGGCCACTTGAACGAACCCTCATGCAGCCACGGAGGTCTGTTAAACGTCACCGCTCGGGAAATGCAGCACACTTATAGGACACGCATTCAGATTGCTCCACAGGCCTAATAAAAGCAGGTGTCACCACTGTATCACGGACTTTTAGGGCATGACTGAACGCAGTCGACACCAGCCCTGGCTTCGACAGCGGTCACTGCTTCCTGAGAGGACAGCACAGGTCCTTCATTCTGATCACTTCTGTCTTTTCCTATAACTCGGGATTTGACCTGAGTATTGCAGCGCTCTTGGTCTACATTCCACCGCTTAGGCGCTGAATGTTACACTAAGCACGTTGACGTGTGGATTCCTTAAAAGTCCTCCATGAAAAAAGATTCAGGTAAGGATCGCTAAGGAAAGTGAGCAGTTGTTTAAGGGATAGGGAATTTCATCAGTAGAAAGAGTTTCACTGACACTAAACAGCAAGTGTATTTTCTTCATCAGAATTGCGCTCCCGTATGAGCTCAACTTCGTAAACTCGGGCTTAGTAGAAGTCCAAACGGTAGCATAAATAATTCCTTGCCAGACGACACATAGCGAGATTGCAAACGGGATCGAATCCTCTCTTTAATTGATAGTGCTACATAGTCACAAGGAACATGGGGCACTCTTCTGTGATATTTGCCTAACATACAGTGTTTCAGACAGTAGTCGATTCCAACCCGGTTTTGACCGTGATCTTTGGTCAGTGTATTCTAGACTCCGCGAAAGCAATCTAAAAAAATCTGACATCTGTTAAACTGTTTTATCTGGAATTGACACCTGAAAATAACACATGAATTACACAGCTTCCGGTAGTACATAATCAAGGGAAAAAATCAACTGCAGTATGCTAGTAGTGTCAGAAACCTCTATAGTGATCCCACAACATCAGTCTATACAAAGTCTACCTATCAGAATATGCACCATCTGAGGACAAATCAAGGCTTCATGGCTCGACACACATTTGGACCTTCGTTTAGATATTATATGATGATACGGTTGAGACCACAATTTGCGGGCTAAATACGGCTACAAAATAAAAAAAGTCATCTGAATCTTGAAATTTGAGGTAATTAACATGAACGCGCAAGATTTCCACTCGGACAAGAGGAAACGTCGCATGAGAAGTTTATTCACAGCCAAGCATATTAGTAAAACGAACATTGGCATCTCAACGAAACAGTGCGCACGAAAGGAGTTTATTTTAGTAACTCATGTTTTTGGAATTTAAGATGGTGAGCTCTTCTTGTTCGGTAGCCTCGTTGATGTTATTCAGCACTTGCGAGACAAATTTCGAAAAGGATTCGCGGAGTGAGTCCCCGTGATTGGGCAACCTTGACTTGATCTTTAAGAGTTTGCTTAACTTTGTCGCTGTAAAAAATTAGTTAAAGAATTGTAACTCTTACGTAAGCAAGCAATGTCCTGATCATCCGCACAAGCGAACACATTTTGTACTACACAACAATTCGCATCTTTGATACTGGCATGTGAAGCCGCAATCTTGTACCTAATAATAAATGAGGAAACAGCATTTACCATTCTTCCAGCTCATCCCCATGAGTTATTTCGTTTACGTTGTACAAAAGCACCAATCCATGGATGCCTTTAAAAATCGCAGGCCAACAGCTCTGGTAGCTTTTGCTACCACTTACATCCCACAATTCAATATCGACCTTTGTGGGTTTTGACTTAATTGGAATAAGCATGTCATACTCTAAAATTCTTTCCAGTTCAAATAAATTGTCAATTCGTTACCTCAATGCTTTTGTCGGGCGGTATTCGGAGTTGGATTGTTCAATTGCATCCGATAAAAAATTGCAAAAATACGACTTCCCACTCTACAAATTGGTTTTTCTGAAAATAATTTACTCCTTGTGGACCAACTACAGCAATCTTTATATGTGCCATTCTGAAAGCTAAATTTGACTGCACGTTGTCACGGTAAACAATTCTCATCTGGCCCGCATTATAATTATTAATGTTATCGAGACATTAAAAGCAGCATGTCGCGGAGGAATATTCTACTGAACGTTTAATGACGATTACATCCAGTTAGGCAAACGTCAACAACTCAAGCACATTAGCATTTTTATTCGGGCGGCTGCTTAACTTTAATAACAGCGCCTCTGAAATGCCGATGGAAAAATTAGGCAAATGGATTGTCTGCTGGTTTGAAACACGTTGGCAAGCGTGTATTTTCGGCAATTTATCATCAGACCATTATCATTACATGAAGAATAAACTTGTGAACCATGGGCTTGGTTTATCTGTCCCAGGAGTGTTAGTTAATCCTGTTCGTCTTTCCCATGCTGCCTGCAAGAAGGAGACAGCGTGTTGTCATTTTTGGAGTTAGGGTAAGGGGTGGTAATGGGAGGAGTTTGGGATAGAATGTAATGGCTGTCTGTATGTGAAACGTGTGAATTACATATTGCTGCTATCAGGGATTAGGGAACGTGCAACCACAAACTTTCTTTTGGCCAAGGAATATAGACTGCCTGTATGAATATCTTCTGACAAGAGCTCGTTGGATACAAGAGTTAGCGAGATAATTTTGAAGTTGCATAAGGTGGCCTACCTATGGAAATACTTTGGACAGCACACAAGTTCCGGATAATAACGGCAACCGGGAAAAGGATGTTCTTATCGTTTAGGGGCAGTATTCTTGTTCATTTCTGATGTGCATTTTATAGATGCACGTACTGGTATTCGCTAAATTTTAAACATTTCGTAGAATATGAAGGAGCGAAGATTTTGACTATCACATATAGTTTGGTAATGGCACTACCTTCGTGAATGCTTAACGCAACCATTTATTTATTCATTTGCCTGGTATTTGAGTGTTTAGTCACGTTTGTATACCTGAAATAGCAATTCTCGAAGAAGGCGATGAATGCACATATGATTTATCCAAAATAAATGGTCAACTGTGGGAGACAAAGTGAAGCACTCCACCCCCAAAAGCGCCTGTTTATTCTTCAGGTCAGTTCAAAAATTGATCGAGATATTGTTCGTCACATATGATACGATTGGCGTTTCCCACCCTGTCTAAACTTCATTGGAGATTAAGGAAACTCTCAGGACAAGGGCAACGCGTGCAGCACGATTTTGAAAACATAAGTGAAAGTTATATTTTTGGATCCAATTTCTTAAAATCTTGCACAGTTTTCCAGTGTAGATCTGACAAAATTTCCTATTTTTCGTCATAAAACATCTTCGCTTCCCCTCGTGTGTCGTCGATCTGTCATAAAGCAGAAATCTAGTGTCAGTTTTTCACTCAACATAGCCTCAATCCTATTAAGTGTTACCTGTATATACAAAAGGTTCTGCTCATAAAATTTTGAATAAAATTACATTTTAAACGATAAACCGTCTCCACCGACCACTTTTGTCGTCGGTTTATTGACTAGTAAAAGAACTCTATTTTATCCTACATAGCCTTATTATCTAATTCAAATTTATTCACACTTCTGTTTTGTCACCTGCGAAATTGTAATTTACCCGTTTTTTAAGTTTGCATTCCGTTATTGAGTAAAATTTGCTTAGTATAAATTGTGCTGTCTGGTCCACCAATATTGACAGCTTTCAGAAATCGTTTCATCACCCTGCCAACACCTGGCCACACCTTGTAAATGGCCAAGCGCGGCCATGGCCACGCCTAATTTGAAGAAATTTTGAGGACCTCCCAATCGTGTAGGTGACCACTTCTGCATTGCAAGGTGCTAAATTCAGTTTATTTCAGTTTATTTGGTAAGGATAATAGGCAAAGCCTTTGAAAACCCTATTGATTACATGTCAGCTCGTTAGAATAACTGTACACGAACAAAAAAATATTCACTATTAAAACAGTACTTGGTTCATTTGAGTAGCATTGTCTCAGAGAAAATATTTGTCTGGACCAGGGGTATTAGTTCAGATTCAGACCGTCGAGGGAAAACAGGGGACACAAATAATCATTCAAGCGTTTCTTGAAGAGTTGCAGGGATGTAGCCTCCACGACTGACTGAGGGAGATCGTTCCATTTCTCCACTACCCTCTGCGTGAAAAATTCGGAACGGAGATTCAGCCTGGACATTGTTGTCCGTAACTTCATCGGGTGACCACGAAGATTGGGTGAAAGGTGCCACTGAAACATGTCCTCAAATTTAAGTCCATACTCTCTGTGTAGGAATGGCTTTTTAGACCGTTTACCAGCTTTGTTGCACGCCGTTGTACCCGTTCGAGGCATTCTTGGTCCTTTACCAGCCATGGCCGCCATGCTTGTATGCCATATTCTAAGTGGGGCCGAACAAATGTGCC
>CACRXP010000026.1:853446-887381 GCA_902702965.1 Spirometra erinaceieuropaei
CCCACGGCGGTCGCGCACATGGTCTTGTCATTTTTATTGGACAATGGGAATCAATCAGACGCTCTATAATCCCGCGAAAGTACTGCCAAAATTCGTCTGAATCTTCTGTGTTGACCAACCAGGTTTCCTCCAAAAGAGTGTGTCTCATTGCGTTAAAGTCACCCTTCCAAATATTTCTGCGACTCTTGATTTTTGGTTGTTGGTTGGATAGGAGAGAGCACACGCTGGTAAAAGCAATATGATCGCTTAAACCGAGTGGAGGTTGTGGATTCACTTCCTTTATGAGTCCTTCTTCTTGACTGAAAACGAGATCTAAACAGTTAGATCGTTGTCCTTCTCTCATTCTTGTTCCGAATTTTATGTGCTGAATGAGGTATTCATTCAGGGAGAGCTGTAGTAGCTTGTGGTCAAATGACGTGGACGGGGCGTTTGTTAGGGGAATGTTCCAGTCTATTCCTGGAGCGTTGAAGTCACCCAGAAGTAGTAAGTTCTCCTGCTTACATAACAACTCCAGTACACTAAGTAATTCCATATCGGCGATTTCATTCGAGCTGGGAGGCCGATAGACAACACACAGGTTCAGTGTCGGTAATTGTTTGATGCATATCTTGCATGAAATTATTTCAAAATTTCGGGGCGCACTGTCGGATATTTCTCGTTGACAGCACGCAATTTCATTTGACACATAAATAGCTGTGCCTCCACCTCTACGGTGAAATCTGTCACAACGGAACAGTTGGTAGCCTTCAATTCCGACTTCGCTACTACTAATTTCCTCAGTCAACCATGTCTCTGTTAGGACAATTATGTGTGGCTTCTGTTCAGAGACTAGTAATCTGAGTTCATCTAGCTTGTTGAGAAGACTCTGACAGTTAGTGTAATAGATTTCTAGACAGCGGCCACTGGTTCGAGCAGCCTCAGGAGTTGGCACGTTTGCATCGGTTAGGCTGTCAGAATGACGGCCTTCGGCCAGAGAAATGTCCTTTTGACGTGAATTATTTGTCCGTTCTTGATTTGTAGGTGTGTTTTGCCACTGTTTCTCCGCTTTTCCAGCTCCGTCATCAGCTCTCTCATTTTCATTCGCTCTTTTGGCTCGTAATCCGGCTGAAAAAAAAACTTCAGGATGCTGACCCCGTAGAGATGATTTTCTCTGTAACAGAAGCTGGGCCTGTGCTTCAGTCTCCAAAATGACTTTTAGGGGTCGAGGCCGGGAATTGGAACCGGATGCTGACTGACTCTTCCCTATTCGGAATGCTTTGAGAACACTTAGTGACTCATCGTCTCTTAACAAAGTTTTCGCATACACTTGAAGAAGGTCTAAGTAATGCTTAACTCTCTCCTTTGGTACTGCTGCCGTTGATTCGGGTACTCCTTTTATAACTACATTTTGCTGGCGACTGAACCTAGTGCTCGTTGTTGTCACACATCTTTTGAGTGACTGAGCGTTCATCTCCAGTTTACTAGTTTCGCTGGTTTCGGATGAACTAGCTATTGGGCTAGCGAAACTGAGATCCGTGTACGATTCATTTATCTTCCTGTTGATAACCCTTCCTTCTGTGTTTCCGAGGTGTTCGTCGAAAAAGTTTACCTCAGTTTCTTTCAAAACCTCTTCCTGAATATTCGGTCCACAAGGTGTTCCGATATCTTTATTGTTTAACATATTTGAAAGCCTCTGGCGGTCCTTCGTAGGCCTCCTGGTCGTTCTCCTTCGCTGGTCTGCGTGTACGTAGGCGGCCTTCGTTTTTTTGGACCGTACAGAGGTGCGCGTTGTTTTTCTGGAATGTTTCTTTGTTATCTGAGTTCGCTTTGGCAGGTCTTTTTCTCGCCTGAGAGACTGGCATTCAACTGTGTCTAGTTCCCTGGACGAACATTCGTCAGTTTCAGCGTTTGATATGGCTAAAGAAGCCGTGGTTGCATATGTTTTTTTCGGATTCTGAATTGCCGAATTCGTCGGCTTCTTCTCTTCACGTAAGTGGTGAGTAAGCTGCCTTAACTTTTCTACCTCCATTTTTAGACCTTTTAACTCCCCCTCCATTTTTGAAAACTTATGGATGAGTCCAAAACATGTGGTACAGATTTCATCGTCGTATGTGACATCCCCCAACATCACTAGACTTTTTGCGCGTTTTACGGGCATTGGTCTGACAGCAGAACGTCCAACACTGCAGTCATTAATATCATGCGTAATAGAACATGTATTATTATTTTTAAGGACGATGGCGTGGGTCAGTGGCCTAGTGGTGACGTCGGTTGTCTGTCCGACCGATGGACCGGGTTCAAATCCCGCCTTGGGCATGCATTTTACACAGTGTTTTGAGGGCATTTCTCTGAATAACACTACCGAGTTTACAAGTTTCAAACGGTTTTCTTAAAGGTATGACACGAATTTTCAACCAGATCGAGGATATGAGGTAAACGACTCAGCCTTTCGTAGGTTTTGGGGATTGCTCCGTGCTGTTGCAGAGAGGCGACTGGACGAAGATAGGTTATCCCTCACAAGTCCTGGTGTGGTCGGAAGGAGATAGGTTTTCCGAACGAGACTCCCGTTGAAATTCTGTGAGAATCGAGATATTGCTGTGAAGAATCGACTTGTAAATTCCGAGAGGCCGTCAGGGTGTCCAGGACTCAGGAGACTCGAAAAAGTTAAATCCCTCGGAGGTCGAAAATTTCAAACCGAATTCAAAAGACGCGGTCTTCAAAGATATATCCTATATCACTCATAAAGTACCAGGAATTTTCATATTGGGAGCAGAGGTTATGTCTCGAAATAAGCTGATTAAGGTATGTATGTATATTATGTATGTATGTATATTGAAGGGTTGCAGGCAGAGCCCTTGATGACCCTATTTATGTACAGTGCTTTCGCAGATTCATACTCAAAAATAAAATAAAATTGCAGGCATTTAAAATGTGATTGGGTCACAGTTCAATCGTAATCATAAGGTAGTGCATGGGGTCACTGTAAATTGGTGCGGAAGATTGTATATGACAGATTTTACAAAACTGGCTGAGCATAGTCATGCTGTACAAGCCGATTTCTGTCGAAAACTAGACGAGCAAGTTTTCTTTTAAACACACAAACTGTGTCAGCCGTCACCATCTCGCTTGGAAACGAGTTCCACGGCCTGACAACCCGCTGGCTGAAAGAAAATTTTCGTCGGTCTAAACGTGTTCGCTCATTCCCGACTTTGAAAGCATGGCCGCGTAGTTGGTTTGTACGGGCGAACTCAAAGAAGTCCTCTGCTCTTAATGAGCAACCCTGGCCGCGAACAATCCGGAACGTCCAGAGTAGACTGCAGTTTATTTGTCTATAAGAGAGAGGGAATAGGCCAAGCAAATTTAGCCTCTCCTGATAAGACAAATGCTTTAGACCGTCGACCATCTTTGTCGCTCTGCGTTGCACCTGTTCGAGTAAGTTGATATCCTTCCTCATCCATGGTGAAGCTGCTGGCATTCCATACTCTAGATGAGGTCTTACAAAGACACCAAAGAGTCTTTCGAAGAGTTCAGGAGGAAATATTTTAAATGCACGTCTGATCCAGTGTAGAGTACTAGTTGCCTTCTGGACCATCTTTCTGCAGTGTTCTGATGGCGATAGATTTGTGGTCGTCCATACACCCAGATCTCTGTGTCTTTCCACAGTTTCTAACCTCGTCCCGTCAATATAATACTGGTGTTTGGGAGAGGCATTGCGGCCGGTGTTCAGGTGCAAAACCACGCATTTGGACACGTTAAACTTCAAAAGCCATCTGTTCGACCAAGCACACAGTTTGTTGATGTTCGACTGCAACTTCTCTGTGTCATCATCACACTTGACTTCACTCCATATTTTTATGTCATCCGCGAACATGAGAGCCTCGCAATTCACTTCGCTGATGCAGTCATTAACATAAATCAGGAAGAGTACTGGGCCTAAGACAGAACCCTGTGGGACACCACTTTCCACCTTTACCCATTCCGAGGTAGAATTACTAACGACGACTCTTTGTAGTCTGGAGGACAGAAAACTCCTGATCCACTATAACATTCTTCCTTGAATCCCTACATCCCAGATATTTTTCAAAAGAAGCCTGTGTGGGACACTGTCAAAGGCCTTCTTGAAGTCAAAAAATATGACATCTACTGGAAAACCCTTATCGGTAGCTCGTGTCCATTTCTCGTGCGAGTAAAGAACACTCGTTAAGCTGCAGTGTCTTGGACGAAAGCCGTGTTGGGCATCGCACAATATTTTGTTCTGTTCCAGGTATTTCATCAAGTGTCTTTTGATAATGCGTTCCATTATTTTACACGCGATGCAAGTAAGACTGACAGGACGATAATTTCCGCAGTCAAGTCTTGAGCCTCCTTTATGGATCGGAGTAATCAGTGCGCACTTCCATTCTTCCGGTAGCTCGCCGTCTTCAAATGACTTTTGAAATATTGCGGATAAGGGTTTACACAGTTCATTAGCAAGTTCGCGAAGTGCTAGGGCGGGAATTCTATCTGGGCCAGGCGATTTGGCAGGTTTCAGCCGGAGTAGCTCGGCCCTAACAATGGTAGATGAAAAGAGTGGTTCCTCGGTTAAGGAGGGTAGGGAGGGGATAGGATTGGGAAGGGTACTGGGAGGAGAGGTTGTTTGGCGAATGGATGGATGGGCAAATATAGCATTAGGTTCTCGGGTGAAGACGGACTGAAAGAAGTCGGAAAGGAGGGACGCTTTAACCTGGTCATCAATCTCCACTTTGCCATCTGCAGACCTGAGGGCAGGGATTAGCTCCTGAGTCCTTTTAGTACTTCGTATATAACCATGTAAAATTTTCGGATGCTCCAACGAATTTCGGAGTATGTTTAGTTCAAACTTCTTTCGCAGCTTTGAGGCCTCACTTTTACAGACGTTTCGTTGCCGCTTATATTCCTGTAAGTGTTCGTCGGAGCCAGTTAGTCTGTAACGCCTCCACAGACGATTCCTTTTTCTGAAAGAGGCCTTCAAGTCCGGGTTTATCCATTTTGGGCGGTTTGTGATTGTCTTCCTTCTAAGAGGACAATTGGAATAAACAATCTCTCTCAGTAAGGAACTGAAAGTATTCCAGTTATCGTTTGCTCGACCATGCAGTTCAGTCTCCCATGATATAGCTGCCGCTTCCCTCCTCATGAGAGAATAGTCACCTTTCCAACTGTTTCTCTCCCACCTCTCGGGTTGGGCGGGTTTGGAACACAGTGAGTACTCGAAGTAGAGCGTGATGTGGTCGCTTGACCCTAATGGCTGTCGGTCCTGCAGGTCTAACACGTTTTCCTCCTCTCGGGTAAAAATAAGATCAAGGCAGTTCGACTGCTGCCCTTCCCTGACCCGTGTTCCAAAGGTAACATTCTGGCAGAGAAGTTTGTCCGTTGCCCATTGTAGTAGTTTGTGATTAAAGCTGTCTTGCGGCCCTTGTGCAGTCCACGTTAGCCAATCAATGCCAGGAGCGTTAAAATCCCCAACGATAAGGACGTCTTTCTTCTCGCTAGCTTGGTACAGTTCGGATATGAGCATGAGATCTTGGTCAGAAGTATGGTTAGGTGAACGGTACACCACCGAAAGCGTCAATGCTCGGACATTCTTAGTGGATATGGTAACGCTTAGCAGTTCCACATCCCGTACCGGTCTGTGTACATCAGCCATAGCGCTTAGCTTGCAAGTGACATAAATTATGACTCCTCCTCTGTTATTCTGTTATTCTTTTTAAAGAGGGGTTTTTTCTCCTGTAAAATTAATTCAATCGTTTTTAACTTTTTCCGAGGAGTTTTTTTCACCCCTCAATCATCATGTTTCTCAATTGACTTCTAATTCAGAAACTATGAATTGCATCTTGTAAAGATTCGGCCTACCTCGTCTAAAACTCGCATGCAAATTTATTTTAACTTGCTTTGATGGGACCCCGACGGGTCTTTAATAAAAATTATCTATCTATCTATCTATCTATCCTCCTCCTCGGCTTAGTCTATCTCTCCTGAATTGCTGATATCCTCTAAGTGATATTTCTGAATCTGCGATATCTTCAGTAAGCCACGTTTCTGGGAATGCCATAATGTCTGGCTTAATTTCATCAACTAAGTCTCTTAGTTCATCTAGTTTGTTGAAGAGGCTTTGCACATTTGCGGATATAACCTTCAATGACTGATTTGTTGGAGAGGCCCGGCCTTCATTGTGACGGGTTCTGACCACAGGAAAGACCCCTTTGTTTGGACTATTTGTTCATTTTTGACCTCCAGCCCTTTCTCTCCTCTGCCAATTCTCTCCTTCAATTCTGACCTCAGCTCTCTCATTTTCAGTCTTTCCCTCGGTTCGTAGTCTGGTTGAAAAAACACTTCCTTGTGCGAATTGCGTAAGGTCGTTCTACTTTCTAACAAAAGCGCTGCTTGGGCTTCGTTTTCCAAAATGACTTTCAGGGGTCTTGGGGATGTTTTTAGGTCACGATTTGGAACCGCTCTGCCTAGTCGGAAAGCTTTTTTAACGGTGAATATTTCCCCATCCTGCAGTACGGCACTGGCCTACTGATGGAGAAGGTCTAGGTCGTGCGTCACTCGTTCCTTCGGAATGCAGGACGTGGACTCTGGGGCGCCCCTTATGACAATATTTTGCTTACGATTTATGGAAGAGCTCATTACTGTCCCGTCCGCGCTAGGACGATATAATGCTACTGTAGTATTCCCGACGGCTGTTGTCACTTCGACATTTGAATGGTTTTCGGCCGGCGAAGGGAGTTTAGGGCATGGATTTTCATGTGACGTACTTGCTCCGGCAGTGGAGCTCTTACAATCATTACCCTGTTGCAATGTACTGCACGAAGGCTTATCGTGTCCTTTTCCATAAACGGAATGGTTAGGACACTTTCCAGATGAGTTAGCCTTGTGAAGAAGTGGAGTAACAGAATTGCCTTCCAAGAATAACGGCGAGTCCTTGTAGTTCCTAACAGATCTTCTGAGGGTCACCCTGGCTTTCCCAACTTTATTGTTCGATGATTTGCCAGGTTTTGTTACTATAGCAGGTAATGGAACCTGACTTATTTTTAATGCATTAGTGTCGACTGCCACGTTATCCACCGGAACTGATTTGTCTAGAGTTTCCTCTGGAGACATAACTCGCTTCCTCTTCCTGACTGGCTTTGACTATTCCGCGCTAGCGCCTTTATTAGTAGGATGTTCGTCGCCGATCGATCGGAAATTTGGCGGATTATTTGGTAATTCTATCTTACTGTGCTTAAGAATAGCCATGATGATGTCCGTCAGTAGGCCTTGCTTCTCTTCTAGTCTCTGGACCCGCTTTTCAAGTTCCTTACAGCCGACACAGCGACCGACAAGCGCAGAATCCGTCCCGTCTGTCATACAGTTTTCGAGGCCTCTTGGCAGTGCATCGGTTCTTATTTCCTGTCTTATCTCTTCGAGCCTATTGTGCGTAATCTCCCTGGAGTCTAATGATTCCAGCGGCATTTTATCGCAAGAGACTGCTAATGAATTAAAGACCGTTTTCAGCTGCTCTTCTGTAGCTGATAAATATATCTGACTAGCGCAAACCGTTCATCGATAGCGCAGTGGCTAACACTGTGGCCTCCGAGACCGCAGGTACCGAGTTCAAATCCCGGTTGCACAACTTTTGTGAACGAGTTTTTTGTTTAAGTGGGCCAATTAGACGCCATTGGTCTTTTGCTATGTCTGGGGTAAGCGTTGAGGTTCTCTCGTCCTGTGACTGTTTATGACATATTGACAAGTAATTCGGCGTCCATTTTGTGTCTGATACTTCTTTATTTTCCAAGTTATACCATTTAGGGTATGCGTTATGCCTATTAAGGTGCAGTAACATATGTATTAGTATAATTTCACTTATGATTTTGCAAACAATGTTGAAAGTACAAATATTTGTTGTCGTTGAGTAATTATTCGTTGCTATGAAGCGGAATTGCAAATGCCCGAAATAATGCCGGAAGTTTCAACGGGTAGGTGTTGTATGTGCCTTATTTTCTGGAATACATAAAACTGCCTGTAGTGGCTGGGACCGTGGACACACTGGAAGGCAGATGCTTGACGATGGATTTGCGCGAATTCTGTTTGAGGGCAAAATCATCGTTGACCACAGCAAAGGATTTGTTTCAGGTGCTGCGGCACTATCATCCGGAGCTACCCAACGACCCAAGGACGCTACTGCAGACGCCTCGAACTTGCGTTAGCAAGTCCCTGAAGAGAGGAAAATACGTTTACCTCGGTCTCGAACGCTGCCTTCTCGACGAATTGCGCCTTTGCCCACTAACGGGCATTCCTGAAGTGCACGTTCAATTGCACATTGACGGAATGAAAGACTTTAAATCGTCTGCTCAGTGCTTGTGGCCGATCCTTGCTCGTGCTAACCACCCCGTTGTTGGGCAGCCCTTTGTTGTTGGAGTGTTCTGTGGTTTTGGTAAGCCCGAAACGTTGGAAGACTTTCTGGGCGATTGTGTTAGTGAACTGAAAGGCCTTCTCACCACGGGCCTGCGCGATCCACGTACAGAAAGTGTCATCAAAGTTGATTTGCTCAATGTGATTTGCGATATCCCAGCCCGCTGTTATGAACGACAAGTGAAGGCCCACAATGGCTACTATGGATGCGACAGGTACGCTATTTTGTATTTGCAATCGTAACTGCTGTAGATGCTGTCACAAAGGGAAACATATTGCGAATCGCATGACCTTCCCGCAGTACAGTGGCCGTCTGCGTGATGACAGGTCGTTTTGTTTGCGAAGTTAGGGACCGCATAATAAGGCCAGATCTCCCTTCGAGGATTTGCCTATCGACATGGTTTCCTGATTTCCAATTGTCTACATGCACGAAGTCTGCCTCGGTGTTATGCGAACATTGTGGCATACTTGGCGACTTGGTTTTGGTGGCCACTCTGTGTCATTAAACGCATCTATTAAGCTATGCAGTCACTGTCTACCGACAGAATTTTCACGCAAGTGTAGAACTCTTGACTTCCTGGCGTTTTGGAAGGCTGCCGAATATCGGAAATTCCTCCTATACATAGGCTTCGTTGTTTTGTCCCCGTATTTAGACGGACCCCGTTATAATCATTTTTTACAGTTTTCCGTGGCAGTGAGGCAGACTTCCTCAGAAACCTACTGACGGTTCTATTGGGCCTGCCCTTATGCCACAACTTCTGTTGGACGGGCGGATCCTAGGAGAAGTCCTTCATGGCCTGTCCACTTTTTCCTGTCCTGAAAGGTAAGTTCGATTTTTGTTTATTTTCACGCGCAGATGCCATTGCCCAACATCCCCGTTTTGGCAACTGCACTATAGAGATATTTCGACGGACAGCAAGCAGGTGGTTTCATGGATCACAGGACCGGTACGGAGGAAGATCGACACGCCGGCGGAACATTCGTAAGGTACAAACTTTCGGGATTTTCATCCACATTTGTTTAGACTACAGAAATCACCATACCTGCCGCCACATGCCCACAATTATCCCCCGCCAATGAACCGGTAAGCAAATTTATCGAATTGTCAATCCTACACAGCATGCTATTTACCTTATGTGATTTTTACTATTAAAATCGTACGTATTGGATACAGTATATCATTACTTCCGTTGCGCCTGCATTACGTATGTCTTACGAAAGTTTTTTCTTTATGCAGTAACTACCAATGGCCAGTGAAAGTGACTTCTCATCCTGGATACGAAGGTCGCTGAAACCCCCATGATCCGAGACAGGCTTTGTACATTTATTTAATTTACATTTTATTTGATAAAAATAAAATAATTGAATTGAACTTTGTACATTTACATTTTTTGACCTACGTATTCAATAAATCGTCCTTCCACAATACCGCCTTCCGACTTTACCATCTTCGGTATCCGCATTTGCCCTGTTGTGGGCCGCTTACCGCCGTAACCTATCTTGCTTGAGACCTGGAGGTTCGCTGTGACTCGTTTCGGGGTTTTACGTTAGGCGACCGTTCGTCATGGTTGGCTTTTACGGCCAAAAAAATCGAGGCCGCTATGAATGGACAAAAAAGAGAAAAAGCCCGCACGAAAAATTATTTTTCAAGGTGTGGCCAAGTGTGGCCAATGTGTTGATGACCACACCATAGCCACACCGTTTGGCCACACCTGGACGCACCATAGCCGCACTTGCCAACACCATATTTACCTCGGCCAAGTGCGGCTGGTGCTGGCAGGGCTCGTTCGTCTTAATAATAGTTTAAATCTTCCTCGAATTTCAGCCCATACAATCTTCGTAACCCTTCCTTGATTATACCTCCTCCAGCTTCCTACACCTGTATGCATTCTCTATTTTTCGCTTCCAGATATACTTTCCTCTGGAATAACCTTCCAACAAATATAACATCTTCAGAAAATCTAAACACATTTAAGAGAAGGCTACGGCTTTATCTGAATACTGACACGATTAAACTTTTATTTTCCTCATCCTTCCCAGACAGCTTTCTCTATGACACTGAGAAAGGGCCACTGGGAATTTAGGACTCGGCCGTTAAATTACCGCATTCCCTGACATTTCCTTCTTTTCTGAGACGTATCGTTTCCTAGGATCCCTCATCAAAGTGTTACTTTTGCGGTTTTTCATTCCGTCCATCGTACTCTCACAAAATGCGATCTATCGACGCTCTTGGCGGAACCTTCTGTATTTGTCATAGACTAGTAGTCTGGTCGCATCATGAAAATGCCTGTAAACTAACATTAAATAAATTAAATTAAATTAAATTTAAATTAAATTAAAGTAAATTAAATTAAATCTTCCTTGCCCCATCCTCGGCTTGATTCTGCTAAATGTAACCGATCGCATCTGGGTTCATATCTCCTCGAAACTCGTTTTCAATTCGCCACTTTGACATGAATGGCCTCATCCGGCATATGAATTCTCCCATGATGATTCCCGACCCGATCGTTTTGCTCAAGTCTACATACAGGCCAGTCCTGCCTGACCCGCCTTATTACCCCTCCAGGAATTTCGGCATGCAATGCCATATACAGTCCGGTCCTGCCTGCTTTTTATAAACTAAGAAACGAGAAATTTTTTCCCCTTGAGTTCTAATCCAATCATACTCATTTTGTTTATGTTAGAAGTTTTTTACTGCTCGCTCAACATTCTTTGTAACATGCTACTTATTCAAAAACTATGAATTAAGTACTCTAAGAATTCTGTATATCTCGTCCAAAATTCTAAAATTAATGTAAAGGTTATCCTCCCTTGCCATGATAGGACCCCCACGGGTCTTGAATAAAAATTGTTATTTATATTATAAAAGGCCTACTTACAAGAAAATTTCAGATAAACGAAATCTGGTTGTTTTCCGGATCAGAACGACTACATATATACCGGATGACAATATCAACGCATAAAGTACGAACCCCGACCGATCAAGAAGATCTCTTGTAATCTATAGCCTGAATTTTGACTGCACAAATTTCGCTGACAACATGAACATTTGGAGCATCATCCCAGCTTATATCGAAAAAAACTTTTGTAGCAATCCAAACTGGACTACAGGAATGATCAAATCTCCTGACCTTGAATTGAATCTGAAAAATCTCAGCACTATTTTCCGCATTGATGTTGTTCAACCCTCCCTCAGATATCAGATCTTACGTTATTTAGTCGTCCATACAACTTTCGTAATTTTTCCTTGATCATACCACCATTCGCTTTCTCCACCTCTAGACGACCTCTTCTTCGCTGTCTGATGCACATTTTTGAAGTAACGCCTTAATCAACATTATATCGTCGAGCAATCTATAGCCGTTTAAGTGAAGGCTGCGCCTGTAGCTTAGAACTAAGTCGATTAAGGTTTTATTGTCCTCGTCATTCCTGAGTGGATTTCTCCGTGCTGAGTTAGGAAAGTTTGAGGGAAATAGGCTTGCGTCTTTGAACTGCATATTCCTCACATAGAAATCGAAAGAATCAGCAACAATATAAGGAAATTGCTGCACCTAGGGTATGTAGACTTAGATTGACAATTCTCACTGGCTTTATGGTCACTCATTTAGATATTTCGATTGTTTCTGCAACATGTATCAGTCAAGCCGATGCTTGGATGTGCCTAAAATTGGGGTCTTAGAATTGCGTCTTGTAGGTTATTCCACAGTCCCACAGCACGGTTGGATAAACAGCACTTTCTCTCAACCAATCATCCTTGGGGAACATGTAGTTTGAAGGGATGCCCCCGGTGTGACATCACGTTAACATAGAATGTCCGCGTATTGAGGGACCTGATTTCGATTTCAGAGACACAGCATGGTGCATTTGTAAAAAATGGCGGACGGGGGCCACCTGTGGGACTATTCGTTCTGTCGATGAAAATTTTCTCAAGCATTGTGGATGAAATTCCAGATTTGTATAACATCTTCAAACATGTCACAAACACATCAATCTTTAATGAACAAGCGAAGGAGAATCGACCCGACCACTGAGCCTTACGGGATTCCACTCCCTATGACTGTGCCATTGCAGTATGCGGACAACATGGAAACGACCGACAAGGAAATTCTGGGTAAATTTACAAAATTTCCTTCAAATGTCCGTTACTCTCTATTTGTAGAGAGGATGCTGGTGCGGAACACTATCGAATGCCTTCCTAAAATCAGCGTAGGTCACTTATACATTATGTTTTACGCCGAGTGCTCTCGTCTAGCCTTGTATTGTCATAACAAGGTTGTTGTTGACGATCTTCCCCTACTTAGACCGTATAGCGCATTTGAGAAGGGTTATAGGCTACCAAATATGTCATTAATTCATTTTGATCGTCCTCTCAATGACTTTGCTGCAAGCGAATGTCGGAATAATGCGCCTCGGAAAAAGGACAATTTCACTCTTCGCGTGTGTTCTCGCTTTCCACGATCTTTCGGCAGAATCTCAGGCGTTTATCAATGATGCATCTTGTTCTCCGAAAACACGACATACTTCCTAAGGTGCCTCTCAGATAAACATTTGGGGTCATAGTGCTGCGCAGACTGAACCTCATCCGTTTTGCTCGCCATGGAACCTCCTCAAGAATCAATTCTTGACAGTTCTTTATTCGTAACTGAATTATACTGATTATACTGAATAATGTTTCTTCGTAAAAACTTCCAATTTTAAATCCGTGAATGGCCACGATGAAACGGGCAAGCCAGGCTACGTGATAGTGACCGTTGAACGGAAAGCGTACGTACGCATGCTGTCTAAAGGTTCCCACCATTTCACAACTGACCATTCACTCGACTTTGTGGACTTCGCAACCGGTAGGCACACCAGTGTCATCGAGACTTACCGGAGCAGGCAAAAAGGGGGTTATAGTAAATTCTTTGGATACGTAAATAAGTCGAAACTCAACCGGGACTGCATCGTCTGTCTAAATGATCGCCGGGGAAATACGTTATCTGACAATTCACATAAGGCGAACCTGTTGTCCGATTTTTCCACGTCCGTGTATACCGAGGAGCCTGCTTTTGATGAAAGAGTTCACCCCCCCCCAATTGTCAAATCAAACAATACAATTAGCACGGTGGCCTTCACAACAGACACGTTACGGAAAACTTTGAGTCAACTACAGCCCACTAACTCGCCTGGTCCGGACGGCGTGCTCGCAAAAGACCTGAATGGACTCTCTGACCAACTGGCCTCTCCGTTATCCAGGATCTTCAGTAATTTGACGGAGACCGGGGCTTTGCCTACCAACTGGACGAAAGCATATACAAGTCCCATATATAAAGGTGGCGAGGGAACAGCCTCAAATAGATTCAGACCAGTAAGTCTAACAAGCATCCTTTGCAAGGTGACGGAAAAAGTAATAAAAACGGAACTGGTGTGACATCTCGGAGAAAACATCGTGCCCAGTTTGCATCAGAATGAATTTCGAAAGGGAATTAGACGAAATCGATCGACATGAGTTTATCAGTGGACGCCGTGCACATTGACATCAGAAATTCTTTTGACATTGCTCTACACAGACGACTTATATTTAAACTACGTCAAGCAGGCGTGAGTGGAAAGCTGTTGAATGGTTAGCCGATTTTCATACGGGCAAATCTCAGCGTGTGTGTATTGAAAACGCTAAATTGGAGTAGGTATCCGTCCACAGTGGTGGTGCGCGATGTAGCAATCTAGGTCCAATTCTGTTCTCAATATATGTGAAGAGCTGCCTGGACCGTTTGAACTGCGAGTGCGTAATGTTTGCCGATGAGTTGCGAAAATTCCCATTGTAAAATTCAAAAGGCAATTTAGCGAGCATACGTTTGCTTTCGATAAATTCTCTTCAGGCCTGTACATTTATATGGCTATTGAAGTAATGAATGCAAAAGATACGGGCAAATAGATAAGGACCCATAAAGCTATCCAAAACTGCTTGGGCAGCGCTTGTTGGCTACGGCAGAGGCGGATGCAATTAGGCTACGCCGACCGGTCCTATGCGCGCAGAAGAATTTCATGCAGGCCCCACAGTTACCATGGGTCAAAGCCACCAAGCCAGCCACCCGCATGTAATTACCTTCGCCGGGACCCACCTTCTCCCGGCGCCGACTGGAATTATGGTGTTTCACCCTCCCCCTCCCCTACCCTCCCCTCTCCAAACCCATGCTACAGATTAATTATCTATTTGCCCGTATATTTTGCATTCATTACTTAACTTGCCATATAAATGTACAGGAATGAAGAGAATTTATCGAAAGCAAACGTATGCTCGCCAAATTGCCTTTTGAGTTTGCCGATGACTTCAAATTGTTGAAATCAATAGAGAATCAGGAGTACTCTCTACAGTTACAAAATCACCTTTCCTAACTTGTCTAGTTCTGTGAGAAAACGTGCTTCTACGATTTAAAAATATACTGGTTTTAGCAAGTGCTAAGACTGCTACATGGCATTTTCGGATTTGATTTTACCATCAGCCACTGCTAGCCTCTGATTTCACTGATTAAGATTTGCGTTCTGCGGATTATGTAAGATGTGCGGGGTTCACCTTCATTATGGGGTAGCGAAAAACAACTAGATGAACCACTCTAAGGTAACGGAATTTCGGCCTCTGCGGAAAGCTTTGTGAAAAACGATGAAAGACTTAAGTCGTAAAATGAAATCGAAACGCTTTAGTTTACAATGGCCAACTGCGACAGATATTTCAAGATTCTGCCGACCTTAAATTCATGCGCTCTCGCAATTCGTGGCGTTGTAGAGAATTTCATGTTTATTCTATTAATGGGGTGATCGATTGTCACGCCTGTTTTTCGCTGTCAAGCTGAACTAATCACAGCTTATGAAGTTACTTTGAACACTGTCAACCGTAAACTCTGCGTCTAGGGCTAATAAAGATAAAACTACGAAAAATGCGCTCGAAATACTTGGTCGGGTGAGAGCAGTGCCACCTATCAATTTTATAATTTGTTAATGCAAACGTAACCTTCTTTTGGTGCGCGTTGTTTTAAATGATTTAAGCGTAAGCGCACTTTTAAACGATTATAAAAGTTCTACGCTGAAGATGCCCCACGCACACATGATTTCTAAGCCTGATTTTGGCAACAGTCCTCCTCATATTTATGCGGATTAAATAAAATTCAATTCACGGAGCTCGATTAAAAAAACTAGCCACAAAAATTCAGCTATCTGTTTGTAGTCAACAAGCACATTTTCGTATAGAAATTTGCACAATTGAGTAGATTTGCAGCAATTTTATATGGAAAATATATTCCCAACGTACAAGTCCCTAACTTAAGCTCAAATTAAATAGAGTTTTCTTGTGAAAATGACTGAGTGAAGTAGCAGACTGAAGCAGCCAAGTGCATCATTGACTCTGAGCTTTATAATGGATCTATTAAAATGTCCGGATGATCGCTGAATTAATCTGACATTTAGGGGGCTTGAGACGTAAGGCGTAATTGGTGCTCTAAGTGGTAATGTTTATGACATTTTTCGCCTGAAAATATTTATTGAGTACTCACTCGCGTCTCTTAAACTGATGAAGGATTATAATTTCAGCAAACTGTTGGAATAAAATTCTCCGAGGCACACATTTTCATTAAAAGGTCAGCGCATCAGGAGTACACAGTGCTTTCATATTTGGTGAAGTCATGGGGGTCGATATACACGTGTATTTCGAGGGAGGCTAGCCCATTTATAACCCCTTCTTTGCCCCCTATCAAGAGGGGGCCAGATGCTGGCAGGGACGTTCGTAGTGAAAAGTAATAGGGCCATAGTCCTGAAGCTCTTTTATAACGCGTTTGTGACGTCATTTTCTGCTATTTACTGAACGTCGGTTGGATGAAAACTAAAAATTTGTAAATTTACATCTTCCTCAGGGCAAACGGTGCTGAAATAAAATAGCCGTGACGAGCTCAATAACGGTCGGCAATTTGCCTATAATAACGACGAACTGGAATATACGACTGAAGCGCGATGCCCTATTTCCAAAAATTACGAGTTTCTGCAGAGTAAACATGAAGGATGCGCCGGGAGCTAGCGTCCATTGCATTGGAATCCCAATTAAGTACATCGATTAGGGCAAGTATATACATACGATCTGACTGAAATTCAGGCCCACCTCAGCTCGCAGTGTCTGTCAGCCTCATTACTAGTTTACTCTCCCAGCGTTTCGTAAACGTTTTAACGAAGTCATCATAGTAACGTCACGCCCTCATAGTTGGGACGTAGTCCGGTCGTTAGATCGGTTCAAAACCATTACGCAGTCGGAATGAAAACTGTGTAATGGTGAGGATGAGTGACTGACCACCAGCAAAAGTTTCTTCTCTCCTTGCGTCTCCATTTGAGTTTTTTTGCCTTTTCTACAAACATGATTCACGGTGTCGCGATTTCACCTAATTCGGTAAATTAAGTCAGTGTTTTAAATGATCGTTATATTACAGTGGAGATATGAGTTGTTGAGCAGTTGCTGCTCCCAGCATTTCTGTTTACTTAATCCCCATTTCGCTTGTTGTTTTGTGGGGTTCTTCTGACACGACAATCATACACGTCCTCTATCAGAACGTCCGTCGTTTCCCTTGACCATTATACTAGCCTCATCAACATTCAGCTCATAGCATTGCTTCTCACCATGGCAGCAGAGCAGACTTTTGCAGCTGCGTTTATGTGACATGAGACGATTGTTGTGCCGATCACTGCCATGTGATGTACTGGTCGCCGCTCTGAACGGACTGTTTGGAACTCCGCACCACGTTTCCGGCGATCTGAGTCGTCCGGAAATCGCAAATAGGCTCCATTGTCATACTTTACGATGAACTAGAAGTATAAAATTAAGTTAGATGGTGAATGATGTGGTTATTCATTCCTTGATGATAGTGGGCCCGTCCAAGGTCGCTGATCCGGTGTTCAACGTTTCTAGTCATGAGGCGAGTTCAAATTTCAGGTGAACTCATCGGCGGGACTGGTTAATCTTGTAACCTGATCGATAAACGCCTATTTCACAAAGTGAAGACAATAGTTGACAAATAATGAGTTTTCTAAAACCTTGCCCATGCGAATCCCATCAAGACCGCATGCTATGTCCCCCAAATTGCTGGCAGCATTTGGGGGAATATTTTTGCGTGCATACTGCCTTGTTGACCTGCTTTTATACGAATGTTTAGCCGAAGCAAATAATAAACTGCGGTTAAGTTTGTTTCCCCTCCCTTTTTCCTGCACTTTTTATTTTTAATATCAAAAAACCTTTGAACGTTAATTTTTACCACCACAGTCTTGTTTGTCAGATGCCACTTATTTATGTAGCCCTTGAGTTTGTGTTTAATAACGGCAGACGTGGCGCTGTTTCTCATCGTAGAGTTTTATTTTCTGCTTACCTTTAAAAATCTTATGGATTGCTCACCTTTGTTCTTTAGGTCAACTGAATAACCTGGTTGCTATGGATGATCCAGAAACAAGGCAAGGTGAATTCCTCATCGCAAAACCGAGGCTGCAGCCACAAGAGAGTCTAGCGTCCTCCTTCGACAATGAAAAGACATCAGAGGAAGCGAATGGCAGGCCGTCCTTCAATTCTGAAAGAATTAATTCCGAAAGTTCACTTAAAAAAGCCGCCTATCTTCTGGACAAATACCTCGAGGCTGGAATTCTTCAGCCTTTGACTGTGACGGACCTAAAGTTCAAATTTATGGACCTTATCTCAAAATACGAAAGGTGTTTCCCAAAAACTTCCTTAATTTTGTGATATGTTATACTATTCGGTGCCCTTTACTTTAAGAGAATGTTTTTGGTTTTCTCGCCTTATTTGCGCCTCTCCTTGGTCACTCCGGGGAGCAAGTATCTAGATCTTCTATTTTTCAACCCATCGCGCAAATTTCCTTAGAGCTCTTTGAATTTGTAAGGTGTTCTAGACTTCTGATCCTTGAATATAGGGTCAAAAACAGTCTGTTTATGGAATTTATTAGCTTGTCAGCCCAAATATTAACGAAACCCGTCTTAATCGGCACCATTTGTCCTCAAATATCCATCTTTTCAGCACCAAAAAGAATGAAAAAGCTCTGCTGTATCATTTAAAGGATCAGATGGTGGAAAACAGCAGTCTCGAAAAGTGTCTAAAAAGGGCGGATAATTACCCTGAAGGTTTCACCGGCAAGGTGGATGCACTTCGAGCCGAGCTACTCACGGCTGGAAATCGGGTATTGGAGATTGAGGAGAGGCTGGACGATATGAAGTACACGACTGCGTCCTTGGAGGAAGAGAAGATAATGCTTTCCCGAGAGGCGGCCAGATACCCTAGTCAAGAGGTGAGTAAACGCTTGCTCGTTTGTGCTCAAGGGCTAAATAATCGTTTTACAGGGGTAGCAAAACAGGACGTCATTTGACTCACTGATTGTGTTAGAACAGGACGAGTGGAAATGAATCCCTTTGTTTACTGCTGCCTACAACATATTAGCAAGGTCTCCTTAGAAACCATCAAAATAATGTGTGGGGTTGCGAATTTGAGTCTCACAAGTGTGTGCTTTATTCCTATTCATTTTTTAATTTTATGTGAGCTTCTAATATTCAATTCTTAAAGACGCGCACCATATATACGTTTCGCCTGTCAACGTTGGACCTCTTGACATATATATATATATATATACATAATCTAAACTGCCCAGCTTCGAGAAAACATCCCGCATGACGACCTTCTACAGATAATCTGCTCCAAGGACATTTAGGACTCAAATAACATCCTCCTTCCAACGGGTATTTGATCAAATCGCAGTTGCTAAGTAGGATTTCGAAAGAATCCATTCTCCGCCATCATTTTCTAGGAAACAGGTTTTATGCTAAAAAATTTCACTAATTCATTTCCATTCTCCAACGACCTGCGTTAAGCCTGCCTTTAGTCTTCTATTGAATTTTTGGCTTGTACGTTTTTCATATTGTACAAAACGGAATCTGGTTAGATTTGGCAATTATAGATTATTAAAAATGATTTTTTCAGCTTGCAGGTTTGATGGTGAAAAATGCTTTAAAATGTAATATTTTTCAATCACGCTGCATAAAACCGCGTCCACCAATGAAAATTATCCTATTTAAATTGTCAGTTCGGTATGACTCACATCAAAAACAGCAGGATAAGAACCCATACTCCCGGGCGCAGAGGACAGTTTGGCATTATCTTCTAAGCTTATTAGTACTACAAATCATATATGTAATAGTTTCAAGGAAGAATCAGAGGGCGAATGTTTCGTAGGCTATCTTTCCACTAGAAACTGTATACTTAACTTTCGAGCTAAAACTCGCGCATGAATCTGACTACTCATCAGCATACACATCTTCTTCCATAATGTCTACCGCCAAAATGGTCTGCACTGCAGGTGCGCTAGATCGAAATGGAGGCTGAACCTATCATGGCTTCGGAGATTGGCAAATAAGGGGATGGCTCAGTTCTTCCGTCGACCAAGAGCAGCTTTCTCCCAGTGTAGTGCTTTCACTGATATCGGGTCCTAGTCGCTTTTAAAGTATTGTGAGAACCAGGCCGTGTATGTCGCGTACGCCGCTGTTTAGTTTGTTTTTCAGCAACAGTGCCCGCGTCGTCTGGTCACTCTCTTGCAGCCTGGAACACCAACATACACCAGACGCCGTCGCCTCAGCTGCCTGCATTGTTCTTGCACATTCAGCCATCGCATGGGCCTATTTGGTCACATACGCCTCCACGACAACCTGCAGTAAATCACCGCAGACACCACAAGTTCCCGCATCAACACACGCACCGCACACAAACGCCTCTGACATCCCGCATCATCGGCATCTTTCTGATCAGTGGAATGCGTGCTCTTCTGCTCCTGTCTCCATGCGGCTCCTCTCTTACTTGTGTGATCCGAGAAATCTACCCACTTGTGCGTAAAACCCCTGTGTGTGTGCGCGCGTATGGGGACCTGGTCGTGTGTGTGGCACGCGCAGACGAGCTTTTATTATCTCTGTCAGTCATCTTTATTAAATCTCAGCAGCAATTGGTCGACCGGCTCGCACAGTCAAATGGTGTACCGGGTAGGAGGCCTTCTTCCCCATTATATTCAAATTGACGCGTTTGGGACTATCATGGTGCAATAAAAGTTGAGCCTTGGGAGGTTTTCAGCTGACGAATCGATTTAGACCACGCGATCAGGCCAGTTAGGTGTTCGTATGACGACTGGCCGACTGCTGGACTGAGAGTCAGACTGAGATGGCTCCTTCTAAGTGGTGCTCTCTCATACATGTGTGATCCGATCAGCCCTCTCCTTGTGGGTGTGTGTGTGTGTATGTGTGTGGGCGTGCACAAACGGGCTCTCTAACTTTGTCACTCAGTGCACCCACTCCTTGCATCGGCCAACTGACTAGCTCGGACGGTGGAAGGGTGCCTAGGAGTGGCAGGAGAGAGTGAAGTCGACGGTCTCAGGACATTTCCCTCACTATAAGCAATCTGACGCGCTTGAAAGTATCATAGTACACTAAAAAGTGTGGCTTGAGAGATTACCAACTGACGAGACAATTCGGACCTCGCAGTGTGTTGCGTGCTTGTGTGTGGATTAGCTGGCCGGTGGACTAAGAATCAGGTTGTAATGACCCTTCTTAATGTGGCTGCTATGACACTTCTACTCAGTTGGGATCCGAGCCGGTGCGGGTTTTCGCCGACTGCGCCCGCTCCCGCCTCCGGTTTTCTTGACTTGGCCATGACACCAGGCTCAGATGGGGAGGAGGGAGGAGGAGAGCGAGCGGTAGGTGCGACGCAAGTCACCGTGCATGCTCCCACCCTGATGGACCTCGTCCGAGGTCATCTAAGGGAGATAAGTAAAGGGCAAGAGGATGCGGAAGATGCGAACTTCGCTCATAAGACATCGGACAGGGTTAACTGTCGTCCAACTGTCGTCCTCGTGTCCAATAGTATCAGCAAACCATGGATCTTGCAGCCTGGTGTGTGTGCTGGCAGTTCTCCGTCACCTGGTTCCCTTCGATAGATGTGTTTGCGCTCCTTCTAGGAGTATAGATCATGAGCGTGACTGCCCAGTCAGCCTCGTCTTTCTGCCCCGTTGTGGTGCTGTTGTTGCTTAAAAGCCTGTTTAGATGTTTGTTATTGTGGACGACGGGGTGTGTGGTGTTAGGCCTGTGTGCAAATCCGGCCGTGCTCGCCATCTGCGCCCCCTCCTGCCTCCGGTCTTCTTGAATATGCCTCGACACCGGGTCCAGGTGGGGAGGGAGGAACTAGTGGGGTAGGTGTTATGCGAGTCTACCCCCACTATAATCCAATTCACGCGCAAGTCACCGTACCTGTTCCGCGCCTTGCTGTGAAGAACAGGGTGGATATCGGTGGGCAGGACAGTCGAACTGTCAGTATCACAGCGTCGGGTAGACTATTCAGGAGTTGTCGAAAACCGGGTGTTTTTAGCCTCGAGCTCTGCTCGCCCAGCTCCAACCGACCGTGCTGAAGGCACGAGATCGGCGAAAACAACTTACTTTTGAGGCAAACCTTCAGTTTTTCGACGGCAAGTAATCGCTGATGACCGCAGCTGAATCTGAAACGAAACATACCCTCAGAGTGGAAAGTACTAGGCTATGAGATTAGTCTGATTTGTCAATTCGTATTTTAAAAAACCAATCAGTTTTTTCTGAAAACAACGTACGTATTCACGTCCTGTCCCCTCTGACTTGCGCGGAATATAAAAATTAATTTTCGAGAGAGCAAAGGTTACTTTGGAAAGTGGTTCCCATTTACGATAATGCCCTTCAATAGAAAAGCACACACTGGTCCAAGATGTGATCAAGGACAGTTATCGACTAGTTCCATCCAAATTTGCAAATTTTTTCCTTGACGAAATTATTTAGAACCATATTCTGTCCGAGAACTTAGCTTTCTGCGGAATGCGTTGGGCGAATATGTTAAAGGCATGACATTTTGGGTGCTCTAAAGTGGTCATCGGGATTTCTATCATCATGTTTCATCAGAAACATTACCCGCTGTTTGTTTTGAAACGAAATTTACAATTTTCAACCAAGCGGGCAGATGAGCAGGAATTTAATGAAGAATAGCAATGAGAATGCGAGCTTTTGGCCGTTGTTGTCTCTTCTAACTTGAAGCTCTCTTTTCATTTCTAGGAGGTGGAGAAGAGACGTCGGATGCTGGAGCGCGAAATTGATGAACTAACTGCCGACGTCCAGAAGGGCCAATTTGAGGGTCGCCGTTTGCGCAGCTCGTTACGTGAGGCCGAGGAGGAGCTGTCAGCGGAGGGTGGAAAGCTTACATCGTTACAAAACGATCTTGATGCCCTAAGGGTTGGTCTGATGGACAGTGGTCTTGTTACATAACCGCGATCATTAGCAGCCACAGACTCTCCACGAGGCGGCTGAATGAGGAGCTCCAGTTAGACCAGATCGTTTGCCTCCTTGACGACTTTCTTCTGGAGGATTCCTGAGACCTGGATATCAGATGTGTTGGATTACGGAAATTGGGGCCCCATTAATCAGCAAATTTAAGTAAAATGATTAATTCTACTTGAAAAGAAGGTGCCCGCGAGCGTTACTGGTGGAGAGGGGGGCAAATTTTTGGACCTATAAGGACTTATGCTTGAAATATTAAGTAAAAGGCGCGGTTGACATTTCATTTAAATAGCGTATTTGACTGAGTAAGAAGCGTTTAATTCACCCCAACTCGGCCCTCTACGATTTTGGTTCACGCGGTCTTTGACCCGATCGAGGGCCGACTTCACACATTGACTTGTCAGCGCTCTTAGACTCGTGCAGTTGTCAGTCGTCGGTGATTACAGACCAGTTTCAGAGGTCGCAGCCTCTAATAATAATCCTATTCTCCACCTGATCTACCGCCTAGGGCCAAGGTACCATCTCGTATTATTGGTTCTTAACTTATTTGACGCTGTGTGAACGCCTGACCGACCAAGGGAACTTACCTTGTCCTAGAGAAGCCTGCGTTCCTCGCCGTTTGGTATTCTAGCGGAGGAATTCCGCTCGGAACAGAATCATTATGAGTTTTCTTAGTGTCCCAAACTGTTTTCCCGAAAGCAGTTTCTGGCGGAGGTTGTCTCATCGGCAGACCAAGGTATCAGGGACACGCAAATTTCAGATACCCTCCTTCCTCACCGTACAAAGTACGCACCTGCATTAATGCGTCTTCAAATTGTCTTATTACAAATAACTCTGGGAAAAATAGGTTGGTATTTTGATGTTCGTCGATTCGTTGCCTAGGAAATGAATCTCGCAAGGCGCCCTTGTGGGCAGAATGCGCTGTTTTAAAATTCCACTCCAGCCCGGCCACAAATCAACTACCCCGTTTGGAGGGAAGACTTGAATTAGAAAGTTTGCATTGTAGTAAGCTTTCAGGCCTTTGTCTTCACGTTACAAAGGTAAGTAGGAAAGAGCACCGTCAGATGCCGGACTGACCTGGTAGTTGGCGTCCCCCCAAATCTTCGAAAAATAGGCTTTTGAAAATAGGCCCGATAGATATTCCCTTCCGTTCTAGTACCACTAATCAAGGCTCCATTTGTAGCTTAGTTGAATGTCCAGCACAGATATGTTTCCGATGGGATAGCGGATGTCTTGACCGACCAACAGGTCAGTGAATGGTCCTTTTCAGAGGGACTTTGAATTACCTCCTGATAGACATATATTTTGTGAAGTGGAATTCGAGTATTGATGTAAGGGGCAATTTCGCTCAGTTTGTCACTCGTCAGCTACTTTGAATGGAAAGAAGTGTATACTGAATGGTATTACCGACAAAGACATGGGAGACTGGAATGGCCGCTTCTGGCTTATTAGCCGTCGTCAGCCAGTCATACCCAACCCTGAAATGTGGAACACCTGGATCTCGATCCCGCGAACTGTTTGTTGGAAGTCCAACGCCTCTAACCATTGAGCCACGGGCTCGTTGTCCTGTCGGTTCCATCGAATATAAACAATGGCGGAGGAGCGCTTACAGATCATTTCTACGGAACTCACTCGTCCCGCGTTGTGCCTTGGAGCTCTCTCGAGCCCAATCAGCAGCCGCAGAGCGGCGCATGGCATAGGCAGAATAGTATTACCGACAAAGACAAGCGAGACTGGAATGACCATTTCCGGCTTATAAGCCGTCGTCAACCAGTCATACACAACTCCGAAGTGTGGAACATCTGGGGTACTATCCCGCGCCCTGTTAGTTGTATATTTCCGATCGTAACCAACAGGACAACGAGCCCGACCATGCCAGCCACCCTTTGGTTATTGCTCAGAAACCTGGTTATTTGATGTGTGGACCAGGGCAACGGGCTCGTGGCCCAGTGATTAGAGGCGTTGGACTTCCAAGTAACAAGTTGCGGGGCCGAACCCCAGGTGTTCCACATTTCAGGGTTGGGTATGACTGGCTGACGACGCCTCATAAGCCAGAAGTGACCATTCCTGTCTCCTTTGTCTTTGTCGGTAATACCCTTCTGCCTATATCATGCGCCACTGAGCGGCTGCTGGTTGAGCTGGAGAGAAGGCCCTAGAGCACAACGGGACAAGTGTGTTTCATAGAAATGAGAATCGTATACCTTATTTAAGTGGTTAGGACGATATTTTTACCGATCACTAACCCCCCTATCTTTTCCCTTTTTTCCCTTCTGCTTCTCACGAATTAATGTAAATTGTGTCCATCGTTGAGTCCTTGTTCCCTATTTCACATGAACTGCGCGGTGGGGGCTTCGGACCGTTATGGGTGACAGGATTGAGGCGAGACAGGACATAACCAGGACGCACAGAGTTTTTCTGTCTGCACCTGCTGAAGGACCAAGAGTCCGCTTGAAATGGCTCCTCCTGAATTTGGCCTCTTTGGCTCTCCCTCCTAGATGGGATCCGCACCGCCCCTCATTTTCCCGAAAACCTGGTACATTTTATTGGGAACAGGCCGCGTTTGGCACGACGCATCTAACTTTTCCAACCACTGCGCCCGAGCCCGCTACCGGTCCCCTTGACTCTGTATTGTCACCAGGCCCGGCAGGGTCAGGGGGGAGAGTGTGCTGTAGATGCTGTGCAAGGCACTCACCATGTTGCGGCCACACGGTGGACATGGTCGCAGGCGACGGTCGTACCGTCCTTTGTTTTTTTTCAAAATTGAGTGACTTCATAAGTTTACCGACTTCTTGTTTACCTGCGACCCGCCATTGTTTATTTATAACGTGTTAATCATATTACTTATATATTATCTTTGAAGACCCAACGAGAAAGAGAAAAAAGCAGCCCGCTGGACATCATGCAGACGAACGCACGGCTTAATGAAAAGACTGAGTAGGTTCCTGTATGGTTTCTTTAATCAGAGCACTAGTTGACGAGCGCCCAACCTATGTAGACAAGTCCTCTACCTTGCCGTTAAACAGGGGAATGTTCGGTTCTATTGCTAACAACCGTTAAAAAGTAAACCAGGCAATGATGGCCTCAAGCGTCAGTCAGAAATTGGCTACAATCAGTTTATGCAGAATGGCTATCGGAAGACATTCATAAGCCGCTGCCTACGCCGTCGCCCCCCAGGGGACCAAAACAGCAACACCACTAACGATGTGGCATTCTCTGCCAAATATTAGGGACGATTCAGAAGCGGCCGAGCACATTGCTGCGGAATTAGGTGTTAGAATTGCTCACCGGCCCAAAGCTACCATGCACAACAGAGTCATGAAAATTAAAAACTGGTTAAATGCTGATGAGCAGCCTGGAGTAGTTTATCGCATTCCGTGTCAAAATTGTCCTTGTAGCTATACAGGACAGACTGGGCGCATGCTCGGGTCGCGCATACACGAACATAATCTGGCTGTGCGACAAGGCGACTAATTAGTACTAGCGACTGGCCACACCCACGAAATGGGTCATGAGTTTAACGCCGCAGACGCCAAAATAATCAGCCATAAGGGAAACAACATAGGCCGAGAAATGATTGAAACCTGGGCCTCGGATGAGAACTCAGTCAGTCGGTTTATCGACCTGGCACCGGTGTACGTAGCCTTGCGCTGTGACCTCCATTCTTGCACCACCGATCAATGATTGGCTAGTACGCCTTTTAATTGTCGCTACTATCTCTGACAATGGACTCCTGCATGCGCTCGAAAACTCAGAACAATTAACAGACTGTTCCGGTGCTCAACCGTTTTCTTTGCTTAAATACACATATAAACATTGAGGAAGTCAACTTCGATGAACGTACGTTTCACTCATCCATTCTCAGGTCTGCGCAGTAAGATAAGTTATAGTAAAACAGCGAAATTTGAAAAAAAACGGACAGTAAACAGTAATCATCGCATAGAGTCACCAGGGGTAATTGTAGCCTAGTCCTATCAGGGGCATGGGGAGGGAGAAAAGGGTTTGAAAGTGGCTTTTGCTTATGTTGCGTTGCCGTAACGCGACGTAGCAGGATGCGAGAACGGTCAAGTACGGCTCAGCTTCGGCCAGGGGATCTTGAGGACTCGTACAAACGTCTTCTACAAGCACAAGGTTGAGTTGGCTAACCATATGACCTCTGTATCTGCCGTCACAAGTGTTCGCCGGAACAGGAACTTTCAGAATGCAAGACAACTGACCCACCCTTTCCAAAAATCCATTCCATCTTACCATGATTTAGGGTTTTTGACCTTTTCGGGAGGGTCTGCATTAATCTTCTACTTCCCCCACTTTGCACAGGGAAGGCAAACGACTACTGAAGGCCGTTCAGGATGAATTAGAGCAGGCTACAAGGGAACGTCTGGAGCTTCTCCAACTTCAGTCTCAGGTGGAGGTGGAAACTACAAACCTTGCATCGTATGCACCTATTTTTCTTCTGATGGACACTTTTGTTTCGACTCCGCAGGGTATATTAACAGGTTGTGCGTACTTCTTACTCGGCTGCTTCAAAGACCCACCCATGGCCTTTTGCCTTCGCCGGAATCGGGATTTTAAAACTAACACAATACAATACAATACAACTAACATAATACAACGTCTGCTGTTAGTTTTGGACTGCTTTTGGGCAGCGGTAGTGATATTTCGTTCTACGTGTCAAATAAGGCTCCCTTGCTGAAGCATAAGCGATGCACATCTAGATTGAACGAGGATATTTTCTGCAAAGATTTAAACTTATACGATATCAGCTGTTTCATGAAATCCCAAGAAATTAAACGAAGCTGTCTAATTTCTCCACCATCCCTCCGCCAGCTGTTGGCTAGGGTATGCAAAGGCCGTTAGGTTCAGTGGATATTCTTATTAACATGTAAAAGGCTCCTCTTCACAATGTTTAGAAGGAGTTGCTTTCTTTTCAAAGTCAGTCGATGAAGCAACAAGCCAAGCTGATTGGATGTCAAGGCCAGTTGGAGGGGACGAAACGTCTCATCGCTGAAAAAGTCGCCGTGGAGGGCGAACTGCGAGCGGACAGGTTAGTTACCTTTTGTACCACACTTCCTCTGACTTTTTGCCCATCACGTGAGCGGTCCAGCCCTCTATAAGAAACTACGGTAAATGTGGGTATGCAGCCGTACCTGATGAACACAATGC
The DNA here is from genome assembly GCA_902702965.1 of Spirometra erinaceieuropaei. Taxonomy (NCBI): domain Eukaryota; kingdom Metazoa; phylum Platyhelminthes; class Cestoda; order Diphyllobothriidea; family Diphyllobothriidae; genus Spirometra; species Spirometra erinaceieuropaei. The sequence continues at coordinate 881,335 of CACRXP010000026.1, forward strand.
TGCTGACCTACTTAATTATTTTGAGTTGTTGTGATTACGTTGGCACGGTGTTGCTGGGCGTTGCGGTGTGTGTTCTGTAGGCGGCCTTGTTTCTTTGTTGCCGTGTCTGCCCTTTTCAGCCCAATGCCGATGGTCCTTCTTGAATTTGAGCCTGTCGTCTCCTTCTATCTTTTGCGTTGGATGTTTCAGGATTAGGACTTAGAGCTGTGGTTGATTGTTAGGATTAGGGTTAAAGGGTTAGGGTTAGGGGTTAGGGCAACCATTTCTCAACTGCTCAAAGTACAACCGCGCACTCCCAATAGTTTTTATTGAATACAATTTCTTGACCTCGTCGACTGTGCGTTCCCCGGCCCCACCTGTAGAAATTCCTATTACCACCGGACCCGTATTATCGGCGGCTGGGCTTTATTTACATCAGGTGCGGCCACATAACCGCGTCTGACTGAAACGACCTTGAGGCACTCAGTTCGCCAACCCCGCAGATTATTCAAACACCACGGCAGCCTCGTAAACGGACAGGGCATTTGGGAGTTAGGCAGCATTACACTTTTCGCAGTCGTTGCGTATTCCCTTTTGAGACGACAGACAGTCATAATCACCACGGTTTAGACTGATCACACAGTCGAGGAGGTAAAGTCTGGGCTTTTGGTTCAGCTTATGAAGCTCCAAGAAGCGGAATAATATAAATAAAAACCAATTGCTATGACGATTCAGGCAGCGAGCTTTTGCTGTGGCATGGGATGCTAGACGTCGCGAATAAGTTTATAGCGACAACAGACTTGCGCAGCATCTGTCGCACCCTCACCCACTTGGAGCCGGTGGTAATACAGTTATGGCGAACGGAGGCTAGAAAGCCTATCGACGCGCGCCACGCAAGACTGATCCGCGCTCTATGGACCAGGTTTTCGCAGAACAAAGGAACCTTTCGGATCCGAGCTGAATGAGCTTGGCATAGAGGGCACATTAGAAAGGAGGCCTTTCGGTATGACTGTCAGTCTTAGAGCTAGCATATGTGCTGTCTCGTGAATTGTTAACCGAAAGTCAAAATGCGTCCTGGATCCGAAAGGATCACTTAAGTATGGTTGTAATTGTAATTATCGTACGTCACACTGAGATGCCGACTATTAACTGAGCCTTCCTGCGGCCGTCTGCAAAAACACACTTCCGAAAAAGCTATTACTTAATTAGTATGACTTTTTCCCGCTTATTTTCGTCGGGCTCATAAATGCAATTGTATTTTATGGAAAACGTGCACAAAATATTATTTCATGTACTTATTTGGTAGCGAACTACATCTCTGTCAAATTTTCTTCTTGAACAGAGAGAGAGAGAGTGTGTGTCCTTCAGTTTTCAAAAACTTCGTCAATTTCAGAGTAATTCTTTGTCCTGCCTACCGTCACACTGGCATTCAGGGTAAATGTAAAACGTAATATAATTTCTAATGGCATATGGAAATCAATGGAAAAAATCATACTACTTAAATGAAAGTTTGTTACAGACGATAGCTTTCGCTGACGACTGAAAAAAAGACTTACTCAAAAGCTGACAGCCTGCGGTGAGTGAAACAGCTTGTGGCTGTGTTGCACGTTAATTAATATTCAAACCTCCCTTAAGTAATCTTTCTCAGACTGGAAACATATTCCGGGACTTCGATTAATATTCAGTGAGATAGTACATTTACTGAACGCAGTACTGGTCATAAGGACCGAGTTATCCAGTCGGTTGACAGCCTTCCAAGCGTGACATGTAGTGCTTCGGGGTAGTTTCAAAAGTTTTCAGGCTTTTTATGGTGATAAAGTCGCTGAAGTGTCGTGAAAAGGGTTCCGCAGAATCGAACTCACTCACTTTCTTCACTCTCACATGAACCGGTTCATTGTCCGGGCTTAGATCTCGTTCCTGTGATAAGTCTGATTCGCCTTCCAGTGCAACTTAAAGGCTGTGGCTTGGAAAGTTGCCCATTGCGTCCTTCTGGGAATTGGTAGTCCTTCAGTGTTGGTTCCTTCTCGGTACAATCGTCATGGCAATTTCATCCGGCAAGAGGCCTGGCAATCTCCCCGAAGGTCATGTTTGGGTCAGTAAACGAATTAGCACGTTTGTGGCACGCGTAAACGTGACTGCTGCTCTCGGCCCCCTCTCTACTCGTCCTTATTTTGTCTCGTCACTGAGACTTTGTGGGCGCGCGAGGTGACCAGGATATTGAAGATGGAGACACGATCGCCGGGACACGAGCTTTATTAGCCTGACATTTCGTATTCCTGCTCGAACCCATCATCAGCGACAAAAAAGCAGTTACAGGTGATTCATGCACAAGGGCCTGCAGTATTTATAGTATGCAGTCGCCATGCTTCCGCATACCTATGAATATTCACGGCTCCCGTCCACCTCATCAGGGATCGTTGCACGTGGTGTGATGGCCGACATTCGCGTCGTTAACCGCTGCAATTTCATCGCGTGCGTTGGATGTTGGTGTGATGACTGCTCGACCATTTGACGCACTGACCCTAGTGTTGGGAAAAGTGTTCACCTGTGAGCTCCCCGTGTGGCCAATTACCCCGCCCAGGCGAAGTCTCAGCACCAAGTGTGGATGGGGAAGTTCACTGCACTTGTTAATGGACTGGGAGCCAGTAAACCATGACTCAGGCAGTTCCCGGCTCACGCGGTTGTCACCTCTTGCGAGAATTTTGGCCTCGTCGAATTTGAATGTGTGGCCGGATCTCTTCAAATGAGCCGCAACTTGAGAGCTGGCGCCATTTCTCCGCACCGCTGCAGCGTGTTCGGCCATTCGCGTTCGGGGCTGTCTTCCGGTTTCTCCGAAGTAGTTGCTTTGTCCTCAACTGCACCAGATCCGATAAACGACTTCAGGCGTTTCTTGTCATGGCAGCGGATCTTTTGGTTTCATTAACAGACGCCTGATGGTTTTCTCCGGTCTGCGTGCAACTCCAATCCCAAGTGGTGCGAGAAGGCGGCCGACAGCTTCCGAAACATTCTTGACGTATGGAAGCGCTCGCCAAAATTTGGTATCCATGCGGTTAGGCGTTGCGTCCCTTTTGCGTATGCACCGGTTTACAAAGTTGAGCGGGCAGCCATTGGCTTTGAAGAACGGTCGGAGGTATTGTAGTTCGGCAATTTTGTCTTCCGGCTCACCGCAGTGCGTTTCGACACGCCGATAGAGCGTCCTTACACAACTGTGTTTGTGGTTGATTGGGTGGTTGCTGTTGAAGTTAAGTACTTGCATCGTATTTGTCGCTTTCCTGAACACTTTGGTTTCTAGTTCACCACAATCTTTGCGGCATACGAGGACATCCAGGAAGGCCAGCTGGTTGTTCTCTTCCTCCATCATCGTAATTTGTATGTTTGGGAAGACCGCATTCAGATGTTCTTTGAATGTCTCTTTTTTATCCCGACCCCCCGCCGCCCTGCTAACTCTGATTAGGGCAAGGATGGAATTGGATATTCAGCATCTTCAACAAGACAAGAACCACACCCTAGAGTTGAACGCAAAGCAGACCAAGGAACGAGACAGGGAGTTGCGTCTAGTACGACAGGCGACCAATAACCTCAAGATCCTACAGGACACTGTGAACTTCCTCGAGAAGACTCAGGCCTCCCTCAAACAGGAAATGGAGTTGCAAAAGGCCTGCGAGAATACCGGTAGTCTGAAAGTGCGCAGTCAACTTTCTAAAGACATCGCCCAGCTGACGATGCGGATAGCGTCTGAGGTGAGTGACAGTTTTCAGTCTCCTAGGTGCAGCATGCATGTGGGAGTACTGAGACTTTATGAGTACGCCCTCGAAAATTTGAAAAATATGTTGGGGTTTCGCTTGTCGCTCAGGGTGGACATTCAGTCAGACATGTAGTCATATATATTTGACAATTTCCAATAGTTCTTTAATTTGAGGCAGTTTGCTTGATGGTACAAACTCAATCCCGTAGTCCAAAATTTGTTTCTGCGCTGAAAATGACCTCCGAACATATAAACACAGCTGACTGCTGTGTCCCGCAGTTATCTGTTATTGACCAGCAGTTGTGTATCGGGAGTAGAAAGTCAGACGGTAAAAAAAACCACAGCGGATATGCCATCTCATAAAATGTTGACTGAAATGTGTGTTCAATTCCAAAAGATTGCTGGAGTTGTAGTATTAATTATCTTGTGGCATAGTATCAAGATATTCCAGCTGCTTCCAGGATGTCGGTTTTAGAACGAGACCCTTGTCGACCGCCTGCGTAAGCTAGGCTCGTAAAAATGACTACTTAAGCAACATGCATTTTCATCATTGATGCTTTATGTCTTATTAAGTCCAGATCTATTTTTGTTAAAAAAATGCACGAAAACATTCGGTTAGATGTATTTATGTAGTCGCTCCTGACGTAAACAAACCCCAGCCACCCGTAATACAGCTGCAAATGAAACGGCAGGACGTCTTCAAAATCGTCCGGGAATTGAGTTTGTTTTTTAAAATCGAAAGAATCTTTCTTAAAGCAGACAGTTTAAAGAAGGCGCGATTTGCTGCCAAATGGTTAAAATAAATAATATTCTCGGGCATAATTTCTGTAAAATATATTTGAATTTATGGGGATATCAAAAACAAATAGCAAACATTCGTTCTAGTTAGGTAGTCAGTTTCACAGAATATAGCTTGCGCAGACAATCGGTAGGGAACTCACTCGAAGGCTGGCATTCTGGCGTGACAAAATCTTCACTTTCTGCAAAAAGATAGTTATTATTACAAGCCTACTTACATAATCCTTACGGACTGAAAACGCGTTTCGGAATTGCAGTTAACATTTCATGAGATAGCATACCTACGGTATTATAATTGTGTGCTATAACGATTCACACGTACATTATGCCGGACAACTATAACAGTTCGTTTTTCCCTGATGGAGTATTTATTTGAAATAGCAAAACATCACGCCTTGGGTTAGTATCCTTAATTTCAGCCGTATTTACTCGGAATGGCAAAATGTCGTCGAAACCTGAGTATTAATATATTAATCTTTTGAATCTTCTCAGAGATGAATGTGCAATCTTTGAGTAAACATTTTTCGAGCCAAACTTTATTAGGTTCCGTCTGAATGTCGTTAGGAATATTTCGGAACATGATCAGCCGCGTATAATTCACATTCTAACCACAGACAGTGTTACATAAATAATGGGTGATTTATCAGACACCCAGCCAAGTTTGTACCGCTGAATGACGCCACTGCGAGAGGTTCGGCTCATCACGGGGCTCCCCAGCGTCCTCCATGCGCCATACTCGTTACTAAATGTTTGGGATGATTAGTTTTGTGCCGAAATTACTAGGCAAATCCACGGCAAATTCATCGGCACAAGCCTCAGATTTGGTCCGAAAATTTATATTTGAATTTGAGCTGAAACCATCGATCACATCCTAACAGCGTATAGAAACTGGCCGATTTAGTGGCTTGTACCGCCGCTGGACGTATGTTGAAATAGTCAGGGCCCTACGTCTCATTTAACAGTTCACCAGAAGAGTGAATATTCTCCTGAAGGCTCGCCCACTCATAGGAGAATCGCGTAGTACGGCCACCAGAATTTCACAGTATATTTTCGACATAACCCACAACAAACTAGGAGGCTGCTTAATAGTCTGTCAGTTGCCTAGATTGGATCAGCAGGTGCCCCTATTTTCGCCAGCAAATATAATATCGACGCTAATTTGATGCAAGCTGATTGGCATACTCAAGGACGCTCTTGTGCGCATGACAGCCCTGTGTGACAATGTGTTCAGTTAAGCCAAAAGACGGGGTTCCTCAGAAAGGTTTTTCACTCCATTTAGGGAGGGACCAAGTGTGTGTAAAGTGTCCTAAAGGACAGAGACCTAGCAGGCCGGATATAACCTCCAAATTGTCTCACTAGAGTTATTTTCGCTGCCGCGTCATTATAGCAATTGGAAGAGTGTGGAATCGACCTTGAGTGGCGTGAGAGAAGCGCAGAGGCCTCGCTAGCAGGACGAATGGCCAGGTCCTGCCAGTCAGCGACTTGCGAAACCAGCGGTCAGTTGGTGGTGGTGGTGGTGGTGGTG